>CM062813.1:510029048-510547358 GCA_031772625.1 Pinus tabuliformis
TTTGTGCCACTGTTTATTCATCTCAGAGAAACATACACGACTATCTAGATCAAAATACACATATACATGTGTTTGTCTTTCATAAGATCCTCGTACATAATATAAAATGTTGTTTTTTCATAACTACAACTCCCCCTAAACATGACATGTATGTTCATGTTCACTGTTACTTCATCAGATATACTGTCAATAATACACATCATCAAAATATCAAAACATCATAGGGAATCATCATCTATATACACATGCATAGATCCCCCTGAGATCATACATCATTTATCCTATGGACCTGATAATCACCACATTCTCTTCATGGGGTTATGTACCTTAGATTTACTTTTGCAGTCATTGTTAGAAGTATGCTTTAAGAGAAATGAAATGCAGTAGGGAGAATATTCTCTACGTCTTTGATTGATGTTCCTTCTTCCTCCAAATCTGCTTGCAATTTCTAATCATGTGTTGGAACTTATCCCATCTTCTGCTTCCATTCCAAATGCTTGACTTGCAATTAGTGGCCTTATGCCCAAATGAGTTACAAGAAAAATAGTATCCATGAAACCATCCTTTATGCCTAGGGATTGGTCTTGACTTTGATCTCGAATATTTCCTTTCAAATGTGTGACTTGATTTAGTTTTCTTTTGAACAACATTATGTTGGTTTTTTCCATCACATTGTGTATCTGAAGCCATGCGTTTATATCCAATGTCTGTCTTGATTAAAGGAGAGTGTTTTTCATTAATAATCTCGCTAGAGATTCAAATGTCTTTACCCATTTATTGATTTTCTCATAATCTTCCCTTATAGTCACAACTTCACATTCTAATTTTTCACAATGATTTTCCTTTTCTTGGAGTTGCTTTGCTACGAATTCTATTCTTCTATTGGTTTCTTCTAGTTGAATTCTTAACATGTTTATTTCCTTGACCATACTACTTTCTTTTGTTTCCAGTTATCCATTCGAATTCTTGAGTCTATCAATTTCATGTAATGTTTCCAATACATCATCTTCTTTACAACTATATGATTTACTAATTGATTGATCTTCAAGAGCCATAAGTGTTGGCATTATGATTCTGGTATGGCTTTATGATACATATGTTGTACTTGATGGCAACCCACTCATCTCAGATGATAAATTATAGTGCAGAAAAGTTCACGCACTTATATGCAGAGAAAAGTTCACGCACTTATATGTAGAGAAAAGTTTATTTCATGTAGAGAAAAGTTCACGCACTTTTATGCAGAGAAAAGTTTATTTCATGTAGAGAAAAGTTTATTTCATGTAGAGAAAAAGTTCACGCACTTTCATGTTGGAGAACTTACCTTGGTCCATGGTAGTTAGTCCTCGGTATTTGAACCTATGGTTTTGGACCATGGTACCTCGTCAAAAGTGTGTATATGTTGGAGAACTTACCTTTGGTCCATGGTGGTTATCCTTGGTATTATTGAGCCCCATGTTTTTGGGCCCCTTGTATTGGTTATCTATGGTATTGATCCATGATTTTAGGAAGAAGCTTGCCTATATAAAGCAAAGGAGATCACTTGGCTAATTTATTCTTGCAAATTGAATATCTTAAGATCTGAAATATTGGGTTATTGTTTTTAAAAGTTTGATCTATGAAAGGGAAGTTGAAAGCGAATCTGTGAAGGTTGATCTCTCGAGCACTGCAGCTGCGGAAGTGCGGAGGAGCCACAGAAGGCGCAGTGCGGAGGTGCCACAGAAGGCGCAGTGCGGAGACGCCACAGAGGCGCCACAGAAGGCGCAGTGCGGAGATGCCACAGAGGCGCCACAGAAGGCGCAGTGCGGAGGCGCCACAGAAGGCGCAGTGCGGAGACGCCACAGAGGCGCCACAGAAGGCGCAGTGCGGAGGCGCCACAGAAGGCGTAGTGCGGAGGAGCCACAGAAGGCGCAGTGCGGAGACGCCACAGAGGCACCACAGAAGGCGCAGTGCGGAGGCGCCACAGAAGGCGCAGTGCGGAGACGCCACAGAAGGCGCAGTGCGGAGGCGCCACAGAAGGCGCAGTGCGGAGGTGCCACAGAAGGCGCAGTGCGGAGGCGCCACAGAAGGCGTAGTGCGGAGGCGCCACAGAAGGCGCAGGTGCGGTGGTCGCGGCGCCACAGAAGGCGTAGGTGCGGAGGTAGTACAGATATCCGCAGATCTATACCAGTGAAGTTGCGATCCCTGCTTAAAATTTGTTTTAACTGCCTTTGACTATTCTGCAGGGTTTTGGGTGCATAACTGATGTTTGGTTACTGGTATTGAGTTCAGATAACAGCATGATTAATGACTTATCTTTATGTACTAGATCTGGTTGATAACTCTCATAATATCATTGTATATGTATGGATCTGGTGATTGGGTGATTCAGAAGGTTGTTTGATTATGAGCTTCAATGTTGTTGTTGGATCCAGTTTGAAAATTTATGAAAAGTGGTCCTTGAAAGAAAAGACGTAGGGGGTTGTAGCTCCCTTCCAGGAGAGACTGGAAAACGAGAGAGAGTTGTAGCTCTCTGCAGGTTGCAGCCTGCGTACTGGTAAAGGACTGCACCAGTACAAAATCATTGTAACAGGAGTTTCTAATTTGAAAGAAGATAGAGACATATTGCAGCAGGTGGTTTTCACCCACATTGGGTTTCCACCTTATATCTGGTGTTCTTTGGTGTGACTATCTGTTTTTCTTGTTCATGCTCATTATTTTATGGTACTGATATGCAAAAATAATTCAAAGTGTAAATAAGGAAGATTTGTTAAAAGAACTTGATAATACTGATTCACCCCCCCCCTCTCAGTATTATTTTCAACAATTGGTATCAGAGCAGGTCCTTCAGAGAAGCTTGATCGCTTGAAGGTAGATCATTCATCATGAGCAACTACGAGAGAGAAGCATCAATCAGGCCACCAATTTTTGATGGGACGAACTTCAATTATTGGAAGATAAGAGTTACTGCCTATCTTCAATCTCTTGGTACAGAAGTTTGGGATATCATAGAGACAGGCTACACTTTTCCTTCAGCTACTCCTACAGATTCGGCCGAGAAGAAGAAATATGAAACAAATGCAAAAGCAGTCAATACTCTATTGGGATGCTTATCCCAATCGGAATTCGTGAAGGTAATGCACTATAAATCCGCAAAAGAAATATGGGACAAAATTGTCACGAGCTATGAAGGAGACGAACAGGTAAAGCGTGCTAAACTTCAAACTTTCAGGATTCAGTATGAGAATCTCAGAATGTATAATGATGAAAGTGTGGCTAATTATTTCCTTAGGGTAGATGAAATTGTTAACTGCATGAAAAACTTGGGTGAAGAAATAAAAGAGGTTATTGTGGTTGAAAAAGTCCTAAGATCCTTGTCCCCCAAGTTTGAATCTAAAGTGTCCGCTATAGAGGAAAAAGCAAATCTACAAACTCTCACCATGTCTCAACTACATGGAATTCTAACTGCTTATGAAATGAGAAAGGGAGGTCCATCAGACAGAAGAGAAGTGGCTTTCAAGGCTTCAGGCAAAGGAGATTACTATGAAGCAAGTCACGTGCCAGAGGAAGAAGAAGAAGAATCAAATTTTGTCAGAAATCTTCAAAGGGGTTTTGGAAGGTTCAGAGGTAAGTTACCTTTCAAATGTTTTGCTTGTGGAAGAGTAGGTCATTATGCTGCAAAATGTCCTTATAAGGATAAAGGAAAGGAACCTGCTAGATGGAACAAGAAACAGAGTGCAAACAAGAAAAGTTACTACACTCATGAAGATAGTGATGGTCTATCGATTAGTGATGAAGATGAACAAGGTAATGACTATAAACTGTTAATGGCATTTGAAGATGATGATTATATGGATGCTATAGATGTGGATAGCCTTTTTGAAGAAATTACTAGACTCAAGAGATGTATAGAAGAAAAGAATATGATCATTGATACTCTACAATTTCAAATTGATGAAAAGGAAAAACATCTTGAAAAATTAGGTGAAATTGTTGGTCTTAGAAAAGAGATTGAGAAAACAAAAGCTATTAATCTTAAGTTTGTCAAAGCATCTGAAACTTTGGATGAGATTATCAATGTACAGCGTTCTCCACTAAACAAGACAGGTCTGGGCTATAATGGAGAAACTTCTCAAGCAACCACTTCAAAAAGTTATCTTGATGCAACAAGAAGGAATGAGCAAAAGCACAATGAAGACCATCAGGCAAGGCAGGGACGAATTGCAAACAGAGACTATCAAGGGCAATCCGTTTTAAGGGTGAACAAAAGCTACAACCAGCCACAGGTAAAATCTTCTCAATTTAGTTCAAGAATGGATGACAATAGAAATTACAATCATTTGGCTGGTAGATTTGATAACCGCAGAAATTTCTTCAATGGACAATGTTTCTCTTGCCATAACTTTGGTCAAAAAGCAGCTCAATGTGTTGCATATAAAACAATCATGACTAGAGAAGCTCAAAAACAAAGAAGTATGATCGGGATTACAAAAAGGACCTATAACAACTTTTTGGCTCTTGAAAATGAAGTTGAATGTTCTATTTGCAATAACTTTGGTCATGAAGATTCTGAATGTAGGAGCAGGTTTCAGCAGACAAAGGAACAAGCCTCAAACACCAAAACATGGAGAATAAAGGAAACACAAACAGAAAGATGTGGGATAGCATTCTATGCAGAGGGACAGGAAAATCTATGGTACATTGATAGTGGATGTTCGAAGCATATGACAGGTGATAAAGAAAAACTTGAGTCATATTCTCCTCTAGAAAAGGGAAAGAAAGTTTCTTTTGGAAATGATACTCCTGCAACTATAAAAGGAAAAGGCACTGCTCAGTTAAAAGAAAAGGTCAAGGCTGGAAATGTTTTGTATGTTGATGGATTGAAACATAATCTTCTAAGTGTCAGCTAGATGTGTGATCAAGGAACCGAGGTGATATTTAGAACAAATGGATGTCTTGTTCGTGATCTTGATACAGGTAAAACGGTGATCAAAGGTAAAAGAACTCCAAATAATCTATACGTATTTGAAGAAGGACAACAACAATGCTATCTAAGCAAGGATGATGAACACTGGCTATGGCATCGGAGGTTGGGGCATCTAAGCTTTTCAAAAATAAGGAAAGTGTTATCACTAAAAAAATTTCAAAGGAAAAGGGTAAGGTAAGAAAGATTTGGTCTTGGTTATTGTCATGCTCCTTTCATGCATAAGAAGCACTTGGCAAACTCAGGGTCAGCATACATAAAAGTTCTTTGAAGGCTCAAGCAAGGCAAGCAAGTTTCAAGGCAGATGAGAAGGACATTTCAAGATAAAGAAGCTCAAGACAGTCAAATTTGGCATGTAAGCTGTGTTTTTGAAATTACACAGCAGTTTCGTAAGCACGCTACGAAACTGCTGTAAGTGATGCCTAATGATCAGCAGTTTCGTAGTGCGCTACGAAACTGCTGTAGGAGCATATTATGAATTAGTGGACCAATTTTGAGAGACAAAGGGAAATATTTTTAAAGGGGAATCTCTGCAAAAGATCAATTACAAAGTGTCAACATTCAGCAAGGGCAAAACAAGTAGAAGGAGGACATTTTTGTTGAATTCTAAGCTACATGTTATAAAAGTGGAAATTGTTTCATAGCTAGATGATGCTTCAGGCAGCATTAAAGGAGCTATTTGTCTTAATTCAAGTGTGGGATCGGATTTCATGGTTGATTTAATGCATTTAATATGATTAAAGAGACAGCATGGTCAGCAGAAGGATTTGAAGATGAGCATAAGAATGAAACTCTAAAAAGGAGGAGTTTTGTTTCCCTGTTTTTACTAGTCAACTTCTAGAAGCGTTTCTGAACATTTGAAAGCTTATCTCTAAAACGTGAAAGAGGTTTTCATTCATAAGATACTGAAATACAAAAAATTCTTCCACTTTCTTCAAATCCATTATGATTTGAGAGAAATGAATGATCAAACTTGCGCTACGAAACTGCTATAGGTGCAAGTTTTCCACAGGCATATTTCTCTGTTTGACACCTGTTTTTCAAAGAAATATTCTGGACGGTAGGAAAGGTGTTTCAAAAAACCAAGAGAGGTTTTTGTTAAGAATGGATTGGTTCACAAAATCCTCCTTCAGTTTTTCCAAATACATTTTTTATGAGAATTTATGAGCTCTGTCCCAAGACCTATTTTTCAGCCAGAACAGAGCAAGGGACAGTTTCCTAGTTTCTAGGAACAACAAAAGGATGAGTCATCAAGGGCCAGATGGAAGGTTATGGGCTTCATCAAATTCGACTTCATGGAGTTTTATGTGTCAAAAAGAGTGTTTAATGCTTAGATAAGGTTGTTGTAATCACGATAAGGAGTTACACTCCTAGTTGTATTAGGTCTCTAGGACTGCTAGTTAGGTGTCATTTGAATTTAATAGTTAGTTTTGAGTGTCATTAGGTGTCAGGTCAGGTAGAATTCGAATTTTCCTCTTCCTAGAAGAGGAATCTAAGCATGTAAAGAGCTCTATATATAGCAGAACATCTGATGTACAAAGGGTTGGAAAATTTATGGAAAAGCTTGTATTTGGGCTATGTAAGACTCATTTTCAGTAATACATGCTTGACTTTACTTCTCAGGATTCATGAAGGATTTTTTATGTTCAGAATATGTGATGTTGTCCTTTTCTTAATTCTTACAGTGGTATGGATGTATAATCACTCAGAATTCACTGAATGTGCTCTGACTTCCTGTATACATTTATAAACTGTGTGGTCCCATATGAGTTTATGTTCTGAATGTTTAAATGCTGAATGCCCTGACTTCCATATAAGGTTGAGTTTATTATTATATTGAAGTGTTGTTGACTCCATAAGCCCAATGGATAGTTGTTTAATGTGTTTACACCATTCATATTTTTCACAGTTGTTCTATAAGAGTTAGCCATCTTATCTTTAATCAAAATCATTAATCCATCAAGAGAGAGCACTCTCAGGTTGAGGAGGCTAAGCCTCAGCCTAAAGTAGGTTGAAATAGTTACTTGAAGTCTTCTTGGTTTGCAGCCTTCCAGGGCCTGATTTTGAGATAACATTTTGGTGCGTCTGCCGGGAGCCTAAAGTCTATTCATTCCTGAAATTAAGAGACTGAACTTCTAAAGGTAGCAGGAGCTCAAACATCTTTTTGAGGCTGCAAAACTACCTTGGCGACTCCACACATCGAATAAGAAATTGGAAGGTGACTCCACTGCTAGAAGATCAGTAGCTTGATGAAGTTTCAAGATGAGTTCCACTGCAAGAATGAATGCCAGGTATGCTCCTATGAATCGGTCTCATATCCCTGGCTTTCCAAATCCTATGCCAAAGGTTGATTGGTTAGATGATCTTCCAATATTCAAAGATGAAAATAAGGACAATGCTGCTCTTCATTTGGTTAGGTTCCATATGCATGTACGCAGTCTTAAGGTTCATTTCCCTGAAGATTGTCTCATGAAGATGTTTATGACCACTTTAGAAGGAAAGGCATGGTCTTGGTATAAAGGTTTGGAAAATGGTTCAATATATTCGCTTGCTAATTTTCATGATGAATTCTATGAGATGTATAAAGAATGTCATCCTTCCTTATTGTTGCTCAAAGATTGCTGTAGACATTCTTTAAGTCTTATTCAGTACTTGGAGGATTGTTATGATGATGATGAATTTATGGATGAAGAAATTTTAGAGGTTCTTCATAACAATGCATTTCAACACCAAGAAGAAAGTATAACATCTCATGAAATGTAGCATGAAGATCAACAGGGGTTTACTTATGAAAATCATATTGCATCCTCTGAGATTGATGTAGAGATGCAGCAGATTTGTCAGGCTTCAGATCATTATGAGTATGAAATTGATTGCAAACAGCAAGAAGAAGTACTGGAAAATAGCTTTTATAGCCCTCAGGCAGAGGAAAAGGTTGTTCAATTTTGTAATTCCTTGCAGCAGCTTACTTCAAAGAATGATCACAATAGTGAGGAAAATTACATTGTCTATGAGAATCATGCAGAAAGGCAGTTGGATAGCACATCAAAGGAATTTTGTGTGGCTGAGGATCAGTTGTCTGAAGAGATAGGATGTTATGATGATTATCAAAATAACCATGTTTTCTTTGACCCTATAAATGAATACATGGCAAAGTTTTGCACATCAGTATTTCATTTTCATTTGCATTATGAAGATCATATACATTATAAGTTGATTTGGTCATCTCACTATCATGGTTATTTTGAGGTTGAATGCAATCAAGAGCCTCCAATATCAGAAAGGACAATTGATTGGCTTTATTGGAAATATAATGTTGCTTGACCTAAACTGGAAATTGCAGCTAGTAGGTAGGTAGGAAAATGCAAATAAACTCAAAGTTGACTTGAGCATTTTTTCAGTAAATATAGATTTCTTTCTCCTACAGTGGTCATCAAGCTTAAGCCCGAGGTGAAGGCTCAAGAAGCGTAAAGGGAACACTTGTCAAGCAAATTTTAGTTTGTCATAAAAGGATAAAGCACTGGACTTGCGAGTTCTTAGTGTACTACAGGAGCACACTATCCCAAGTGGAGCCACTGTTATCACTAAAAAAATTTCAAAGGAAAAGGGTAAGGTAAGAAAGATTTGGTCTTGGTTATTGTCATGCTCCTTTCATGCATAAGAAGCACTTGACAAACTCAGGGTCAGCATACATAAAAGTTCTTTGAAGGCTCAAGCAAGGCAAGCAAGTTTCAAGGCAGATGAGAAGGACATTTCAAGATAAAGAAGCTCAAGACAGTCAAATTTGGCATGTAAGCTGTGTTTTTTAAATTACACAGCAGTTTCGTAAGCACGCTACGAAACTGCTGTAAGTGATGCCTAATGATCAGCAGTTTCGTAGTGCGCTACGAAACTGCTGTAGGAGCATATTATGAATTAGTGGACCAATTTTGAGAGACAAAGGGAAATATTTTCAAAGGGGAATCTCTGCAAAAGATCAATTACAAAGTGTCAACATTCAGCAAGGGAAAAACAAGTAGAAGGAGGACATTTTTGTTGAATTCTAAGCTACATGTTATAAAAGTGGAAATTGTTTCATAGCTAGATGATGCTTCAGGCAGCATTAAAAGAGCTATTTGTCTTAATTCAAGTGTGGGATCAGATTTCATGGTTGATTTAATGCATTTCATATGATTAAAGAGACAGCATGGTCAGCAAAAGGATTCGAAGATGAGCATAAGAATGAAACTCTAAAAAGGAGGAGTTTTGTTTCCCTGTTTTTACTAGTCAACTTCTAGAAGCGTTTCTGAGCATTTGAAAGCTTATCTCTAAAACGTGAAAGAGGTTTTCATTCATAAGATACTGAAATACAAAAACCTCTTCCACTTTCTTCAAATCCATTATGATTTGAGAGAAATGAATGATCAAACTTGCGCTACGAAACTGCTGTAGGTGCAAGTTTTCCACAGGCATATTTCTCTGTTTGACACCTGTTTTTCAAAGAAATATTCTGGACGGTAGGAAAGGTGTTTCAAAAAACCAAAAGAGGTTTTTGTTAAGAATGGATTGGTTCACAAAAGCCTCCTTCAGTTTTTCCAAATACATTTTTTATGAGAATTTATGAGCTCTGTCCCAAGACCTATTTTTCAGCCAGAACAGAGCAAGGGACAGTTTCCTAGTTTCTAGGAACAACAAAAGGATGAGTCATCAAGGGCCAGCTGGAAGGTTATGGGCTTCATCAAATTTGACTTCATGGAGTTTTATGTGTCAAAAAGAGTGTTTAATGCTTAGATAAGGTTGTTGTAATCATGATAAGGAGTTACACTCCTAGTTGTATTAGGTCTCTAGGACTGCTAGTTAGGTGTCATTTGAATTTAATAGTTAGTTTTGAGTGTCATTAGGTGTCAGGTCAGGTATAATTCGAATTTTCCTCTTCCTAGAAGAGGAATCTAAGCATGTAAAGAGCTCTATATATAGCAGAACATCTGATGTACAAAGGGTTGGAAAATTTATGGAAAAGCTTGTATTTGGGCTATGTAAGACTCATTTTCAGTAATACATGCTTGACTTTACTTCTCAGGATTCATGAAGGATTTTTTATGTTCAGAATATGTGATGTTTTCCTTTTCTTAATTCTTACAGTGGTATGGATGTATAATCACTCAGAATTCACTGAATGTGCTCTGACTTCCTGTATACATTTACAAACTGTGTGGTCCCATATGAGTTTACGTTCTGAATGTTTAAATGCTGAATGCCCTGACTTCCATGTAAGGTTGAGTTTATTGTTATATTGAGTTGTTGTTGACTCCATAAGCCCAATGGATAGTTGTTTAATGTGTTTACACCATTCATATTTTTCACAGTTGTTCTATAAGAGTTAGCCATCTTATCTTTAATCAAAATCATTAATCCATCAAGAGAGAGCACTCTCAGGTTGAGGAGGCTAAGCCTCAGCCTAAAGTAGGTTGAAATAGTTACTTGAAGTCTTCCTGGCTTGTAGCCTTCCAGGGCCTGATTTTGAGATAACATTTTGGTGCGTCTGCCGGGAGCCTGAAGTCTATTCATTCCCGAAATTAAGAGACTGAACTTCTGAAGGTAGCAGGAGCTCAAAAATCTTTTTGAGGCTGCAAAACTACCTTGGCGACTCCACACATCGAATAAGAAATTGGAAGGTGACTCCACTGCTAGAATATCAGTAGCTTGATGAAGTTTCAAGATGAGTTCCACTGCAAGAATGAATGCCAGGTATGCTCCTATGAATCGGTCTCATATCCCTGGCTTTCCAAATCCTATGCCAAAGGTTGATTGGTTAGATGATCTTCCAATATTCAAAGATGAAAAGAAGGACAATGTTGCTCTTCATTTGGTTAGGTTCCATATGCATGTACGCAGTCTTAAGGTTCATTTCCCTGAAGATTGTCTCATGAAGATGTTTATGACCACTTTAAAAGGAAAGGCATGGTTTTGGTATAAAGGTTTGGAAAATGGTTCAATATATTCGCTTGCTAATTTTCGTGATGAATTCTATGAGATGTATAAAGAATGTCATCCTTCCTTATTGTTGCTCAAAGATTGCTGTAGACATTCTTTAAGTCTTATTCAGTACTTGGAGGATTGTTATGATGATGATGAATTTATGGATGAAGAAATTTTAGAGGCTCTTCATAACAATGCATTTCAACACCAAGAAGAAAGTATAACATCTCATGAAATGCAGCATGAAGATCAGCAGGGGTTTACTTATGAAAATCATATTACATCCTATGAGATTGATGTAGAGATGCAGCAGATTTGTCAGGCTTCAGATCATTATGAGTATGAAATTGATTGCAAATAGCAAGAAGAAGTACTGGGAAATAGCTTTTATAGCCCTCAGGCAGAGGAAAAGGTTGTTCAATTTTGTAATTCCTTGCAGCAACTTACTTCAAAGAATGATCACAATAGTGAGGAAAATTACATTGTCTATGAGAATCATGCAGAAAGGCAGTTGGATAGCACATCAAAGGAATTTTGTGTGGCTGAGGATCAGTTGTCTGAAGAGATAGGATGTTATGATGATTATCAAAATAACCATGTTTTCTTTGACCCTATAAATGAATACATGGCAAAGTTTTGCACATCAGTATTTCATTTTCATTTGCATTATGAAGATCATATACATTATAATTTGATTTGGTCATCTCACTATCATGGTTATTTTGAGGTTGAATGCAATCAAGAGCCTCCAATATCAGAAAGGACAATTGATTGGCTTTATTGGAAATATCATGTTGCTTGACCTAAACTGGAAATTGCAGCTAGTAGGTAGGTAGGAAAATGCAAATAAGCTCAAAGTTGACTGAGCATTTTTTCAGTAAATATAGATTTCTTTCTCCTACAGTGGTCATCAAGCTTAAGCCCGAGGTGAAGGCTCAAGAAGCGTAAAGGGAACACTTGTCAAGCAAATTTTAGTTTGTCATAAAAGGATAAAGCACTGGACCTGCGAGTTCTTAGTGTACTACAGGAGCACACTATCCCAAGTGGAGCCACTGTTATCACTAAACAAATTTCAAAGGAAAAGGGTAAGGTAAGAAAGATTTGGTCTTGGTTATTGTCATGCTCCTTTCATGCATAAGAAGCACTTGGAAAACTCAGGGTTAGCATACATAAAAGTTCTTTGAAGGCTCAAGCAAGGCAAGCAAGTTTCAAGGCAGATGAGAAGGACATTTCAAGATAAAGAAGCTCAAGACAGTCAAATTTGGCATGTAAGCTGTTTTTTTTAAATTACACATCAGTTTCGTAAGCACGCTACGAAATTGCTGTAAGTGATGCCTAATGATCAGCAGTTTCGTAGTGCGCTACGAAACTGCTGTAGGAGCATATTATGAATTAGTGGACCAATTTTGAGAGACAAAGGGAAATATTTTCAAAGGGGAATCTCTGAAAAAGATCAATTACAAAGTGTCAACATTCAGCAAGGGCAAAACAAGTAGAAGGAGGACATTTTTGTTGAATTCTAAGCTACATGTTATAAAAGTGGAAATTGTTTCATAGCTAGATGATGCTTCAGGCAACATTAAAGGAGCTATTTGTCTTAATTCAAGTGTGGGATCAGATTTCATGGTTGATTTGATGCATTTCATATGATTAAAGAGACAGCATGGTCAGCAGAAGGATTCGAAGATGAGCATAAGAATGAAACTCTAAAAAGGAGGAGTTTTGTTTCCCTGTTTTTACTAGTCAACTTCTAGAAGCGTTTCTGAGCATTTGAAAGCTTATCTCTAAAACGTGAAAGAGGTTTTCATTCATAAGATACTGAAATACAAAAACCTCTTCCACTTTCTTCAAATCCATTATGATTTGAGAGAAATGAATGATCAAACTTTCGCTACGAAACTGCTGTAGGTGCAAGTTTTCCACAGGCATATTTCTCTGTTTGACACCTGTTTTTCAAAGAAATATTCTGGACTGTAGGAAAGGTGTTTCAAAAAAAAAAAGAGAGGTTTTTGTTAAGCATGGATTGGTTCACAAAAGCCTCCTTCAGTTTTTCCAAATACATTGTTTATGAGAAGTTATGAGCTCTGTCCCAAGACCTATTTTTCAGCCAGAACAGAGCAAGGGACAATTTCCTAGTTTCTAGGAACAACAAAATGATGAGTCATCAAGGGCCAGCTGGAAGGTTATGGGCTTCATCAAATTCGACTTCATGGAGTTTTATGTGTCAAAAAGAGTGTTTAATGCTTAGATAAGGTTTTTGTAATCATGATAAGGAGTTACACTCCTAGTTGTATTAGGTCTCTAGGACTGCTAGTTAGGTGTCATTTGAATTTAATAGTTAGTTTTGAGTGTCATTAGGTGTCAGGTCAGGTAGAATTCGATTTTTCCTCTTCCTAGAAGAGGAATCTAAGCATGTCAAGAGCTCTATATATAGCAGAACATCTGATGTACAAAGGGTTGGAAAATTAATGGAAAAGCTTGTATTTGGGATATGTAAGACTCATTTTCAGTAATACATGCTTGACTTTACTTCTCAGGATTCATGAAGGATTTTTTACGTTCAGAATATGTGATGTTTTCATTTTCTTAATTCTTACAGTGGTATGGATGTATAATCACTCAGAATTCACTGAATGTGCTCTGACTTCCTGTATACATTTATAAACTGTGTGGTCCCATATGAGTTTATGTTCTGAATGTTTAAATGCTGAATGCCCTGACTTCCATGTAAGGTTGAGTTTATTGTTATATTGAGGTGTTGTTGACTCCATAAGCCCAATGGATAGTTGTTTAATGTGTTTACACCATTCATATTTTTCACAGTTGTTCTATAAGAGTTAGCCATCTTATCTTTAATCAAAATCATTAATCCATCAAGAGAGAGCACTCTCAGGTTGAGGAGGCTAAGCCTCAGCCTAAAGTAGGTTGAAATAGTTACTTGAAGTCTTCCTGGTTTGCAGCCTTCCAGGGCCTGATTTTGAGATAACATTTTGGTGCGTCTTCCGTGAGCCTGAAGTCTATTCATTCCCGAAATTAAGAGACTGAACTTCTGAAGGTAGCAGGAGCTCAAACATCTTTTTGAGGCTGCAAAACTACCTTGGCGACTCCACACATCGAATAAGAAATTGGAAGGTGACTCCACTGCTAGAAGATCAGTAGCTTGATGAAGTTTCAAGATGAGTTCCACTGCAAGAATGAATGCCAGGTATGCTCCTATGAATCGGTCTCATATCCCTGGCTTTCCAAATCCTATGCCAAAGGTTGATTGGTTAGATGATCTTCCAATATTCAAAGATGAAAAGAAGGACAATGCTGCTCTTCATTTGGTTAGGTTCCATATGCATGTACGCAGTCTTAAGGTTCATTTCCCTGAAGATTGTCTCATGAAGATGTTTATGACCACTTTAGAAGGAAAGGCATGGTCTTGGTATAAAGGTTTGGAAAATGGTTCAATATATTCGCTTGCTAATTTTCATGATGAATTCTATGAGATGTATAAAGAATGTCATCCTTCCTTATTGTTGCTCAAAGATTGTTGTAGACATTCTTTAAGTCTTATTCAGTACTTGGAGGATTGTTATGATGATGATGAATTTATGGATGAAGAAATTTTAGAGGTTCTTCATAACAATGCATTTCAACACCAAGAAGAAAGTATAACATCTCTTGAAATGCAGCATGAAGATCAGCAGGGGTTTACTTATGAAAATCATATTACATCCTCTGAGATTGATGTAGAGATGCAGTAGATTTGTCAGGCTTCAGATCATTATGAGTATGAAATTGATTGCAAACAGCAAGAAGAAGTACTGGAAAATAGCTTTTATAGCCCTCAGGCAGAGGAAAAGGTTGTTCAATTTTGTAATTCCTTGCAACAGCTTACTTCAAAGAATGATCACAATAGTGAGGAAAATTACATTGTCTATGAGAATCATGCAGAAAGGCAGTTGGATAGCTCATCAAAGGAATTTTGTGTGGCTGAGGATCAGTTGTCTGAAGAGATAGAATGTTATGATGATTATTAAAATAACCATGTTTTCTTTGACCCTATAAATGAATACATGGCAAAGTTTTGCACATCAGTATTTCATTTTCATTTGCATTATGAAGATCATATACATTATAAGTTGATTTGATCATCTCACTATCATGGTTATTTTGAGGTTGAATGCAATCAAGAGCCTCCAATATCAGAAAGGACAATTGATTGGCTTTATTGGAAATATCATGTTGCTTGACCTAAACTGGAAATTGCAGCTAGTAGGTAGGTAGGAAAATGCAAATAAGCTCAAAGTTGACTGAGCATTTTTTCAGTAAATATAGATTTCTTTCTCCTACAGTGGTCATCAAGCTTAAGCCCGAGGTGAAGGCTCAAGAAGCGTAAAGGGAACACTTGACAAGCAAATTTTAGTTTGTCATAAAAGGATAAAGCACTGGACCTGCGAGTTCTTAGTGTACTACAGGAGCACACTATCCCAAGTGGAGCCACTGTTATCACTAAAAAAATTTCAAAGGAAAAGGGTAAGGTAAGAAAGATTTGGTCTTGGTTATTGTCATGCTCCTTTCATGCATAAGAAGCACTTGGCAAACTCAGGGTCAGCATACATAAAAGTTCTTTGAAGGCTCAAGCAAGGCAAGCAAGTTTCAAGGCAGATGAGAAGGAAATTTCAAGATAAAGAAGCTCAAGACAGTCAAATTTGGCATGTAAGCTGTGTTTTTTAAATTACACATCAGTTTCGTAAGCACGCTACGAAACTGCTGTAAGTGATGCCTAATGATCAACAGTTTCGTAGTGCGCTACGAAACTGCTATAGGAGCATATTATGAATTAGTGGACCAATTTTGAGAGACAAAGGGAAATATTTTCAAAGGGGAATCTCTGCAAAAGATCAATTACAAAGTGTCAACATTCAGCAAGGGCAAAACAAGTAGAAGGAGGACATTTTTGTTGAATTCTAAGCTACATGTTATAAAAGTGGAAATTGTTTCATAGCTAGATGATGCTTCAGGCAGCATTAAAGGAGCTATTTGTCTTAATTCAAGTGTGGGATCAGATTTCATGGTTGATTTAATGCATTTCATATGATTAAAGAGACAACATGGTCAGCAGAAGGATTCGAAGATGAGCATAAGAATGAAACTCTAAAAAGGAGTTTTGTTTCCCTGTTTTTACTAGTCAACTTCTAGAAGCGTTTCTGAGCATTTGAAAGCTTATCTCTAAAACGTGAAAGAGGTTTTCATTCATAAGATACTGAAATACAAAAACCTCTTCCACTTTCTTCAAATCCATTATTATTTGAGAGAAATGAATGATCAAACATGCACTACGAAACTTCTGTAGGTGCATGTTTTCCACAGGCATATTTCTCTGTTTGACACCTGTTTTTCAAAGAAATATTCTGGACGGTAGGAAAGGTGTTTCAAAAAACCAAGAGAGGTTTTTGTTAAGCATGGATTGGTTCACAAAATCCTCCTTCAGTTTTTCCAAATACATTTTTTATGAGAATTTATGAGCTCTGTCCCAAGACCTATTTTTCAGCGAGAACAGAGCAAGGGACAATTTCCTAGTTTCTAGGAACAACAAAAGGATGAGTCATCAAGGGCCAGCTGGAAGGTTATGGGCTTCATCAAATTCGACTTCATGGAGTTTTATGTGTCAAAAAGAGTGTTTAATGATTAGATAAGGTTGTTGTAATCATGATAAGGAGTTACACTCCTAGTTGTATTAGGTCTCTAGGACTGCTAGTTAGGTGTCATTTGAATTTAATAGTTAGTTTTGAGTGTCATTAGGTGTCAGGTCAGGTAGAATTCAAATTTTCCTCTTCCTAGAAGAGGAATATAAGCATGTAAAGAGCTCTATATATAGCAGAAAATCTGATGTACAAAGGGTTGGAAAATTTATGGAAAAACTTGTATTTGGGCTATGTAAGACTCATTTTCAGTAATACATGCTTGACTTTACTTCTCAGGATTCATGAAGGATTTTTTATGTTCAGAATATGTGATGTTGTCATTTCTTAATTCTTACAGTGGTATGGATGTATAATCACTCAGAATTCACTGAATGTGCTCTGACTTCCTGTATACATTTATAAACTGTGTGGTCCCATATGAGTTTATGTTCTGAATGTTTAAATGCTGAATGCCCTGACTTCCATGTAAGGTTGAGTTTATTGTTATATTGAGGTGTTGTTGACTCCATAAGCCCAATGGATAGTTGTTTAATGTGTTTACACCATTCATATTTTTCACAGTTGTTCTATAAGAGTTACCCATCTTATCTTTAATCAAAATCATTAATCCATCAAGAGAGAGCACTCTCAGGTTGAGGAGGCTAAGCCTCAGCCTAAAGTAGGTTGAAATAGTTACTTGAAGTCTTCTTGGTTTGCAGCCTTCCAGGGCCTGATTTTGAGATAACATTTTGGTGCGTCTGCCGGGAGCCTGAAGTCTATTCATTCCCGAAATTAAGAGACTGAACTTCTGAAGGTATCAGGAGCTCAAACATCTTTTTGAGGCTGCAAAACTACCTTGGCGACTCCACACATCGAATAAGAAATTGGAAGGTGACTCCACTGCTAGAAGATCAGTAGCTTGATGAAGTTTCAAGATGAGTTCCACTGCAAGAATGAATGCCAGGTATGCTCCTATGAATCGGTCTCATATCCCTGGCTTTCCAAATCCTATGCCAAAGGTTGATTGGTTAGATGATCTTCCAATATTCAAAGATGAAAAGAAGGACAATGCTGCTCTTCATTTGGTTAGGTTCCATATGCATGTACGCAGTCTTAAGGTTCATCTCCCTAAAGATTGTCTCATGAAGATGTTTATGACCACTTTAGAAGGAAAGGCATGGTCTTGGTATAAAGGTTTGGAAAATGGTTCAATATATTCGCTTGCTAATTTTCATGATGAATTCTATGAGATGTATAAAGAATGTCATCCTTCCTTATTGTTGCTCAAAGATTGCTGTAGACATTCTTTAAGTCTTATTCAGTACTTGGAGGATTGTTATGATGATGATGAATTTATGGATGAAGAAATTTTAGAGGCTCTTCATAACAATGCATTTCAACACCAAGAAGAAAGTATAACATCTCATGAAATGCAGCATGAAGATCAGCAGGGGTTTACTTATGAAAATCATATTACATCCTCTGTGATTGATGTAGAGATGCAGCAGATTTGTCAGGCTTCAGATCATTATGAGTATGAAATTGATTGCAAACAGGAAGAAGAAGTACTGGAAAATAGCTTTTATAGCCCTCAGGCAGAGGAAAAGGTTGTTCAATTTTGTAATTCCTTGCAGCAGCTTACTTCAAAGAATGATCACAATAGTGAGGAAAATTACATTGTCTATGAGAATCATGCAGAAAGGCAGTTGGATAGCACATCAAAGGAATTTTGTGTGGCTGAGGATCAGTTGTCTGAAGAGATAGAATGTTATGATGATTATTAAAATAACCATGTTTTCTTTGACCCTATAAATGAATACATGGCAAAGTTTTGCACATCAGTATTTCATTTTCATTTGCATTATGAAGATCATATACATTATAAGTTGATTTGGTCATCTCACTATCATGGTTATTTTGAGGTTGAATGCAATCAAGAGCCTCCAATATCAGAAAGGACAATTGATTGGCTTTATTGGAAATATCATGTTGCTTGACCTAAACTGGAAATTGCAGCTAGTAGGTAGGTAGGAAAATGCAAATAAGCTCAAAGTTGACTGAGCATTTTTTCAGTAAATATAGATTTCTTTCTCCTACAGTGGTCATCAAGCTTAAGCCCGAGGTGAAGGCTCAAGAAGCGTAAAGGGAACACTTGTCAAGCAAATTTTAGTTTGTCATAAAAGGATAAAGCACTGGACCTGCGAGTTCTTAGTGTACTATAGGAGCACACTATCCCAAGTGGAGCCATTGTTATCACTAAACAAATTTCAAAGGAAAAGGGTAAGGTAAGAAAGATTTGGTCTTGGTTATTATCATGCTCCTTTCATGCATAAGAAGCACTTGGCAAACTCAGGGTCAGCATACATAAAAGTTCTTTGAAGGCTCAAGAAAGGCAAGCAAGTTTCAAGGCAGATGAGAAGGACATTTCAAGATAAAGAAGCTCAAGACAGTCAAATTTGGCATGTAAGCTGTGTTTCTGAAATTACACAGCAGTTTCGTAAGCACGCTACGAAACTGCTGTAAGTGATGCCTAATGATCAGCAGTTTCGTAGTGCGCTACGAAACTGCTGTAGGAGCATATTATGAATTAGTGGACCAATTTTGAGAGACAAAGAGAAATATTTTCAATGGGGAATCTCTGCAAAAGATCAATTACAAAGTGTCAACATTCAGCAAGGGCAAAACAAGTAGAAGGAGGACATTTTTGTTGAATTCTAAGCTACATGTTATAAAAGTGGAAATTGTTTCATAGCTAGATGATGCTTCAGGCAGCATTAAAGGAGCTATTTGTCTTAATTCAAGTGTGGGATCAGATTTCATGGTTGATTTAATGCATTTCATATGATTAAAGAGATAGCATGGTCAGCAGAAGGATTCGAAGATGAGCATAAGAATGAAACTCTAAAAAGGAGGAGTTTTGTTTCCCTGTTTTTACTAGTCAACTTCTAGAAGTATTTCTGAGCATTTGAAAGCTTATCTCTAAAACGTGAAAGAGGTTTTCATTCATAAGATACTGAAATACAAAAACTTCTTCCAATTTCTTCAAATCCATTATGATTTGAGAGAAATGAATGATCAAACTTGCACTACGAAACTGTTGTAGGTGCAAGTTTTCCACAGGCATATTTCTCTGTTTGACACCTGTTTTTCAAAGAAATATTCTGGACGGTAGGAAAGGTGTTTCAAAAAACCAAGAGAGGATTTTGTTAAGCATGGATTGATTCACAAAAGCCTCCTTCAGTTTTTCCAAATACATTTTTTATGAGAAGTTATGAGCTCTGTCCCAAGACCTATTTTTCAGCGAGAACAGAGCAAGGGATAGTTTCCTAGTTTCTAGGAACAACAAAAGGATGAGTCATCAAGGGCCAGCTGGAAGGTTATGGGCTTCATCAAATTCGACTTCATGGAGTTTTATGTGTCAAAAAGAGTGTTTAATGCTTAGATAAGGTTGTTGTAATCATGATAAGGAGTTACACTCCTAGTTGTATTAGGTCTCTAGGACTGCTAGTTAGGTGTCATTTGAATTTAATAGTTAGTTTTGAGTGTCATTAGGTGTCAGGTCATGCAGAATTCGAATTTTCCTCTTCCTAGAAGAGGAATCTAAGCATGTAAAGAGCTCTATATATAGCAGAATATCTGATGTACAAAGGGTTGGAAAATTTATGGAAAAGCTTGTATTTGGCCTATGTAAGACTCATTTTCAGTAATACATGCTTGACTTTACTTCTCAGGATTCATGAAGGATTTTTTATGTTCAGAATATGTGATGTTGTCCTTTTCTTAATTCTTACAGTGGTATGGATGTATAATCACTCAGAATTCACTGAATGTGCTCTGACTTCCTGTATACATTTATAAACTGTGTGGTCCCATATGAGTTTATGTTCTGAATGTTTAAATGTTGAATGCCCTGACTTCCATGTAAGGTTGAGTTTATTGTTATATTGAGGTGTTGTTGACTCCATAAGCCCAATGGATAGTTGTTTAATGTGTTTACACCATTCATATTTTTCACAGTTGTTCTATAAGAGTTAGCCATCTTATCTTTAATCAAAATCATTAATCCATCAAGAGAGAGCACTCTCAGGTTGAGGAGGCTAAGCCTCAGCCTAAAGTAGGTTGAAATAGTTACTTGAAGTCTTCCTGGTTTGCAGCCTTACAGGGCCTGATTTTGAGATAACAGAAAGCATGCAAATATCAGGCAGTTCGCGATCTTCCAGATATCAAAATTCCAGACAACACGATATGCAAATCATGTCAGTTTGGAAAGCAAACCAGAACTAATTTTCCAGAGAAGGAAGGATCAGCTAGCATGCCTCTTGAGCTAGTACATACAGATACATGTGGTCCATTCAGAAAAAGAACACCTCGAGGAGAAGAATACTTGATATTATTCATTGACAATTTCTCCAGGTTTGTCTGGTTAGGACTAATGAAGCACAAAGATGAAGCATTCGAAAAATTCAAATCCTTCAAAGCCTTGGTTGAAAATGAATCAGGATACAAAATTAAGTGCCTCAGATCTGACAGAGGTGGGGAGTTTACCTCGAATGAATTTTTCGATTTCTGTGAAGAACATGGGATAAGAAGAGAATTCTCTACAGCTAGAACTCCTCAGCAAAATGGAGTTGTGGAAAGAATGAACAGAACAGTCCAACAAATGGCTCGTGCTATGCTTGATGAGTCGGGTACTCCCGCAACTTTCTGGGGTGAAGCTGCACATGCTACGGTTGTTAATCTCAACAAAACAAATGTCCGTGTTAACAGCACTCAAACCCCTCATGAGCTCTGGTGTGGTGAGACTCCTTCGGTGAAGCACTTCAAAATCTTTGGGAGCAAATGTTATATTAAGAATACTGATGAGCAACTTGGCAAACTTGAACCTAGAGCATATGAGGCATTCTTCTTGGTTATTCTCCACATAGCAAAGCATACAAGTGCTACAATAAAAGACTTGGCAGAATTGTTGACAGCATTGATGTAGTGGTTGATGAGAAGGGATACATTCCTAAGCAAGTACATCATGAAGACATCGAAGAAGATGAAGGCTACCCTCAAAGACAGAATGATGAAGAAGAAGAACCTCAAGAAGAACCAGAGGAGCAGACAAGAATAGAAGAGAAGAGTCCATCCAGATATGTTTAGAAGAATCATCCAGAATCTCAGATTGTGGGGCAGAAAGAAGCAGGTGTACAAACAAGAAGAACAATTTGCAGAAGCTTCAAGTTATTTGGCATTACTCTCTTCCACTGAACCACAAAATGTGAAAGAGGCATGCAAAGATGAATGTTGGGTCAAAGCAATGGATGAAGAACTTGAGCAGATCGAAAAGAACAACACTTGGGAGTTGGTTCCTAGACCAAAAGATAAGAATGTTATAGGAACAAAATGGGTCTTCAAAAATAAATTGAATGAAAATGGAGAAGTAATTAGAAACAAGGCCAGACTTGTTTGTAAAGGGTATGCGCAGCAAGAAGGAATAGATTTTGAAGAAACCTTTGCTCCTGTTGCAAGACTTGAGGCCATCCGAATGTTCCTTGCTCTCTCAAGCTTTCAAAACTTCAAAGTATTTCAAATGGACGTGAAATCAGCCTTTCTGAATGGAGACTTAGAAGAAGAAGTATATATTGAGCAGCCAGATGGTTTCATTCTTGGAAATGATCCAAATCTTGTATGCATATTGAAAAAGGTTCTCTATGGTCTCAAACAAGCTCCAAGGGCTTGGTACTATCGTTTGGACAAATATCTTCATCAACAAGGTTTTTCAAAAGGATCAGCAGATAGCAATCTTTATATAAAAGTTAAAAATGACAAATTGCTAATACTTGTTATGTATGTAGATGACATTATCTTTGGCAGAAATGAAGAAGCTATGAGTCAAAGCTTTGCCTTGGTCATGCAGAAAGAATTTGAAATGTCCTTGCTGGGAGAACTGACATATTTCCTTGGTTTGCAAATCCAACAAAAGGAAGGAGGAATCTTTTTGTCTCAAACCAAGTATCTCAAACAGATTTTGAAGAAATATGGCATGGAAGATGCAAAACCAGTATGTACAACCATGGTCACAGGATGTAGCCTCAGTGCAAATGATGAATCTGCAGCAGTACATCAACCAACCTACAGATCTATGATTGGAAGTCTACTTTATCTGATAGGTACCCAACCGGACATCATGCATGCAGTTGGAATAGTTGGAATATTTCAGGCAAATCCGAAGGAGACTCATCTTCAGGCAGTGAAGAGAATTTTCAAATATCTTCAAGGGACTCAAAATTATGGTTTATGGTATCCTAGAGATACAAATCTCACAATTCATGCTTATACAGATGCCGATTGGGCCGGAAGCGTGGATGACAGGAAGAGCACAAGTGGTGGCGCATTCTTTATGGGCTCCAGACTAGTATCTTGGTTCAGCAAGAAACAGAGTTTGATTGCCTTATCTACAGCTGAAGCAGAATATGTTGCTGCTGCATCTTGCTGCACTCAACTCCTTTGGATGATGTAGACCTTGTAGGATTTTCAAATCACTTGTACACCACCTATCTCCATCTTATGTGATAACACAAGTGCAATCAGCATCTCAAAGAACCCAGTCATGCATTCAAAAACCAAGCACATACCAATCAAGTATCATTTTCTTCGGGAACAAGTGCTTGAACAGAAGGTCAAGTTGGAGTATGTTCCTTCTAAGGAACAAGTTGCTGATATACTCACCAAACCATTGCCCAGGGAGACTTTTGAATACCTCAGGAAAAAGCTGGGGGTTGTTGATGCATCATCTTGTTGTTGAATCTCTTCTGATTGTTGGTTGTACGGGAATATGCATACACGTGATGGGTTGCGGATTGGTTAAAGATCAAATAGCACTGGTTCAGGGGGAGCTTATAATGCATTGTTGGCATTATGGAGGATGTACAGAAGGCGATCATGGATGCTGATCTAAATATTACTGCAATATGTCTCTATCTCTTTCATGGTCATTTATGGTGTTTGGTGGATTATGTTTCTTCTTTACAGATCTGGTTCATATTCAGGGGGAGCATGCTCTTAGGGGGAGCATAACCCTTTGCCCTTGATGTCAAAGGGGGAGAATGAGCTGAAGATTTTGAGGTTGCCATCAAGTCCAAAGGGGGAGATTGTTGGCATTATGATTCTGGTATGGCTTTATGATACATATGTTGTACTTGATGGCAACCCACTCATCTCAGATGATAAATTATAGTGCAGAAAAGTTCACGCACTTATATGCAGAGAAAATTTCACACACTTATATGCAGAGAAAAGTTTATTTCATGTAGAGAAAAGTTCACGCACTTTTATGCAGATAAAAGTTTATTTCATGTAGAGAAAAGTTTATTTCATGTAGAGAAAAGTTCACGCACTTTCATGTTGGAGAACTTACCTTTGGTCCATGGTAGTTAGTCCTTGGTATTTGAACCTATGGTTTTGGACCATGGTATCTCGTCAAAAGTGTGTATATGTTGGAGAACTTACCTTTGGTCCATGGTGATTAGTCCTTGGTATTATTGAGCCCCATGTTTTTGGGCCCCTTGTATTGGTTATCTATGGTATTGATCCATGATTTTAGGAAGAAGCTTGCCTATATAAAGCAAAGGAGATCACTTGGCTGATTTATTCTTGCAAATTGAATATCTTAAGATCTGAAATATTGGGTTATTGTTTTTAAAAGTTTGATCTATGAAAGGGAAGTTGAAAGCGAATCTGTGAAGGGTGATCTCTCGAGCGCTGCAGCTGCGGAAGTGCGGAGGCGCCACAGAAGGCGCAGTGCGGAGGTGCCACAAAAGGCGTAGTGCGAAGACGCTACAGAGGCGCCACAGAAGGCGCAGTGCAGAGACACCACAGAAGGCGCAGTGCGGAGGCGCCACAGAAGGCGCAATGCGGAGACACCACAGAAGGCGCAGTGCGGAGGCGCCACAGAAGGCGTAGTGCGGAGGCACCACAGAAGGAGCAGTGCGGAGACGCCACAGAGGCGCCACAGAAGGCGCAGTGCGGAGGCGCCACAGAAGGCGCAGTGCGGAGACGCCACAGAAGGCGCAGTGCGGAGGCGCCACAGAAGGCGCAATGCGGAGGCGCCACAGAAGGCACAGTGCGGAGACACCACAGAGGCGCCACAGAAGGCGCAGTGCGGAGGCGCCACAGAAGGCGCAGTGCAGAGGCGCCACAGAAGGCGCAGTGCGGAGGCGCCACAGAAGGCGCAGTGCGGAGGCGCCACAGAAGGCGCAGGTGCGGTGGTCGCGGCGCCACAGAAGGCGCAGGTGCGGAGGTAGTACAGATATCCACAGATCTATACCAGTGAAGTTGCGATCCCTGCTTAAAATTTGTTTTAACTGCCTTTGACTATTCTGCAGGGTTTTGGGTGCATAACTGATGTTTGGTTACTAGTATTGAGTTCAGATAACAGCATGATTAATGACTTATCTTTATGTACTAGATCTGGTTGATAACTCTCATAATATCATTGTATATGTATGGATCTGGTGATTGGGTGATTCAGAAGGTTGTTTGATTATGAGCTTCAATGTTGTTGTTGGATCCAGTTTGAAAATTTATGAAAAGTGGTCCTTGAAAGAAAAGAAGTAGGGGGTTGTAGCTCCCTTCCAGGAGAGACTGGAAAACGAGAGAGAGTTGTAGCTCTCTGCAGGTTGCAGCCTGCGTACTGGTAAAGGACTGCACCAGTACAAAATCATTGTAACAGGAGTTTCTAATTTGAAAGAAGATAGAGACATATTGCAGCAGGTGGTTTTCACCCACATTGGGTTTCCACCTTATATCTGGTGTTCTTTGGTGTGACTATCTGTTTTTCTTGTTCATGCTCATTATTTTATGGTACTGATATGCAAAAATAATTCAAAGTGTAAATAAGGAAGATTTGTTAAAAGAACTTGATAATACTAATTCACCCCCCCTCTCAGTATTATTTTCAACAATAAGTAACGGATAATCTTGATCTGATTCATCATCCTCATTGTTGAAAGAATATTCATTATCACTTTCTTCTAGAGCATCCATAAATACATCATCAGATTCATCTATAAATTGTCCTTCTGTATTTGATAACAACTGTTAGAATTTGAATCTGAATTTTCTTGATCACCAAATGCTCTTTGACCATCATCATTAGCATAAAAACTTTTCTTTGTAGAAAACTTCTTTTTGGAATTTTTCTTGTCAACATCCTTTCCATTCTCTTTCTTATCATGATTTTCTTTATATGGACATTTGGATGCATAGTGACCTACTCTTCCACAAGAAAAACATTTAAAGGGAATCTTACCTTTGAATTTACCAGTTCCCACTTGCAACTTTCTGACAAAATTTTATTCTTCCTAATCTGAAATGTAGCTTGTTTAATCAGGCTTTTCCTTTTCTTTCCCTTTATATGTGGCTTTGAAGGTTGCTTCTCTCATACTTGATGAACCCCCTTTTCTCATCTCAAAATATATCAGGATCCCATGGAGTTGTTCAAGAGTAAGGTTCTTCAAATCCTGCATTTCTTCAATGCCAGAGACTTTGGAACTAACTTAGGAGTTAGTGATCTCAAAATATTTTTAGCAACAATAGCATCCTTTATTTTGTCACCAATATTTTTCATATAGTTAACAAGATTGTCTACTATAAGGAAAAATATTGCAATACTTTCATCATCATGCATTCTAAGAGTCTCATATTGAATTCTAAATGTTTGAAGTTTACCGCTTTTTGCCTTAGTGTCACCTTCATAGCTTTGAACAAGTGTATCCCATATTTCCTTTGCAGTGTTCATCTGTATGAATTTTAGGAACTAAGACTCAACAAAACTTCCCAAGGTTTGGTCCCATATTGTTTCTTCCCTGCATTATCTGTGGGAATGGAGCTTGGATATTGATATCCACTTTCAACAATTTCCCATACATAAGCTCCTAGTGCCTGCAAATATGCTTTCATTTTGACTTTCCAAAATACAAAGTTATGACATTAAACAAAGGTGGCATGACAGAAAATACTCCTTGAATACTCATCTTGATGGATCTCCCTTTAAGCGATCAAGCTTCTTCTGAGGGACCTGGCTCTGATTCCAAATATTAGGAAAAATATTGGGGGACGGGGTGAATCAATATTTTTAACTCACTTTAACTTTTCATTTTTCTTATTCTGAATTATCTACACTACTGTTCTTTATGAAACCAACGTATGTATGCGAATTCAATGAAAGAAAACAATATATATCCATTTAACTAATTATTCATAGGTTCCATCATATATTTATCTTTAAATAGTGCATTATTAATTTCATCCAACATATAGTATACAATAAAGAGTAGAATAAACCATCACACATAAGCAACACAACAACACATGAGAACACCAAGATTTTTTAGCTGGAAACCCAATGTGGGAGAAAACCACCATTGTCGTTGTATCTGTCTTCTTTCTTATTATATAAAGAAAATATTCCTTACAATTTTGTACTGGTGCAGGCTCTTACCAACACATAGGAACCCATCTGCAAGAGGCTACAACCTCCACATGTTCTCCAACACCCACTGGAAGGGATCTCCAACCGCTTGATCTTATTTACCGGATCCTATCGGAAGGGAGCACCTACCCCTTGAACAAATTTACCATCGACCACTGGAAGGAAGCTATGACTCCTCACTGAAGGCTCCAACCCTCAACACCTCTTGTGGACCATGTTTCATAATATTTCATACTAGATCCACCTGAATCAAAATATCAAAACTTGTAGGCCACTTTTCATCATATTTTCAAATTGGACCCACACGCAAAATTATGTTCAATACAAAATTGAATACTGAATTTGAACTTCAATCAAATAACCAACTCAATCATTGCATCACTAACAAACCAATCACTGAATTGAATGTCAATGAACCATTGCAACTAGATCAAATAAATCCATAACATATATAAACCACCATAACCAAATCATACCAACCACTCATAAATAAGCCATACACTGTTAACCATCACATAAACAAAGTGTTGTCACTACAAATCCTGATTATATTTACTTTAGAATGTATATTCTAGTATTTTGAAGCATACTCGCATACATACACACTTCCTCTATATAACAATTGCTTACAGATCTCAAATCATTGAATACAACATCATGGATCATTGCAACAATGAATTAACCACTGAACCATACATAGATCATTAAACAAATCACATATTAATGAACCAATCAGAGATCACTACAACATCATTACTAACCAATATTCCAATCATGAACAACCAACCCAATCAACATTGTCAGACAGAGATCAACATGATCAAGGCTTCATTGACAGACAACAACAAACATAACAAAACTCATCAAATGTCATCATTTATCAGTATTGCAAACCCTAGAACATATACATGACATTCATGAAACATATCAACATATGTACACGACTACCATGCATAACACCTGCGTATAGATCTCAAGATACAGAATAAATTCACAGAATTTATACGCGACTATACAGAACCAGATTCACGTATGTATGCTACTATACAACAACAAACTGGGATACAAATATCAAATTATTGGAACATACTTTCGCTGCAACCACAATAGATACTGCACAAACTTCATTGTCACACATTCATATTATAGTATCATTATCACCACATATCTATCATTGTTAGCTACAATCATAAACATATCAATAAAATATATTCATTATTATTCACTACACTTTTAGATATATCAGATCTAAGCCATCTCCTTTCTCTCTAGTGCATCCGCATTTCAAATCAGATTACACATGAATAACCCATAACTTGCACACTTAACACCTTTATCTCCATCTCCTTATATGTATTTATCCTTAGTCAATACCTTAAGTAAATCGCTTGATAATGTCGTTATTATTCTTTGATGGGATCAAATAACCATTTCCGCTCCAACTGCTATAGGCCAATACGATGGTAATGACCCCTGGTGTCCATAATTCCATGGTTCGTATTTTGTACCTGACTTTTATTCATACTACCTACATATGTACGCGACCTTTCTTCATAGGAGCTGCATATACTTTCTTGAACTTTTAATTTTGTCATCCTACTTTCACTGAACTACCATTTCTCTGTTCATGTCCCCTGTAGCATATGTACCAATCTACATGAGATCATATTATCACAATGTTGACATCAAGTACATCTTTATCAATCAGGTTGTCATCAAGGACAACACATTAGCCATAATTGCAAAACATACTTATATTGTTCAAAAGGAAAGTAAGTTCCAATTTTGGGTGCTCAACTTATTTTATCTTAGTATTTTTCTCAATACTCTTATTTTTGAAAATTAGAATAGTAGTGAAGGTTGGGCATTAATTTCCAGATAGGGGAGGTGCTTGGACTCTGGTTTTTTAAATTTTCATTACTTACCTTATTTAGTTTGTAGGTTTGAGATTCTGATGAATGTTTGCAGCAGTATCTTTGTTGATTTTTTGGGTATTCAAATGATTTCATGTCAATTCTTGTGCTCCTCTGGATAAACCTTCCAATACTGGTTTATTTTTTCTAAATCGACTCCAATGTAGTTTTGGTTGGAATGGAGAATAAAGATGTGTAGGAATTTTGAATAGTATTTAGAAGACACAAGGATCTCATTCACTCCACTGGAGGCAAATTACTCTTTGTGATCTTCAAAGTCAATGAGAATGAGCACCTATGCATCTCTTAGTAAGCAAACATCATGGTTTGTTAGTTTAGTAGAAGAAAAGTATTGATTTCCTTGAGGAAGAATATAATATGTTCCATAACCTGGCTCTTAATATTTGAAAGGAAACTCTATATATTACTTCAAATAATTATGTCCAAGTCAACCTTCAAGAATAGGAGACAATCCATCGATTGGAGGATCCAATGGAAATTGAGAAGCAGTGCTTCTCCTATTCAAAAGAAAGTCCACAAGAAGTAAATAATGTTCGTAGTTATTGCTAACTTTTATCTATTTCTATTTTGTAAGGTTGTTAGGTGTTTTTGTGAAGTAGACCCCTTGTAAGACAACTTGGGATATATACTTCTTGATCTATTATAGGGTTCTTGTTAGGATATTCTGACACATAGGAAATAGTTAGGTATAACTTGGTCTAGTGTAGAGTTAGGTAAAGTTTCTTTCTTTACTAAGTACTTTTGTAACTTACAATCCGACGGTCACAATATGTAGTAATCTGACGGTTCATTCTCTCCTCGGTATTATCGACACTTGATCTGTGGCTTAACACCCGATTGGTCCATGATCTCTATTTAAAGAGCATGGAGGTTCATTTGTAGGGTAAATGTTCATGAGAGAAGCTTATGTAATTTTCATTCTTTTATTAATAAATTGCCTGAAGTGGTCATGTTGGCTCATGCCATGGATTGTTTCCCTCTTTGAGGGTTTTAACCACACCAACAATACTGGTGTATTGATTTGTGATCTGTTTGTGAGCGGTGTCCTTTGGTGTTCTGTCTGAGGAAATTACCCTGAAAATTCCTACATGGTATCAGAGCTATTTGAGGGTCGCATCTGTTGGTGATCCAAATCTAAAGCCAGTAGAATTGCATCTGACTGTCATTTCCTAGATCTATTGTTACTGACTGTTTTCAGGCCAAGAGGATTGCTCTATTGTGTTAGGAGCATCTGTTCTAGTGAGGAACCCCTTTCGTTTGATGCGAAAAGGTTTCTGGTAGCCTTAGCTACGTCGTTTTTTAGATCTGGAGGTATACAATGTTTATTTGTAGTTTTTAGTTATTTTCTCTCTGTTTATTTAGCTCTTTGCTTTTTTTATTACATGATCTATACCTTTCATTTCTGCATATGCTCTTTGCCCCGCGACTCTATGCGATCTGGGCAAATCAGAAACAGAAAGGAAGGATTTTTCTCATGCGTATGCTCTTTTCCGTCGTGCCTTAGTGTAATCTCGGAAAATCAGAAACATTGAGGAAAATATTTAGTTTCCAGCTAAAGCTAACTTCAAGCCCTAAGGTTTGTTTTTTTTTGTATGTTCGTGTTGGGTTTTGTGTTTTTTGTTTTGTAGGAAAAAAAGAGCTTTTCAAGTAAGCATGCACCCCAAAGCTTCAGTGACTCCCACGAAAAAAAAAACCTTCATTTTTTCCAAAAATCACTGACCTTTTAATCTAGATCACTTGGTCCAAAGCTACTTTATGAGAATAGAGGTCTTGAGTTCAAGTCTTTCTTTTTTTGAGCTAATTAGATTAAGTTTGGAAAGGGGGTGGTTTTTTTAAAAATATAAAATTATCATTCATTTCCACACATTCCCGCACTTCGTCGACATCTTCAACAACGTTTCTTCAAAAAGTCATAACTTCTTCATCTAGAAGCCATTTTCAGAGTTGTTTTTCTTAATCGGCCTAATTTTTCGAAAATCTTTCCATTGGAACACTTAGCTTCAGCATCTATAGCTTCAATTTCTGTTAAAATGGAAAGTCCATGCCAATTTATTCTTGACATCACCAACTACTTCCAATGGTGGTCCTACATTGTGGATTTACTTAGAAGTAAAGGTATTTACAGAATAGCCTCATGCCAAGAAACCAAATCGAAAGATGAAGATAAGGTAGCCAAATGGGAAAATAGGCAAGATCAGGCACATGGGTTGATAGGGATGTCTATTTCTCCAGACCTTAGATTCCATATCACAGAACTTGATACTCCTAATGAAGCAATGAAACAGATCACTAAAGTTTTTGGAATTAAAAATGGACTTAGAGCCTATCAACTCGAAAATGAGTTGCTTACATTGGACCCCAATAATTTTTCTTCCATTGAAGATTTTTTGTCCAAGTTCAAGACCCTTAGACTTCTCTTGGAAGGTGTTAAGGTTAAGAAAGAAGATGGTAACCTTATCTATTCCATTCTTACTAAGTTGGGACCAACCTACTCTGTGTTTGTTTCTACCTTCCATTCTACAAGAGAAGCCTTCATTTCTCAAGGACAAGACTACAAGCCCCCTTCCTTTGATGCCTTTTGTGATTCTTTAATAAGATAACAAGAAAAAATCTTACATCTTGGTCTTCTTAATCTTGGAAACTCTTCTAAGAAAGCCTTAGCCGCCCAGCAGCAACCAAATTCAAAGAATCTTAAGAAGCCGTATCCTAAAAAGAATGGTCCTAAACCAAACAAGGGTCCTAAGCCATTTCAGTCTCAAAATGAAAAATCATTTCAACAAAATGATAAGGCAAATAAAAACAAAGGGAAGAAGACTGATAGACATTGCCACTTTTGTAATCGAGATGGCCACTTAGAATCCAAATGCTTTAAGAAGATGGAAGCCTTGGAAGTAGCAATGAAGAAGCATAACATCCATTTGGAGCACTCAACAACTTCAACTTCATCTTCAGGAATAACACTTTTTGCATGTGGTTGTCAAGCATCTCGGTCTGGATATGCACTAAATGTATCTTCTTCTTCTCATTCTCATGAGTGGCTCATTGATTCTGGAGCTTCTTATCACATGGCCAAAAACAAAGCCATGTTTTCTTCTTTAAATGATTGTAACACCAAAAATATATATGTTGGTGATGATAGATCTCTTAGTGTTGTAGGGACTGGAACTATTCATATAGACAATGGTCAATTCAATGATGTATTATGTGTTCCAACCTTATCCTGCAACCTTCTATCTGTATATCAGATAACTCATTCAGGTGAAGGTAAAATCATTGAATTTTCACCTCATGATGTTGTAATTAAGGACCTAAGAGATCCTAGACAAATTTTAGCTACTAGCATTGCTAATGATTCTACAAGGTTGTATAACTTTAACAACTTTAGGTCATCAAATCTTCCCTCAGTATTTTTTGCTCATAATAATGAAGTGAGCAAACTTTGGCATGAGCGATTTGGTCACTTAAACTATCGCTCCCTTTAGAATCTATGCAAAGAAAATATGGTGACAGGTCTTCCAATGGTATCTTGCAGAGATGGTGTTTGTTCCAGATGTGTACTCAGAAAACATCATCAGGATAGTTTTGAAAAACATGCATCTTGGCACGGCTCAGCCCCTTTACAGCTTGTGCATAGTGATTTATGTGGTCCACTTCTAGTGGTTTCATTCTCTGGCTACAAGTATTTCTTAACTTTTGTTGATGATTTCTCTAGACGCACTTGGGTATACTTCTTAAAACTAAAGAGTGAAGTATTTAACATGTTCTTGGCCTTTAAGGCCTTTGTTGAAAAACAATCTGGACATCAAATTATTAAGCTAAGATTTGATAATGGCAGAGAATATGTTAACAACAAATTCATCAACTTTTGCACTGAGAATGGAATTCAAATGCAACATACTGTTCCATATACTCCACAACAAAATGGTGTAGCTGAAAGGAAGAATCGCACCTTAAAGGAAATGGCTAATTGTATGCTTCAATCTAAAGGACTTAGTCTTAATTTTTGGGTAGAAGCAATTAATTGTGAAAATTACATAATAAATCGCACTCCTACTAAGGTTTTAAAGAATATCACTCCAGAAGAAGCACGGAGCTCAATTAAACGAGATGTAATTCACTTTCATGTTTTTGGAAGTGAAGCATGGGCCCATATTCCAGATGAGAAACATAAAGGTTTAGAACCTAAGAGTGAAAAATGTATTTTTGTTGGATATTTTGAATATGTCAAAGGATACAGAATTATTCCACTTAAGTCCAAAAATGTTATCATTAGAAGAGATGTAAATTTCGCTGAAAATATATTGGCCTACGAGCCTAGTTCGGCAGATGTGCCACCTCTCTCTATCCCTTCTACTCTGAAAATATTTCTTCTTCAGATGATGACAGCGAGGATGACAATCCTCCCCCACCTTCTCAGGATCCTCCTTTAGCTCCTCAGATTCCAAAATGGGTCCATGCTACTTGGGATGCAGCAGGTGCTCTTGCCGTTGATCCTACAGATCAACGACTTACACGTTCTTAGTTCGATGGAGCCTCTTCTTTACTAGCTCAAGATTCAGCTAATTATGATCCTGACACCTTTGCAGAAGCTTCGGGCCATCCAGATTGGGACCTAGCTATGAATTAAGAATATCGTTCATTATTGGCAAATGATACATGGGATCTTGTTCCCCTTCCAAAGGGACGAAAACTTGTTAGATGCAAATGGGTTTACAGAACCAAGTATGGACCAGATGGAAAAGTTGATAAAAATAAAGCTCATCTTGTTGCTAAGGGTTTCTCACAAGTTGAAGGCATTGACTATATTGAAACCTTCTCCCCTGTTGCCAAAATGAATTCTATCTGCCTTGTTCTTTCCCTTGCTGCCTCTTTCAAATGGGAAGTCCATCAGATGGATGTTAAATTTTCCTTCTTGCATGGGGACTTGCATGAAGAAATCTATATGGAAAAACCTACTGGCTTTATACAAATAGACTCCAACCTTGTATGTCGGCTTAAGAAATCCCTTTATGGTCTCAAGCAAGCCCCTCGGGCTTAGTATTCCAAAATGGATAGCTTTCTTTTAGAAACTGGATTCTCTAGGTGTCATTCTGACAATACTGTCTACACCAAGAAAGTGGGCAAGTCTCTTATCATTCTTGTTCTTTATTTTGATGATCTTATCCTTATTGGTAGTGATCCAAACCTTATTAACCTTGTGAATTCCAGCTTTAAAAAGAAGTTTGAAATGACAGACTTAGGACACTTGCATTATTTTCTTGGTCTTCAAGTCTTGCAATCTAAGGAAGGTATTTCCCTTTCCCAGTCCAAGTATGCATGTGATCTTCTACGCCATTTTCACATGGAAGACTGTAAGCCATCCCCTTCTCCCTTTTAGTCTGGAGCCAAACTTTCAGTCACTTGTACTTCCCCTGAAGTTGATGCTACCTTACACCGTCAACTTGTAGGAAAAGTTTTGTATCTGACCCATACTCGTCCTGACCTTTCCTTTGTTGTTGGCCTTATTGCTCGGTTTATGAAAAACCCACATGAAAATCATTGGAAAGAAGCTAAAAGAATACTTCATTATGTTCGAGGTAAAATTTAGTTTTGGATTCATTACAGTGTAGAAGCATCTCCTCTATTGGTTGGTTTCACTAATTCTGATTGGGCTGTGACCTTGATAATCGGAAGTCTACTGCAGGTTATGTGTTCACTCTTGGTTCAGGACCTATTACATGGGCTTGCAAGAAACAAAGTGCCATTTCTCTTTCTTCAGCAAAAGCAGAGTATCGTGGTGTCGTAGAAGCTAGTAAGGAATCCCTGTGGCTTCGTCGGATCTTGTCAGAGTTTGGCTTTCAACAGCAGCATCTGACTACACCTTGGTGTGATAATCAAAGTTCCATTCAACTATGCAAATATCCAGTCCAACATCAGCGCAAAAAACACATTGAACTGCACATGCACTTCATCAGAAAGCTCATTCACGACCATGTTCTTGAAGTGCAATATTGTTCAACAAATGATCAAGTTGCAGACATCTTTACAAAGGCTCTCATAGAGGCGAAGTTTACTAAACTCCAATTTATGGTTGGAGTTCAGGAAGTTGTCACTAAGGTGGGATAGGATCTAATGCCTCCTTCCTTCTCCTATTGTGTCATATTTTTACATCATTCAATCCTATCCCAAGTTGTTCTTAAGGGGGGATGTTAGGATATTTCGACAAATAGGAAATAGTTAAGTATAACTTGGTCTAGTGTAGAGTTAGGTAAAGTTTGTTTCTTTACTATGTACTTTTGTACCTTACAATTCGACGGTCACGATATGTAGTGATCTGACAGTTCATTCTCTCCTCTGTATTACCGACACTTGATCCGTGGCTTAACACCCGATTGGTCCATAATCTCTATTTAAAGAGCATGGAGGGTCATTTGTAGGGTAACCGTTCATGAGAGAAGCTTATGTAAATTTTCATTCTTTTATTAATAAATTGCCTGAAGTGGCCGTGCTGGCTCAGGTCGTGGACTATTTACCTCTCTGAGGGTTTTAACCACGTCAACAATACTGGTGTATTGATCTGTGATCTGTTTGTGAGCGGTGTCCTTTGGTGTTCTTTCTGAGGAACTTACCCTAAAAATTCCTACAATTCTTTTGGTAACCTCTGACAACCATTTAAGTTTGTTGATATTTGAATCAACACCATCTAATCTTAGATGTAAGTTTTTGAGTATATAATAAAATCTCTCTCTCTCTCTCTCTATCTATCTATATATATATATATATATATATATATATAATAATTTATAATTTAATTAAATATACTACTAGCTATTTTAATATTCAATAATAATTTGAAAACATAAAATAATGTATAAATTCTTTGTAGATTCAAATTGCATATTATAATATGCTAAAACAATTGACTTCAATCTACTCCACTCATCAGCGGGAACATTAAGCAATCGATGAAATCACGAAGCATATAAGAGAAATAATTCAATCACACATAACACAATCATTTTTTTGGGAAATCAATAGCTAAAAACCCCTACTATTTGTATATTTCATTAATAAAAAAACATGAGAAGAATAAAATGATTTTCTCAAGCTCGAGCAACCTTTGCACTATCTCTATCTATCTCACTGCTTCCCAGACAAGCTCAAGCCAATACTTAGCCAATTCTACTACCTACTAAGCTCCTATTTCCTTGCATTGTTTCCTTGGGAATTAACCCATATTTAATTGGGAAATTCCATAATTATGAATTTCACGATCCTCATAGGCCTTCCTCTGATTGCATGCACCACCTGTACAATTCAAGTGATTATACAACTTATAGTACACTATCCCTGAACTCCAATATCAACTGGGTCTTTCTCTGATATGAAATGCATGAGTTAATTATGAGTGAATCTTGAGTTTGATAATCACTGCAAGTTACACCCCACTACTGCACGTTACACCCCATTACCGTAGGTTACAACCCACTATAGTAAGTTACACACCACTACAGTAAGTCACACCTCACTCAAGTAAGTCACACCCCACTACAGTAAGTTACACCCCACTACAATAATTCACATTCAACTATTGCAGGTTACACCCCACTACTGGATCTACCACTAATTAGTCCATTAGTTGGAACTAGTTTAACTGACTTTAACTCAGTTGGACTGAATTAAATAATTACAACTCAAAATAAACTCAACTAGTTCTCCTAATTGTAGGAGACACTCTACATGAATCTAATTAGATCCTCAACTCAAATTAACTAAGCTAACTAAGTCAAATTAACTGAGCTATTTAAGTCAAATTAAATTAGTTAACTATTACAAGTTGTCATGAGATATGGAATTACAATTTAATACTTAATTTAATTCAAGGACAAATTAAATTAGGATTTTCTTGTTGCATTTTCAACTCTCCCTCTCAATAAGAAAGGGATTATCTTCTACCCTGATCCTACCTTTATGAAACTTGAATTTTCATCTTGATAATGCCCTAGTCAAAATATATGCATCCTTCTCCTCTATAGGAATGTACTCCAACAATATGAGTCTACTCTACACACAATCTCGTAGATGGTGATACCAAATGTCAATATGATTGGATCGATCATGAAAAATAGGATTCGTAGAGAGTTTGATACAACTCTGATTGTCACAGTAAATCACTGTAGGATCCATCTATTGATCAAATAATCCAACAAGGATCTTCCTCATCCAGATAGGATTCACAAGCTGCTTGACTAGAAACCATGTACTCTGCTTCTGCTGAACTGAGTGCAATTGATCTCTACTTCTTGATGTACCAAGAAATTGTTGCTAACCCAATACTGAAGATTCCCCCTTTTGTTCTCTTCCTGTCGGATGGACTCCCTCCCCAATCTACATCTGTGAAGCCTTGAATCTTCACTCCCTCTGTCCATTTGTACCAAAGACCAAGTTGAGTGGTTCCTCTGAGGTATCTCAACACATGTTTACCTACCTTCCAATAGAGTTTGTTTGGCTTAACCATGGCTTGACAAATATAGTTAACTGCAAAGCACATTTCCGATCATGTGTTCACCAAATACATGAGTGAACCCACAAGATGTCTATAAATACTAGCCTCCACTAGTTCACCTGAAGTAGAATCTTCCTTCCTCTAATTACCTACTAGAGGAGTCTCCATGTGTTTGATGCTCTCCATGTGGAACTGCTTCAGTATCGCGTTGGGTTACTTGCCCTGAGAGACAAACAATTCCCCATCTCCTTGCCATACTTCCATACCAATAAAGTAATGCATGAGCCCAATGTCCTTCATCTCGAATTCTCTTGCAAGGTCCTCTTTGCAAGATTTAATCAATGTCTCATCACCTGTTAGAATCAAATCATCGACATATAATACTATAATCAACAATCTACCTTCAACCAAAATGTGGTAAAGGTTCGCATCTACTTCACTTTTGGTGAATCACAACCCAGTGAAATAGTTGTCAATCCTAGTGTACCAAGCATGGGATGCTTGTTTTAGTCCATACAATGCTCTCTTGAGTCTGCACACATGCGACTCTCTGTTGAAGGTATCAAATTCTTTCGTCTTCTTAATATACACCTCTTCCTTAATCATACAGTTGAGGAATGATTTCTTCATATCCATCTGATGTATCTTCCATCCCATCTACGCTAATAATGCTAGAATAGATATGATTGAAGCGTACCTTGCTACTGGAGAAAAGGTATCATCGTAATACATTCCCTCCACCTGAGAGAATCCTCTGGCTAAAAATTTGGCCTTGTGTTTCACCACACTCCCATCTACTGCTTGCTTAACCTTGTAAAGCCATCTTGAACTCACTATTGACTTGTTTGCTGGTCTTGGGACCACTTCCCAGACACTGTTTCTGATAACGGAGTCATACTCCTCAACCATGGTATCAACGCACATTGGTTGTTGCATTGCTTCCTCGAATGAGGATGGCTCAACCTCTACACTCTCACTCATCGACGCCATGTAGCCAGTGTATCGATATGGTGACATCCTCTACCTATGATGTGATGTGGGTGCTCCCACATTCTCTCTAGCATCATGCATCAAATTTTCAACCTCTCTGGTGTGCTTCCTTCCATCTCTGGAAGTCTCTGCATGAGTGGGTGGTTCCACTCTATACTCCTCTGGATGTGTCTGGTCCACATCATCCAGAGGTTCCTCCTTTGGATCTAAAAGCTCCTCATCTGCATGTAACTGAAGCTTCCTCTCAAGGGAACATATCATGGCCTTCTCTTCATCAAACTTCACATGTCTACGAACCACTGTCATCCTGTTGGATGGCAGGTACACCTGATAGTTGTGAGGTGTATGAGTGTGCCCCACAGATATAACCAACTAAGTTGTTGGCTCTAGATTTTTTCGTGCATCCTTGGTAACATGACAGTATATTGATGAACCAAAGACCCTTAAGTGTGCCACATTTGGTCTCTTACTTGAAAAAGCTTCTTCTTTTGTACTCATCCTAACAATTCAACGAGGGCTTCTGTTTTCAAAATAAACAGTTGTGTTGCATGCTTTAGCCCACAAGTGCAACGATAGGCCCTGATCATGTAACATCGCCTGTGCAACTCCCACAAAAATTTTGTTATTCCTTTTAGGCACCCCATTATGTCATGGGTTATGAGGTGCTATTAACTCCCTTTGAATGCCTTCTGATGCACAAAATTTCTTGAATTCATTCGACACATATTCTCCTTTATTATCGCTTCTGATAACTTTAAATTTCGTGTCAGTATATTTCTCGACAAGTGATTTAAATTCAAAAAAATTAGCGAATGATGAGCCCCAATTTTGGTACAATTTGGGCTCATTTTGGCCTATTCTACTTGCTCAAACCATTCATTTTTTATTGCTTATGCATGCATTTCTTAGTTTATTCATGTTGTTTGTAGGAAGAAGGGTAGGCACTCTCTCTACGTGACTAATGCATTATGATTCCAGGTTTTGGCATTAAAAGGGAGCAAAAGACAACGAAAAAGGAGATAAGGAGACAACGAGGTGGCATTGTGGGTTTTAGGAGAGGTTGTCCACGGTTCTAGGGACATCCCTCGTGATTCCCACCAAGAACTCCGAGCTCTAATCCATCTCCCCTCCGAGCTTAAAAGCAGCCAGCTGTTCTACAGGAACAGCAGTTATAAACTGCTCTACAGGAACAACAATTATGACCATCCTACAGGATCAGCAATTAAACTCTAGTTGGACAGCCGAGCTCCTAAAATGAAGGACACTTGTTGGATCATCGTTTTTGTATAAGTATGGAGGCCTTAGCCTTAGATAGGTTGTTGAAACTCTCATATTGCTATTGTAATTTTGGAGCACAGCTCAGTTTTCGTTCCTTTTTGTAAGCCAATTTGGCATGATATCAGATTATGAATAAAGAAGGCAGATTCTGATCTAGTTCTGAGTTTTTCTTAAGGAGATTATAGCTCTCAGGTTAGGGCCCAACCTGAGAGCCATAGATCCCCTCTGCTGTAGTGTTGTTTCCATTTCATTTCAGCACTTTGAGCTTTTCATTTGCACATGCAATTCGAATTACAGGTTGTTGAGTTGGTCTTTTTCATGAGTTAGATAGGAATTGCTTATGGTGAATTTGTTTCCACTTGCTTAGTGTAGCAGAGGATAGATATAATCGATTGGAGCTCCAACAAAAAGGTTGTTAAGGCTCACTGTCGTCTCATCTGGGATTGGAGTGAAGTCCATGACTAACCACCAAAAATACGCATTTCTTTCTTCCATGGTTGCTGCAAACACAGTCACGTTATGTTAGATGCTTCCACATGATTCACACCTGCACCACACTCCCTTACCACAGCTTCATGCACATTCTCCTTCGCGTTTAGATTGCTGCTCATTGAATTTACAAGCACAGGTAGTTTAGGTTAATGCATTTTTGGTTGAGTGACAGTCATAAGCATTTGTTTCACTTACACTGCTCTCTCTCGTTCCATCACTTCGTCCTCCATCTTGATCACGCATGCAGACATCTCTTTGACCCCTGCTCCACTCTGTTATCTCCCAAAGTCTTTCACTCCTCACGTACTTCCATTCTCTAGCCCTTTTGTTGACATAGCCCTTTACCTTCCATCCTCCTCCCTACACTCACTTCCCATCCTATTCTTCCACTTCTAAAGCCATCACCAGCCTTATTCCTACCTTACACATCTCCCCCTACCATTCCATTACTCCTCCATCACTCCAAACACTCACGGTAGGTCATCCTGTAGCCATTTGTAGACATCCTGTAGAAAACAGAGTATCCTGTAGGATCCTCCACAGCCATCCTGTAGGAGGCCACTCTCTCGGTTGCTGAGCATCTGAATGCGAGGAACCTCTGTGGATGGATGCTAAGGATCCCTAGGGACCTCTCCTAGCCTCCCCAACCTATCCCACGCTTTCCTTCCTTCTCCATCCCATCTGCACAACCAAACCCTAGTTAGCACAAGATCACCATCATTCCACACACTTAAAGGAAAAATACAAAAACATAACCTTCATGATGCAAGTAGTTTAGATCCATGCATTTTCATTTATTAGAGGTAGTGACAGCATTGGTAGAAGTTGCATTTACATTCCTTGCACTGTAGAGGTCAGACTAGTTAAATTAGGGTTTCCTAGGTTTACATGCTTTGATTTGCTTTCAGTTCATTTTTGTCAAGTAAAGTAGCTTTCCTTTGAGATTAGCTTTCGTCCATCAATTAGCAAGCTTCTTCTGAGAGCCCATAGAAGTTGGCTTGAGCCCTAGCGGACTTGTGCCAGTTGACCAAGTGACAGCTGCGACAAGAGCTAGTACTTGTGCATATAGCACCGTCGCTTCCAAGTTTGTACGAACTACCGGGTTGATAAAATGAGAGACAGGAAGCCCCAGGAGTTGTAGCATTATTGCTACAATACTGGAGCTCACCATATTTTTGGCGCCGTTGCCGGGGAAGCGTCAGAGTATTAGTAATTGTTGCTTTTCTTCTACTTTCATACTCTTACTTCTGCTCAGTAGTTTATTTCATTTCCATTTTGCAAAGGTAGCTTAGCATTTCCTGCTTTCCTAGATTAGCATTTCCTGCTTTCCTAGATTAGCATTTCCTGCTTTCCTAGATTAATATCTCTTGCTTTCCTAGAGTAATTTTTCTTGCTTTCCTAGATTAGCTTTCCAATTCTGCAATTTCATTTGAGCAATATAGTTAGTTGTAGATCACTTTGTTTCAGTTTTGCAGGTACCAAAGAAAAAGCAAAAGCACTCAAAAAAAAGAAAGAAGAAAAGTCCTTTCCATTTCATGCCTCGTAGGAACCGAGATAGATCAGGCAAATTCCTACCAAACACCCCCACCACATCACTGAGTCACCCTTCTCTCTTCTTTGGTGACAGTGACCCAGAGGAACCTATAGGTGAACATCCGGAGATATACCAAGACCCTATAGAAGAAGAAGAGTTAGAGACCACTCCATCTGAAGCCATGGCTGATAATAGGAGAGAAGATGAGAGAATAGAAGGAGCTTTCCCCATCCGAGAGACCAATGGAGATATGAAAATGAAAAACATTAGCCCCTCCGCCTTGCCTCACTTCCATGGACTGACCACTGAGGATCCTGATACCTTCTTGTTTGAGTTTGCTGTCCTTTGTAGAACCTATGACTATACTGAAGATGAGCAAAAGCTGAAGCTTTTCCCTTCCACTCTTAAGGATGCAGCCCTACGCTGGTTCATGGGATTACCTGGGAATAGCATAGCTACTTGGGCTCAGATGCAGCAAGCCTTCAATACCAAGTATAGGGATTATTGTAGGTCCAAGGAAACCAAGGGAGAGATCTTTCGAATGACCATGGGGAATGATGAGTCTTTAGAGGATTACGAGGAGAGGTTCCAACTTAGCTATAAACGGGCCAGGTGCACACTTGACCCTGAATCCCTCAAGTTGGTTCTACTCCGAGGAGTCCCTGAAGATCTCTAGACACCCTTCACATGTTAGCTGGGGGGGACATTTACCAACTGCCTTATGAGGACATCAAGACTGTGTTTCGAAATCATTCCAGGGCAGCTAGAAAACGAGGTAGAGGAAATATCCTCTCCACTGGTGTCCCTTTCTCCAAACATGAGTTTACAAACCAATTAGAAGATCTTAAGAGTGAGGTGAGACAGACCATTGCCATGCAGCTGGACACATTCAGGATCCAGCAGAAGAAAGAAGAAGCTGAGAGAGCCTTGGCTGTCTTCTGTCCTAGGTGCACCAGAAGACACCCTAAGAACGAATGTCCATTGCATTCGGTTGAAGTGTGTTTCGTTTGTGAGGAGGACCACCCAACAAATCAGTGTCCAACCTTACCTGGGTTTAAAGCCATGTACCAAGGAACCGAAGCCCCCACTGAACCTCTCTACTTCATCAACCAAAGGAGGCCTCAAGGATCTAGACCTTATCAGCAGGGGATGCAAGGGGCATCTCAAGCTTATTACAACCCCAACCAGTCAACTCCTATGCCTTCCTGGGGTCCCCCTGCTCATCCTTCATGGTCCATGCCTCCTCCATGGTCTTATCCACCTCAGTACCCTACTCAACCTCCTTCTCATCCATATCACTCACATACCCAGTCGCAGCCTCAATGGAGTGCTCCTCAGTCGGGGTGGAGGCCCCAATACAACACTCCTCCTGCCATTTTGCCTCCACCACCAGTTCAACCTCAGCCTTTACCTCCTGCTCCTCCAAGGCAACCTCAGATGCCTGCTCAACCGAACCCGAACCCCAACAATAGACAGGCTCAGCAGGTATATACTGGGGAGACCTCATGCCCTACCTATGCTGTGGAGATCCAGGAGATCAATCTTAGATCTGGAAAGACTCTTCCAGATCGCCAACCTCCTCCCCCAGAGGATGAGGAAAACCATCAGGAGAGTGAACCAAAGCCTATTCCACCCTTTCCTGAGAGACTAACAGCCACCACACAACCTAACCCCGAAGAAGATGAGCTTTTGGGTGAGCTCAAGCAGTTGTGTGTAAAAATCCCACTTCTCCAAGCCATCAAGGATGTGCCTATATATAACAAGCTGGTTAAGGAGAAGTGCTTCAAACACCCAGGCAGACGGAAGAAAGATGCCTCAACTATCAATGTCATAGGACAGCTGTCTGACCTTATGCTAGGACAAGTCATCTACCCAAAGTACCTAGATCCTGGAAGTCCTGTAGTAGATGTTCACATCAATGGCACCATTATCCCCCACACCTTGATTGATCTGGGGGCAGCCATCAATGTGATGACCAGGGATACCATGCTTAAACTCAACCTTCAGGGTTCCTTGAGGAAGACCTCGACAGTACTGCAATTAGCAGATCGCTCCACCGTGACTCCCGAAGGGATTGTGGAGGATGTCTTGGTCTCTATTGATTCTTGGGAATACCCTGCAGACTTCCTGGTTCTGCAACCAAAGGCCAAGCTTACTGGATATCCTCTCATCTTGGGAAGGCCCTGGTTAGCTACTGCAGATGCTTACATAAGTTGTCGGGCAGGAAACATGACCATCAAAAATGGTCCCATGTCCAAGCAGCTAGTCCTATACCCTCCTGCCCAACCTTCTTTAGAGCATGATTTACCACTCTGGTTGGAGGAAGGAGAGGAAGACGAGGTGTACTCTGCACCTCTGTGCACCCTAGATACCACTAGAAGAGACCCTCCTACCAAGGATGATTTGATTGAGACCCTGATCCAAAATCCACCTTCCAGTGCACTATCTTTAGAGAAGTTGGTGGAGGATGCCCAAGCTAGCACCTCAGTGGACCTTTGTACAACCGGCCCTGTCACTCCCAGAGTCAAAAGTGTGGAGTTCGGCCCTGAGAGAGCATTAAAGATCAGCTCCTCCCTATCTCCTTCCCAGGAGAAGGAGTTGTGTAGCCTATTGGCTAGCCACTTAGATGCTTTTGCTTGGAGCTATAAGGAGATGAAAGGAGTCCATCACTCGGTCTGTACCCATCATATATACATCAAAGAGGATTGTAAACCAGTTAGGCAACCCCAGAGGAGAATGAATCCAGCCCTTAAGGACATTGTCAAGGAAGAGTTGCAAAAACTGTTGGATGCCGGATTCATCTACCCCATCTCAGATAGTGAATGGGTGTCCCCTCTAGTGTTGGTTCCCAAGAAGAATGGGAAGTGGAGGATCTGTGTAGATTACCGTGAGCTGAACAAAGCTACCAAGAAAGACCATTTCCCCTACCTTTCATAGATCAAGTGTTGGATGGACTGGCAGGAAAGAAGTTCTTCTCTTTCCTGGATGGGTTTAGCGGGTACAATCAAATCCAAATCAGCCCGGAAGACCAAGATAAGACCACCTTCACTTGTCCTTGGGGTACCTTTGCCTACCGAGTCATTCCCTTTGGGCTATGCAATGCTCCTGCTACTTTTCAGAGAGCTGTCTTGAGCATCTTCTCGGAGTTGGTCCATGATGCAGTGGAAATATACATGGATGACTTTACTCCTTATGGGGCCAACTTCCAGGAAGCATTGTCCAACTTGGGAAAGGTCCTAACCAAGTGCACCGAGATGAACTTGTCCCTTAGTCCTGAAAAATGTGAATTCCTAATGACTGAGGGGACCGTGCTAGGCCATACTATTTCTTCCCAAGGATTGCAGGTGGATCCCAACAAAATTGCTCTCATCAAGAGGGTTCCACCTCCTCAAAAAGTAAGGGATGTCCGGAGTTTCTTGGGATTAGCAGGATACTACCGGAGATTCATTAAGGACTTCAGCAAGTTAGCCTCACCATTGTTTGGTCTGTTGGCAAAAGATGTGGAGTTTAAGTGGACTGACGATTGTCAGAGGAGTTTGAATGAGTTAAAGGACAAGTTGGTGTCGGCACCAACCTTGAGAGGTCCAAACTGGGCCCTACCTTTCCACATCCACACTGATGCCTCGAAAAAAGCCATAGGTGCAGCCTTAGGACAGGTTGAGCAAAAACTTCCATATGCCATTTACTTCGTTAGCAAAAACTTGTCCAAAGCAGAGCTGAACTACACTGTAACCGAGAAGGAATTCTTAGCTGTGGTCCATGCACTGAACAAGTTCCGACATTATATTACTAGTTGCCAGACTTTTGTACATACTGACCATGCTGCTATTAGATATTTGATGAATAAACCAGATGTGAATGCTCGTATTATTAGATGGTTACTTTTATTGCAGCAGTTTGATCTAACCATTGTTGATAAACCAGGGAGAGAAAATGTTGTTGCTGACTTCTTGTCTAGATTGGATTTGTCTGCAGATGAAGATGGGACGGTGGATGACCAGATGCCTGATGAGCATCTGTTTGCTATCTCAGTACTCTCTCCATGGTTTGCTGATATAGCAAACTACCTTGTTTCAGCTCAGTTCCCTCCACACCTCTCTTCAAAAGAGAAGAGCAAAATCATCAGAAAGAGTGCCTCATTTACATGGATTGGGGGCAATCTGTTCAAGCTTGGCCCCGATCAGATCTTAAGGCGTTGTGTAAGGGAAGAGGAAGTCTTTGACAGCCTCCTCACCTGTCATGATGGGCCTTGTGGAGGACATTTTGCAGCAAAGAGAACTGCCTTCAAGATCCTGCAGGCAGGCTACTATTGGCCCACACTGCATCAAGATGTCAGAAGATATGTCAGCCAGTGTGACCAATGCCAAAGAATGGGGAAACCGACCCAAAGGGATGAGATGCCTCTCCAACCTCAAGTGACTCTTGAGCCATTTGAGAAGTGGGGCATGGACTTTGTGGGTCCAATCAATCCCTCTTCGAGGCAAAGATCCTACATCATTGTGTGCACTGACTACCTGACGAAGTGGGCAGAGACCAAAGCCATCAAAGCAGCAACAGAAGAAAAAGTGGCCGAGTTCTTGAGAGAGAACATCTTCTATAAGTTTGGCTATCCAAGAGAGCTGGTCACCGATCAAGGGAGCCAGTTCACCTCCCACTTGGTTGAAGATCTCCTAGCTCATCACAAGATCAAGCATAGAACCTCCACTCCCTATCATCCTCAAGCAAATGGGCAGGTGGAGGTCACCAATAGAGCATTAGAAGGGATCTTGACTAAAGTGGTGAGCAGCAGCAGAAAGGACTGGGCAGATCGCCTGGTTGAAGCCACATGGGCTTACAACACCACTTGGAAGACCACCACCGACTTCACACCTTATGAGCTGGTCTATGGGAAGAAAGCTTTGCTGTCCATTGAGTTTGAGTATAACACTTTGAGGATGGCAGCTCAGTTGGACCTAGATCTCAGCCATGCACAGCAAGAAAGGTTATTGCAGCTGAATGGACTGGATGAGCACCGCATGCAGGCCCTCCTTCACTCAGAAGTGGTTCAACTTCAGAGGAAGGTGTGGCATGACCAACATCTCCATGACAAGCAATTTTAGCCGGGAGATTGGGCTTTGTTGTATGATTCCAGATACAAAGATTTCAAGGGGAAGTTGAGAACCAGATGGCTAGGACCATATTCAGTGGAAAAGTGTCATGACAATGGATCTGTCCTCATTCGAACCATTGATGAGGAAGCCATTCCCATGCTTGTCAATGGGCATCGATTGAAGATCTACAGGAAGCCTCCCTCAAGACAAGAGTTCATCAAAACAATGGAGAAGGCAGTATTGGTCATAGAGAAGGGTCCTGCCCCTGCTTTGGGCACACCTTGAAGCATCTAATAACAAAAAAAAAAAAAAAAAAAAGGAGAAAAAAGAAAAATAAATAATAAAGATCCTTGGGTGAGAACCTCTCTGAGGCGCCCAAGGCAGGTGGTAGGGGTGAAAACCTCATTGAGGCACCCCTGCTATCTTTCAAAAAAAAAAGACAAAAAAGAGGAAAAAGAGATGAAGATCCTTGAGTGAAAACCTCTCTGAGGCGCTTGAGGCAGGTGGTAGGGGTGAAAACCTCATTGAGGCGCCCCTGCTATCTTTCAAAAAAAAAAGAAAAAAAAAAACAAAAAGAAAAAAACAATAAGTCATTATGTGAAATTTGCATGCAGATTGCAGGTGTTCTAAGGTGGAGAGGAAGCCTCTCAACTCAAAGCCAGAAGTCCTTATCATGCAGCCAGGACACCTCACCAACACCTCCTCCAAGAATGCCTATGTTCTTCAAGGTATGAGCACTTTTATTATAAACTGAGTCTTCTACAGGAAGACACAGATTTTCTACAGGAAGGTGCGATTTTCTACAGGAAGGTGCAAGTTTCTACAGGAAGAGCTGTCTGTCTACAGGAAGCTCTGTACTTCTACAGGAGACTTCCTGTAGAAGCTCAGAACGAGCCAGAATGCGTTGCGTGAGCAGATCTGATGACTACGGGTTGGTGTGGACACATGCAAGCCTCTTTTGGGCCGATGCACGACGCTGATACCTTGCTCCACCATCCTCGTCACCATGCAACTAAGATCCCTGCACCAGCAAACCAGATCAATGAGTTCTCGTGGAAAAATCAGTTGTCAAAGAAAAATGAACACCGAGAGCTCATACCATGTCCATGATGAGCATCAGAAGCTTCGGGAGCGCGACTAGCAGGTCATCTCCATTATCAAGTAGCATGCACCCAAGGAGGTGAGACTGTTGCAAGGCCCCCGCGGGAATCCTGTAGCAGTCAAACCTGCAGGAGTGGATACCATTCATCGCCCAGCCATCTGCAAGCAACACGCGGGCGCATGAAACCAGAGCGTCCACCACAGCGCCAGCATCCTGTAACCACGAGCCTCCGGGACTGTGTAAGCCACATGCAGCAGGTAGATCCGTCGTCCAAAAATCTGAAAATCATGTGCAGACGCGCGCAGGTAAGTGTTCTAATCCTTCCTTCCATCGAATCGCATGAGTATTGCTTTGATTTGTTTGCATGGCGTAGAAATGAATGGTTGAGTGGCCGTAAGGCCAGTTGACTGGCCACGTTGGCTAGTGAAGTGATAGTCAGATGATGGGGTGGCAGCCACGACAAAGGGAACACGCAGCACGCACGTGAAGATCAGTCCCGTCAACCAAAAAAACGAGTTTAACCGAAAAGGGCGGCGGCAGATCTGTGGGAATGAATGCAGCAGCAAGTGAATGTGCAGGCGGATGATGGGCGACGTCACCCAACGGTCCGGCGGGGACAGCTCACCCTCCGCGCCACGAGCTGCGCCAATTCAAAATCTAATCGGCTAGATGGTGCGCGTATATCCATCCACCTCCACTTCAGAACGTGAGTAACTCTTCTGAATACCTCTGCATGTTGATACGCCAAGCTTTCGGCCGACTGAACACCAGCGAAGCGCACCTCAACCGCAGTCCAATTGCAGTCCTCCCCGAAGTTTGCACACTGCTCCTACAGGAACAGTTCCTACAGGAACAGTTTCTACAGGAACGCAGTCCTACAGGACGCAGTCTTCTACAGGAACGCGGGTGTTCACGAAAAAAGGTGGCCGAGTAACGAGGTAACACTGGACCTCTCATGCAATTGCTCATTTAAGGTGGTAGGATTGTCAGTTACTGTCAGGGTAAAGGAGAAAGTAGATCAATTGCTGTCTGTGTGCCCATACTGCAATTCTACAGGATTGTTGTGTGGTTATACTGTGTTGTAAAATTTTTGTGGGTTATACGCATTGTTCTGCACTCTGTCACTGAAACTAAACTCTCTTCCACCATCACCACCTTCGGTTAAGAAAATTGTGCATCATGCTGGGTGGATTTATCAGGCGAGAACCCACAGATTCCGCCAAATTAAGGAGAAATCCAGCAGTGGTAGATCTCTTTACTAGGGCACAATGGATGCCTTTTTGTGATAAGCTACAAGGCTACGATGATGAAGTAGCCGAGGAATTCTTGCAGGCCTTGAAGCCTAAATCCCTGACACTGGCCACGGTAAGCTTCAGAGGTCTCAGCCTCCAACTCACCCCAGAGCATATAAGTCGAATCACAGAACTGCCCATGGGTCTGCCGTGGGATAAAGAAGAGCGGAAGCAGAGCCAGCAAGCAAAGAAGGAGTTCTTCCCACCTGAAGAATCATTCACAGAGGACAAAAATGGGGTGAAAAGGACAAGCCTGTTGCCACCGTGGAATGAAGTCAGTTTGCATATTATGAAATATATCACCTGTGAGGGTCGTTACAGCATCATATATGCGTATCACTTCAGGCTGCTCAATGAACTAAGACACCAGATTGACCTCCCTGCAGCACAGAGGCTGAGCATTCCTTACTTTTTACTGCAGTCCTTGATGGAATGCTCTACAAAGCTCAAGGACGGAATCCCCGATCAGATAGCCCATCATGGGTTGATAAAATTGCTTGTGGAGGATGCTCTCCACTCATATAAAGTCCCCCTCGCATGGGAATCATTTAGGAACTTAACAAGAGAAGGGGACATAAAAATGTTGCTTGAAGAAACGGGGTCCTCTAGCGGTGAAGAAGAAGAGCCCGTAGCCAAGAGTAAGAAAGGGAAAAGCAAAAAGGTCCCGACTCCAACACAGAAGAAAGAACGAAAGGAGAAGGAGTAGGGAAAGGATGACAGAGCAAAAGAGGACACCCCCATCCTGTCAGCAAGGGAACAGAGGTTGAAAAGCAGGGCAGTCAAAACTGAGGTGGTCCCTGCCAGCCCAAGCACCTCGTCAGCTCCTGCAGTCAAAGCCAAAAGCAAAATCCATGCAGCCAAGCAAGAAAAGGTGGCGAGAGTTGCATCTGCAGGAACGCAAGCACAGGCTTCTACAGGAAGCCCGAAAACACAAAAACAGGCTTCTACAGGAAGCCCGAAAACAAAGACAAAGGCTTCTACAGGAAGCCCGAAGATCAGTAAGGAGCAGGCTTCTACAGGAAGCCCAAGAGCAACAACCAAGGCTTCTACAGGAAGCCCGAAAATCATTGGAGGACAGGCTTCTACAGGAGGCCCAAAAACGGAGAAAGAGGCTTCTACAGGAAGCCCGAAAGTGCAACCACAGGCTTCTACAGGAAGCCCGAAGACAGAGACAGGGGCTTCTACAAGAAGCCCGAGATTGGAAAGAGGGGCTTCTACAAGAGGCCCGAAGGTCATTGAGAAACAGCCTCCTATAGAGAGTTCGGAGACAAAGAAAGAATCCTCCACAGGAAGCTCGAAATCTAAAAAGGAGAGGCCCTCTACAAGGAGCTCCGAGAGAGCAAAACGCAAGAAAGAGAAGGCTGGCATTCTCGAAAAAGAGGCAGCAGTGGCACTGGCTGCCCTCAGCACACCTCCAAAACCGAAAGAGAAAAGGGAGAGGGAGACCCCTCTACCACCTGAAGCCAGGAGAAGCAAGAGGATGACCACGGACAAGCCACAGCCTCCACCCAGCAGCCAAACCACTTCAGGGGATGTCCCTACTTCACCCAGTGCAAGGACCCCCTCTAAAACATCAGCCACCCCCGAAAAGGGGAGCCCAAAAATAACTTCCTGGACACGAAAGATAGGCCAGTCGCCTTCCGAAGCCCGACTCAAGGAAATAGAAAAGGGGAAGGAAGCATCACCCTCATCACCACCAGGGGCAGAGAAGGCAGGGCCATCAAAAGCAGAAAAGAAAGAGCCTGTTCCGGTCCCGAGTCCTCGGCCCAGGACAAGGAGCAGGAGCAAGGTTGCTCAAGGATGAGCAAATGGTTCAGCTGGGGGGTGATGATGAGCCCCAATTTTGGTACAATTTGGGCTCATTTTGGCCTATTCTACTTGCTCAAACCATTCATTTTGTATTGCTTTGCATGCATTTCTTAGTTTATTCATGTTGTTTGTAGGAAGAAGGGTAGGCACTCTCTCTACGTGACTAATGCATTATGATTCCAGGTTTTGGCATTAAAAGGGAGCAAAAGACAACGAAAAAGGAGATAAGGAGACAACGAGGTGGCACTGCGGGTTTTAGGAGAGGTTGTCCACGGTTCTAGGGACATCCCTCGTGATTCCCACCAAGAACTCCGAGCTCTAATCCATCTCCCCTCCGAGCTTAAAAGCAACCAGCTGTTCTACAGGAACAACAGTTATAAACTGCTCTACAGGAACAGCAATTATGACCATCCTACAGGATCAGCAGTTAAACTCTAGTTGGACAGCCGAGCTCCTAAAATGAAGGACACTTGTTGGATCATCGTTTTTGTATAAGTATGGAGGCCTTAGCCTTAGATAGGTTGTTGAAACTCTCATATTGCTATTGTAATTTTGGAGCACAGCTCAGTTTTCGTTCCTTTTTGTAAGCCAATTTGGCATGATATCAGATTATGAATAAAGAAGGCAGATTCTGATCTAGTTCTGAGTTTTTCTTAAGGAGACTATAGCTCTCAGGTTAGGGCCCAACCTGAGAGCCATAGATCCCCTCTGCTGTAGTGTTGTTTCCATTTCATTTCAGCACTTTGAGCTTTTCATTTGCACATGCAATTCGAATTACAGGTTGTTGAGTTGGTCTTTTTCATGAGTTAGATAGGAATTGCTTATGGTGAATTTGTTTCCACTTGCTTAGTGTAGCAGAGGATAGATATAATCGATTGGAGCTCCAACAAAAAGGTTGTTAAGGCTCACTGCCGTCTCATCTGGGATTGGAGTGAAGTCCATGACTAACCACCAAAAATACGCATTTCTTTCTTCCATGGTTGCTGCAAACACAGTCATGTTATGTTAGATGCTTCCACATGATTCACACCTGCACCACACTCCCTTACCACAGCTTCATGCACATTCTCCTTCGCGTTTAGATTGCTGCTCATTGAATTTACAAGCACAGGTAGTTTAGGTTAATGCATTTTTGGTTGAGTGACAGTCATAAGCATTTGTTTCACTTACACTGCTCTCTCTCGTTCCATCACTTCGTCCTCCATCTTGATCACGCATGCAGACATCTCTTTGACCCCTGCTCCGCTCTGTTATCTCCCAAAGTCTTTCACTCCTCACGTACTTCCATTCTCTAGCCCTTTCATTGACATAGCCCTTTACCTTCCTTCCTCCTCCCTACACTCACTTCCCATCCTATTCTTCCACTTCTAAAGCCATCACCAGCCTTATTCCTACCTTACACATCTCCCCCTACCATTCCATTACTCCTCCATCACTCCAAACACTCACGGTAGGTCATCCTGTAGTCATTTGTAGACATCCTGTAGAAAACAGAGTATCCTGTAGGATCCTCCACAGCCATCCTGTAGGAGGCCACTCTCTCGGTTGCTGAGCATCTGAATGCGAGGAACCTCTGTGGATGGATGCTAAGGATCCTTAGGGACCTCTCCTAGCCTCCCCAACCTATCCCACGCTTTCCTTCCTTCTCCATCCCATCTGCACAACCAAACCCTAGTTAGCACAAGATCACCATCATTCCACACACTTAAAGGAAAAATACAAAAACATAACCTTCATGATGCAAGTAGTTTAGATCCATGCATTTTCATTTATTAGAGGTAGTGACAGCATTGGTAGAAGTTGCATTTACATTCCTTGCACTGTAGAGGTCAGACTAGTTAAATTAGGGTTTCCTAGGTTTACATGCTTTGATTTGCTTTCAGTTCATTTTTGTCAAGTAAAGTAGCTTTCCTTTGAGATTAGCTTTCGTCCATCAATTAGCAAGCTTCTTCTGAAAGCCCATAGAAGTTGGCTTGAGCCCTAGCGGACTTGTGCCAGCTGACCAAGTGACAGCTGCGACAAGAGCTAGTACTTGTGCATATAGCATCGTCGCTTCCAAGTTTTTACGAACTACCGGGTTGATAAAATGAGAGACAGGAAGCCCCAGGAGTTGTAGCATTATTGCTACAATACTGGAGCTCACCAGTGAACATCTGATCTTTCTTCTGCATGAAGAAAATCCAACACTTACGAGAAAATTCATCAAAAAATATTACATAATACATGTGCTTGGTTGTGGAGGTTGTCGAGATTGGTCCACACACATCTGAGTGAACTCTATCAAGGATCGCTTACACTCGATTGTCTTTATCCTAAAAGGAATTTTTGGTGTATTTCCCCAGTGTACACCCTTTGCATGTTTCTCTCTGCTCTAGTGTACCCTTGGGAAGTCTTGTAGAAATTTGTTGCATGATCTTCAAAGCTTCGTGGTGCAAGTGACCCAATCTTTTATGAAACAAATCATCAATGTCTCAGGTTTGCACCTTCTTTTCTTTTGTGCTCAATGTAGCACGGTCTTCTACATCAAATTTGTAGAGGTTCTTCACTTGAACCCCAATCCACTTCACCTATCCAGAGGCTATGTGATGAAGGAAAGCCTTCCTTTACTAAATATCATGTCGTAGCCATGATCCTCCAACATGGGAACTGAAACCAAATTCTTCTTCAAACCTGTAATATACATGACATATTTTAATGTGAGAGAAGAACTAGACTCCCTCTGAAAGGTAATAATACCGTTGTCGGTTGCGCTATACCTCCCATCATCTCCCATCTCTATGTGCATCTAGAGGTTCTTCTCCTCCAAGTCACTGAAGAACTCTTTATTGCCGATCATATGGAATGAGGCTCCACTATCTAGGTACCACACACTACCCATCATCGATGTTACCATGCAAGTGATGAGGGTGAAATATAGCTCGAATTGTTAAGTAAGAGCTTCACCTGCCGCTCCTCCTAAGGGCTTTTTACAGTGACAGTGAAAATATTTAATCTTCGAAAAGTCCTTCTTCTTACTGCCCTTACTGGAATTTGATTTGGAATGGAATGAATTCCCTTCCCCTTTCTTCGCCTTTCCAGCTAAGGCACAATTCTCCTCATCATCATTCTTGGATGAAGATCCATCTCTAGTGTTCTGCTAAATCTCTTCTAGTACTGATTCAGACCACAACCGCTCCCAATCTGGTAGATTCTCCCTCCCATTAGCTGAGTCCTAGTAGCTTTTCTAGCTCCTGGGAAACCCTAGAAGTGCTAGGCTCGCCATATCGTCTTCAACAATTGTAACACTGATACTTCCAAGCTCATCCCGACATTGGGTGAACTTGGTCAAGTACTTCGGTATAGTGTCTCCCTTCTCCATCTTGATCTTTCTAAGCTTTTCCTTCAGTGCCAGCTTCCTGTGGTCACTGTTGTTTTGAAACATGTCTGTTAAGGCCTTCCACATTGAAAATGGAGTCTCCTTACCATGGAGGTTCAAGACAATATGATCTCGAACTCCTTCTAGGATAATCCTTCTTGCCTTTGCCACACACTTTCTCCACTCTGCCAGATCTTGAGCATCAACTGGCTTAGGAATATCTTTGTCTATGAATTCCTTAAGTCTGTTGTCTTCCAACATTGCCCCCATCATGTCCTTCCAGGAAATATAGTTTGAACTACCCTCAAGGGCATATTCAAGTCTCAATTCATAGCACGACATATTCTTCAACTTGTCCTGACGATGAACCACACTAGTTGGTTCGAAACACGTCACAAATGTCTGTCTACATGTGATTTACGCCGAAGTTATTCTTTCAACTATTATGGATCATAGAAGCCTCAATTCAACTAAGAACGACATATTGTTGGCTCTGAAGTATGACACTGAAAAGTCAATTTCTCCCACAAAAGACAAACTCGTATTCTTTTCTTCTATGTTGATTTAAGCTCTAATACCATGTAGAAATTTCTACAAATCTAGCTCTAATACCATGTAGAAATTCCTTGTATATTCAAACTGCATATTATAATATGCTAAAACAATTGACTTGAATCTACTCTACTCATCAGCGGAAACAATAAACGATCGATGAAATCACGAAGCATATAAGAGAAATAATTGATCACACATAACACAATAATTTTATGGGGAAAATGACACCTAAAAACCCCTGCTATCTGTATATTGCATTAATTAAAAAATATTAGAATATACAATGCTTTTCTCAAGCCTGAGAGACCTCTGCACTATATCTATCTATCTCAATGCTTCCCAGACAAGCTCTAACCAATTATGATGCCTGTCAAGCTCTTATTTCCTTGCATTGTTCACTTGGGAATTAGCCCATATTTAATTGGGAAATTCCACAATTATGAATTGTGCAATCCTCATAGGCATTCCTCTGATTGTATGAACCACCTATAAAATTCAGATGATTATAAAACTGATAGTACATTATCCCTGGATTCCAATCTCAACTGGGTCTTTCTATGATCTGACATGCATGATTTAATTATGAGTGAATCTCCAGTTTGCTTATCACTACAGGTTACACCCAACTATTGCAAGGTACACCCCACTACTACAAGTTACACCCCACTACCGTAGGTTACACCCCACTATAGTAAGTTACACCCCACAATAGTAAGTCACACCGCACTACAATAAGTTACACCTCACTACAGTAAGTTACACCCCACTACAGTAAGTCACACCCCACTACATTAAGTCACACCCCACTACCACAAGTTACACCCCACTACTGGATCTCCCACTAATTCTTCCATCAGTTGAAACTAGTCTAACTGACTTTAACTCAGCTGGACTGAATTAAATAATTACAACTCAAGATAAAATAAATTAGTGCTCCTAATTGTAGGAGACACTCTACATGACTCTAGTTAGAACCTCAACTCGAATTAACTGAGCTAACTAAATCAAATTAACTTAGTTAACTATTACAAGCTGTCATGAGATATGGAATTACAATTTAATTCCTAATTTAATTCAAGGACAAATTAAATTAGGATTTTCTTGTTGCATTTTCAACAAATAACTCATTATAATTAAACAATATAATTATAATAATGTTAAAAACAAAAATGAAAATAATAATAATTAATAATAATATGTAATTGCTAATATTTAGTTTGAATTTATCCTATAATATGATATTGAGATATATTAATTTATTATTATATATTATTTATAATCTAGTTATATTATATATAATTTGTAATTAGTTAGATGTAATATCTATATAATTTGTAATTATTTAGTTGTGTATATTTTATAAAGTTGAATATATATATATATATATATATATATATATATATATATATATATATATATATATATATATATATATATATAAACGAAATAGATACGAAGATTTATATTAAAAAAGAGATCTGGGATTTGGCTTAGAACCATTACATTTCTTCAATATTGCAAATATTCCTTGTGGGTTTGAGAATGAACACAATGGATCAATCCAAATTCTAAATTCTAATGCAAGGACGTCATAATACAAAAAGATTATTCCTTTTCCAGCTAAAGGTTTTCTAGAATACTTCCAAAATCGAGATACATTTACATTCCTTTCTGACTTATTGGTGATTTGACTTTGACCAACTTTTTGTTTTTCTTGGCAAAATATTTTTGGCATTTTCCCCAACTTTGATCTAACCCATATTTCAGCTAAATATGGGGGGTCACCCTTCTATGAGTCATCTTTTATGTCATTGTTTTTTTTAGTAGATTCTTCCTCTTCTTGATTGACCCAACAAGTTTCTTTTCCAGCCTTATTTCTTGAGGATTTAGAAGGGGATCCAAAGTTCAAATGGGATTGTTGATCCTCTATCGCTGAGTCCAAAGGATACTCTTTGAAATGCACTTCTTCCTATCTGATTTCATTTCCCTCTGGTGAACCCTCTTCAGAAAGAACTTCTTGGTTTCCTTTTTCTTCTTCCTTATCCTGGATCTCTTCTTCCTTATGTACCACATAATGTACGCTCTGAACTCCTTCCTACCATTTGGGCCCTTGGTTATTTTTTCGGTCTCTACTGTTATGCAAACATTTAGGGAAATTTTTGTTACATGCTTTGTTTCATAACACGTTCGACAACGAAATGAGAACCCATACATCGTCTAGAGTTGTGATACTTATTTTGGCAAGAAAGCCTTTATTAAAATCCATCTCCATGCATATTCGAACATTAGCAGTCTTAAAAAATATATTTTGTTTCTGGGTTGCAGCAATAAAATTTCCCTATTGCATTTCTAATAGAAGTTAATGATGGGATATTCCAAAGATGTAGCGGAAGGTTCGAGAGCTTTACCCAAACTGGAGTTGCGGATATTGACGCATAATCAGATCAAAGGTAGGAGACTAAGGTTGCATGAAGAGCACAACACTACCCGAGAACCATGGCTTGAAATCATAAATAATTTTCTTATCCCATATTTATCAAAGACAAATAAAAGTAGGGCCAAAGGATAAATATTTAGATCATCAATCAATAAAGGTTTCCAAGAATTGTAGATTCACCTATGAAGATCAGTCAATCACAACCAAAATCCATTAAATCAACATAGCAAACCCTAATACTAAAAAAAAATCACAGCTAAAGGCTTCCTCCTCCAAAGGAACATTAAAGACAGGAGCTTCTTGAACTATTGGAAGAATAGATCTGGATTTTTATATGACATTGAATGAAACCTTGGGTTGATATGCTTAAGAGGAAGAATTTGCAGAATCAACTGCCATTTCGTCAAAAGATATTGATTTCTTCATTGGATCGCAAAATTTTTCTATTGATCAGAGAGTTGTGACAACCACACAATAGAAGTCTGCTGGGAGGTTCACATCAAGGGATGGGGTAACTAACTTAAGGCAAAACCTTAGCCAACACATAATACTTTAGAGCCCACTTCACTACGTTGAATACTTTTTCTTATTTTGATTATAATATTTATAGTAAATTATAGAGAATAACACTCCATCTCACAAACTCTCAATAAATCAACTTACGTTATTAATTATAATTAATTATCATATAATATATCAATTACTTGTATAAAAAATTTATTATATATTAATATATAAGAATAAGTGGTTAAAATCCATATCACACCCACATTTTCGCTATGTTCAAATTCCAAGGAGGAGGTTTATTCCCAAAAAAAACCCCACTCTCCCTCAATATATAAAAACTATAATTTATTATTAGATACTATTTTTTCCTTAAACATGTTTTTTGTATTTTAAAGCAACTTCATTATGATTTTAATTAATATGAACTTTATTTTTTAATGATTATAAGTAGTGGTAAGTAGTGGTAATATGAATATTTCATAGTTTCAAGAAAAAGATTATTTTATGAAAATTATAAACCAGGTGAAGTTTATATGTATTTAAATATTAAAAAATAAAAATATTGTATATAATCATTCTTTATTTATAAAAAATTGATTCAATAATTATCATGATTCAATTTCTTAAAATTCTATTACTCTTAATTTTATTAAACAATTACCAAACTATAATAATTAGAAATTTAAATAAAAAAATTAAGATAATTTGTTATTTATTTATTTATAGCTAGCTGATTCAAATAAAGATTTTGTAAAAAAAATAACACTTCAATTGTTACCATTGTCACCCTGCCCAATTAAACTACTTTAAATTGATTAAAAAACATATTTAAAAATTAAAATAAATAATTATTTCTTAATTACAATCATTCGATTAAAAAATGTTGACACGATTTACTATCCAATTTTATTAGAACGCTTATATTTTTACTCAAATTAAACATTGCGCGAACAAGATCGGTAGTTTATCACTATGCATTACCAAACTTGGACATCAAGCGAACATTATATTGAGATTTTCTTGATAACATTAGATAATGTTATAAATATTTAATTTGTTTTTCTAAATAATATACTATTTAATCCAAATTTGTATATATATATATACTTTTAATTTTTTTTATTAATTCATATTAATGATATATATTAAAATCATTTTCACATCCTATTAAAAGAATTTTTTATTTTAAATTAAGGAATAATTATAATTTAGATTTTATTAGATTTTATACTTATATATTTGATATTGCATCCAAACATATAAAAACGTATTTAGTTTTTGAACATCCAAAAACAAAATTAACAAAATAATTATTTGTAAAACATCTTATTGATTATAATTAAAATGTTAATGATGATGTATATAAACACCAATGAAACATACAAATACATGTTCACACACAAAACCATTAAGACTAAGGGGATAGATCAACTAGTGATCACTAATATTGTTCGGAATTTGACAAAGTTTGTGTTAGCATATACCTAATTCAAATGCCATTGGGTGAGATAGACTAGTTTATATTTACAAGTTCACAACAAATGTCATTTGTAAACGTGGAGAGACATCTATTTATGTGGTGATAGTATCATTATCACCACATATCTATCATTGTTAGCTACAATCATAAACATATCAATCAAATATATTCATTATTATTCACTACACTTTTAGATATATCAGATCTAAGCCATCTCCTTTCTCTCTGGTGCATCCCCATTTCAAATCAGATTACACATGAATAACCCATAACTTGCACACTTAACACCTTTATCTCCATCTCCTTATATGTATTTATCCTTAGTCAATACCTTAGGTAAATCGCTTGATAATGTCGTTATTATTCTTTGATGGGATCAAATAACCATTTCCGCTCCAACTACTATAGGCCAATATGATGGTAATGACCCCTGGTGTCGAGAATTCCATGGTTCGTATTTTGTACCCGACTTTTATTCATACTACCTACATATGTACGCGACCTTTCTTCATAGGAGCTGCATATACTTTCTTGAACTTTTAATTTTGTCATCCTACTTTCACTGAACTACCATTTCTCTGTTCATGTCCTCTGTACCATATGTACCAATCTACATGAGATCATATTATCACAATGTTGACGTCAAGTACATATTTATCAATCAGGTTGCCATCAAGGACAACACATTAGCCATAATTGCAAAAAATACTTATATTGTTCAAAAGGAAAGTAAGTTCCAATTTTGGGTGCTCAACTTGTTTTATCTTAGTATTTTTCTCAATAGTCTTCTTTTTGAAAATTAGAATAATAGTGAAGGTTGGGCATTAATTTCCAGATAGGGGAGGTGCTTGGACTCTGGTTTTCAAAATTTTCATTACTTACCTTATTTAGTTTGTAGGTTTGAGATTCCGATGAATGTGTGCAGTAGTATCTTTGTTGATTTTTTGGGTATTCAAATGATTTCATGTCAATTCTTGTGCTCCTCTGGATAAACCTTCCAATACTGGTTTATTTTTTCTAAATCGACTCCAATGTAGTTTTGGTTGGAATGGAGAATAAGGATGTGTAGGAATTTTGAATAGTATTTAGAAGACACAAGGATCTCATTCACTCCACTGGAGGCAAATTACTCTTTGTGATCTTCAAAGTCAATGAGAATGAGCACGTATGCATCTCTTAGTAAGCAAACATCATGGTTTGTTAGTTTAGTAGAAGAAAAGTATTGATATCCTTGAGGAAGAATATAATATGTTCCATAACTTGGCTCTTAATATTTGAAAGGAAACTCTATATATTACTTCAAATAATTATGTCCAAGTCAACCTTCAAGAATAGGAGACAATCCTTCGATTGGAGGATCCAATGGAAATTGAGAAGCAGTGCTTCTCCTATTCAAAAGAAAGTCCACAAGAAGTAAATAATGTTCGTAGTTATTGCTAACTTTTATCTATTTCTATTTTGTAAGGTTGTTAGGTGTTTTTGTGAAGTAGACCCCTTGTAAGACAACTTGGGATATATACTTCTTGATCTATTATAGGATTCTTGTTAGGATATTCTGACCAATAGGAAATAGTTAGGTATAACTTGGTCTAGTGTAGAGTTAGGTAAAGTGTCTTTCTTTACTATGTACTTTTGTAACTTACAATCCGACGGTCACGATATGTAGTAATCTGACGATTCATTCTCTCCTCAGTATTATCGACACTTGATCTGTGGCTTAACACCCGATTGGTCCATGATCTCTATTTAAAGAGCATGGAGGGTCATTTGTAGGGTAACCGTTCATGAGAGAAGCTTATGTAAATTTTCATTCTTTTATTAATAAATTGCCTAAAGTGGTCGTGTTGGCTCAGGCCATGGATTGTTTCCCTCTTTGAGGGTTTTAACCACGCCAACAATACTGGTGTATTGATTTGTGATCTGTTTGTGAGCGGTGTCCTTTGGTGTTCTGTCTGAGGAAATTACCCTGAAAATTCCTACATGGTATCAGAGTTATTTGAGGGCCGCATCCGTTGGTGATCCAAATCTAAAGCCAGTAGAATTGCATCCGACTGTCATTTCCTAGATCTACTGTTACTGACTGCTTTCAGGCCGAGAGGATTGCTCTATTGTGTTAGGAGCATCTGTTCCAGTGAGGAACCCCTTTCGTTTGATGCGAAAAGGTTTCCAGTAGCCTTGGCTACGTCGTTTTTTAGATCTGGAGGTATACAATGTTTATTTGCAGTGTTTAGTTATTTTCTCTCTGTTTATTTTGATTTATTTAGCTCTTTGCTTTTTTTATTACAGGATCTATACCTTTGATTTCTGCGTATGCTCTTTGCCCTGCGAATCTGTGCGATCTGGCCAAATCAGAAACAGAAAGGAAGGATTTTTCTCATGCGTATGCTCTTTTTCGCCGCGCCTTAGTGTAATATCGGAAAATCAGAAACATTGAGGAAAATATTTAGTTTCCAGCTAAAGCTAACTTCAAGCCCTAAGGTTTGTTTTTTTTTGTATGTCCGTGTTGGGTTTTGTGTTTTTTGTTTTGTAGGAAAAAAAAAGCTTTCTCAAGTAAGCATGCACCCCAAAGCTTCAGTGACTCCCACGAAAAAGAAAAACCTTCCTTTTTCCAAAAATCACTGACCTTTTAATCTAGCTCACTTGGTCCAAAGCTACTTTATGAGAATAGAGGTCTTGAGTTCAAGTCTTTCTTTTTGTTGAGCTAATTAGATTAAGTTTGGAAAGGGGGTGGTTTTTTTTTTTAAATGTAACATTATCATTCATTTCCGCACATTCCCGCACTTTGTTGGCATCTTCAACAACGTTTCTTCAAAAAGCCATAACTTCTTCATCTAGAAGCCATTTTTAGAGTTCTTTTTCTTAATCAGCCTAATTTTTCGAAAATCTTTCCATTGGAACACTTAGTTTCAGCATCTATAGCTTCAATTTATGTTAAAATGGAAAGTCCATGCCAATTTATTCTTGACATCACCAACTAATTCCAATGGTGGTCCTACATTGTGGATTTACTTAGAAGTAAAGGTATTTACAGAATAGCCTCAGGCCAAGAAACCAAACCGAAAGATGAAGATAAGGTAGCCAAATGGGAAAATAGGAAAGATCAAGCACGTGGGTTGATAGGGATGTCTATTTCTCCAGACCTTAGATTCCATATCGTAGAACTTGATACTCCTAATGAAGCAATGAAACAGATCACTAAAGTTTTTGGAATTAAAAATGAACTTAGAGCCTATCAACTCGAAAATGAGTTGCTTACATTGGACCCCAATAATTTTTCTTCCATTGAAGATTTTTTGTCCAAGTTCAAGACCCTTAAAATTCTCTTGGAAGGTGTTAAGGTTAAGAAAGAAGATGGTAACCTTATCTATTCCATTCTTACTATGTTGGGACCAACCTACTCTGTGTTTGTTTCCACCTTCCATTCTACAAGAGAAGCCTTCATTTCTCAAGGAAAAGACTACAAGTCCCCTTCCTTTGATGCCTTTTGTGATTCTTTAATAAGATAACAAGAAAAACTCTTACATCTTGGTCTTCTTAATCTTGGAAACTCTTCTAAGAAAGCCTTAGCCGCCCGGCAGCAACCAAATTCAAAGAATATTAAGAAGTCGTATCCTAAAAAGAATGGTCCTAAACCAAACAAGGGTCCTAAGCCATTTCGGTCTCAAAATGAAAAATAAGAATGGTCCTAAACCAAACAAGGGTCCTAAGCCATTTTAGTCTCAAAATGAAAAATCATTTCAACAAAATGATAAGGCAAATAAAAACAAAGGGAAGAAGACTGATAGACATTGCCACTTTTGTAATTGAGATGGCCGCTTAAAATCCAAATGCTTTAAGAAGATGGAAGCCTTGGAAGTAGCAATGAAGAAGCATAACATCCATTTGGAGCACTCAACAACTTGAACTTCATCTTTAGGAATAACACTTTCTGCATGTGGTTGTTAAGCATCTCGGTCTGGATATGCAGTAAATGTATCTTCTTCTTCTCATTCTCATGAATGGCTCATTGATTCTGGAGATTCTTATCACATGGCCAAAAACAAAGCCATGTTTTCTTCTTTAAATGATTGTAACACCAAAAATATATATGTTGGTGATGATAGATCGCTTAGTGTTGTAGGGACTGGAACTATTCATATAGACAATGGTCAATTCAATGATGTATTATGTGTTCCAACCTTATCCTACAACCTTCTATCTGTATATCAGATAACTCATTCAGGTGAAGGTAAAATCATTGAATTTTCACCTCATGATGTTGTAATTAAGGACCTAAGAGATCCTAGACAAATTTTAGCTACTGGCATTGCTGATGATTCTACAAGGTTGTATAAGTTTAACAACTTTAGGTCATCAAATCTTCCCTCGGTATTTGTTGCTCATAATGATGAAGTGAGCAAACTTTGGCATGAGCGATTTGGTCACTTAAACTATCGCTCCCTTCAGAATCTATGTAAAGAAAATATGGTGACAGGTCTTCCTATGGTATCTTGCAGAGATGGTGTTTGTTCCGGATGTGTACTCGGAAAACATCATCAGGATAGTTTTAAAAAACGTGCCTCTTGGCACGGCTCAGCCCCTTTACAGCTTGTGCATAGTGATTTATGTGGTCCACTTCTAGTGGTTTCATTCTCTGGTTACAAGTATTTCTTAACTTTCTTTGATGATTTCTCCAGATGCACTTGGGTATACTTCTTAAAACTAAAGAGTGAAGTATTTAACATGTTCTTGGCCTTTAAGGCCTTTGTTGAAAAACAATTTGGACATCAAATTATTAAGCTAAGATTTGATAATGGCGGAGAATATGTTAACAACAAATTCATCAACTTTTGCACTGAGAATGGAATTCAAATGCAACATACTGTTCCATATACTCCACAACAAAATGGTGTAGCTGAAAGGAAGAATCGCACCTTAAAGGAAATGGCTAATTGTATGCTTCAATCTAAAGGAATTAGTCTTAATTTTTGGGTAGAAGCAATTAATTGTGCAAATTACATAATAAATCACACTCCTACTAAGGTTTTAAAGAATATCACTCCAGAAGAAGCACGGATCTCAATTAAATGAGATGTAAGTCACTTTCATGTTTTTGGAAGTGAAGCATGGGCCCATATTCCAGATGAGAAACATAAAGGTTTAGAACCTAAGAGTGAAAAATGTATTTTTGTTGGATATTCTGAATATGTCAAAGGATACAGACTTATTCCACTTAAGTCCAAAAATGTTATCATTAGAAGAGATGTAAAGTTCGCTGAAAATATATTGGCCTACGAGCCTAGTTCGGCAGATGTGCCACCTCTCTCTATCCCTTCTACTTCTGAAAATATTTCTTCTTCAGATGATGACAGCGAGGATGAAAATCCTCCCCCACCTTCTCAGGATCCTCCTTTAGCTCCTCAGCTTCCAAAGTGGGTCCGTGCTACTTGGGATGCAGCAGGTGCTCTTGCCGGTGATCCTACAGATCAACGACTTACACGTTCTTAGTTCGATAGAGTCTCTTCTTTACTAGCTCAAGCTTCAGCTAATTATGATCCTGACACCTTTGCAGAAGCTTCAGGCCATCCAGATTGGGACCTAGCTATGAATTAAGAATATCTTTCATTATTGGCAAATGATACATGGGATCTTGTTCCCCTTCCAAAGGGACGAAAACTTGTTATATGCAAATGGGTTTATAGAACCAAGTATGGACCAGATGGAAAAGTTGATAAAAATAAAGCTCATCTTGTTGCTAAGGGTTTTTCACAAGTTGAAGGCATTGACTATATTGAAACCTTCTCCCCTATTGCCAAAATGAATTCTATCTGCCTTGTTCTTTCCCTTGCTGCCTCTTTCAAATGGGAAGTCCATTAGATGGATGTTAAATTTGCCTTCTTGCATGGGGACTTGCATGAAGAAATCTATATGGAAAAACCTACTGGCTTTATACAAATAGACTCCAGCCTTGTATGTCAGCTTAAGAAATCCCTTTATGGTCTCAAGCAAGCCCCTCAGGCTTGGTATGCCAAAATGGATAGCTTTATTTTAGAAACTGGATTTTCTAGGTGTCATTCTGAAAATACTGTCTACACCAAGAAAGTGGGCAAGTCTCTTATCATTCTTGTTCTTTATTTTGATGATCTTATCCTTACTGGTAGTGATCCAAACCTTATTAACCTTGTGAATTCCAGCTTTAAAAAGAAGTTTGAAATGACAGACTTAGGACACTTGCATTATTTTCTTGGTCTTCAAGTCTTGCAATCTAAGGAAGGTATTTCCCTTTCCCAGTCCAAGTATGCATGTGATCTTCTACGCCATTTTCACATGGAAGACTGTAAGCCAGCCCCTTCTCCCTTTCAGTCTGGAGCCAAACTTTCAGTCACTTGTACTTCCCCTGAAGTTGATGCTACCTTACACCGTCAACTTGTAGGAAAAGTTTTGTATCTGACACATACTCGTCCTGACCTTTCCTTTGTTGTTGGACTTATTGCTCGGTTTATGAAAAACCCACATGAAAGTCATTGGAAATAAGCTAAAAGAATACTTCATTATGTTCGAGATACAATTTAGTTTGGGATTCATTACAGTGCAGAAGCATCTCCTCTATTGGTTGGTTTCACTAATTCTGATTGGGCTGGTGACCTTGATAATCGGAAGTCTACTGCAGGTTATGTGTTCACTCTTGGTTAAGGACATATTACATGGGCTTGCAAGAAACAAAGTGCCATTTCTCTTTCTTCAGCAGAAGCAGAGTATCGTGGTGTCGTAGAAGCTAGTAAGGAAGCCCTGTGGCTTCGTCGGATCCTGTCAGAGTTTGGCTTTCAGCAGCAGCATCCGACTACACTTTGGTGTGATAATCAAAGTTCCATTCAACTATGCAAATATCCAGTCCAACATCAGCGCAAAAAACACATTGAACTGCACATGCACTTCATCAGAAAGCTCATTCACGACCATGTTCTTGAAGTGCAGTATTGTTCAACAAATGATCAAGTTGCAGACATATTTTCAAAGGCTCTCACAGAGGCGAAGTTTACTAAACTCTGATTTATGGTTGGAGTTTAGGAAGTTGTCACTAAGGTGGGATAGGATCTAATGCCTCCTTCCTTCTCCTATTGTGTCATATTTTTACATCCTTCAATCCTATCCCAAGTTGTTCTTAAGGGGGGATGTTAGGATATTTCGACAAATAGGAAATAGTTAAGTATAAGTTGGTCTAGTGTAGAGTTAGGTAAAGTGTGTTTCTTTACTATGTACTTTTGTACATTACAATTCAACGGTCACGATATGTAGTGATCTGATGGTTCATTCTCTCCTCTGTATTACTGACAATTGATCCGTGGCTTAACACCTGATTTGTAGGGTAAGCGTTCATGAGAGAAGCTTATGTAAATTTTCATTCTTTTATTAATAAATTGCCTGAAGTGGCCGTGTTGGCTCAGGTCATGGATTGTTTCCCTCTTTGAGGGTTTTAACCATGTCAACAATACTGGTGTATTGATCTGTGATCTGTTTGTGAGCGGTGTCCTTTGGTGTTCTTTCTGAGGAACTTACCCTGAAAATTCCTACAATTCTTTTGGTAACCTCTGACAACCATTTAAGTTTGTTGATATTTGAATCAACACCATCTAACCTTAGATGTAAATTTTTGAGTATATAATAAAATCTCTCTCTCTCTCTCTCTCTCTCTCTCTCTCTCTCTCTATATATATATATATATATATATATAGAATAATCTATAATTTAATTAAATATACTACTAGCTATTTTAATATTCAATAATAATATGAAAACATAAAATAATGTATAAATTATTTGTAGATTCAAATTGCATATTGTAATATGCTAAAACAATTGACTTCAATCTACTCCACTCATCAGCGGTAACATTAAACAATCGATGAAATCACGAAGCATATAAGAGAAATAATTCAATCACACATAATTGGGAAATTCCATAATTATGAACTGCACAATCCTCATAGGCCTTCTTCTGATTGCATGCACCACCTGTACAATTCAAGTGATTATACAACTTATAGTACACTATCCCTGAACTCCAATATCAACTGGGTCTTTCTCTGATCTGAAATGCATGAGTTAATTATGAGTGAATCTTGAGTTTGATAATCACTGCAAGTTACACCCCACTACTGCACGTTACACCCCATTACCGTAGGTTACAACCCACTATAGTAAGTTACACCCCACTACAGTAAGTCACACCTCACTGCAGTAAGTCACACCCCACTACAGTAAGTTACACCCCACTACAATAAGTCATATTCAACTATTGGAGGTTACACCCCACTACTGGATCTACCACTAATTGATCCATTAGTTGGAACTAGTTTAACTGACTTTAACTCAGTTGGAATGAATTAAATAATTACAACTCAAAATAAACTCAACTAGTTCTCCTAATTGTAGGAGACACTCTACATGAATCTAATTAGATCCTCAACTCAAATTAACTAAGCTATCTAAGTCAAATTAACTGAGATATTTAAGTCAAATTAAATTAGTTAACTATTACAAGTTGTCATGAGATATGGAATTACAATTTAATACTTAATTTAACTCAAGGACAAATTAAATTAGGATTTTCTTGTTGCATTTTCAACTCTCCCTCTCAATAAGAAAGGGATTATCTTCTACCCTGATCCTACCTTTATGAAACTTGAATTTTCATCTTGATAATGCCTTAGTCAAAATATATGCATCCTTCTCCTCTGTAGGAATGCACTCCAACAATATGAGTCTACTCTGCACACAATCTCGTAGATGGTGATACCAAATGTCAATATGATTGGACCGATCATGAAAAATAGGATTCGTAGAGAGTTTGATACAACTCTGATTGTCACAGTAAATCACTGTAGGATCCATCTATTGATCAAATAATCCAACAAGGATCTTCCTCATCCAGATAGGATTCACAAGCTACTTAACTAGAAACCATGTACTCTGCTTCTGCTGAACTGAGTGCAATTGATCTCTACTTCTTGATGTACCAAGAAATTGTTGCTAACCCAATACTGAAGATTCCCCCTTATGTGCTCTTCCTGTCGGATGGACTCCCTACCCAATCTACATCTGTGAAGCCTTGAATCTTCACTCTCTCTGTCCATTTGTACCAAAGACCAAGTTGAGTGGTTCCTCTGAGGTATCTCAACACATGTTTACCTACCTTCCAATAGAGTTTGTTTGGCTTAACCATGGCTTGACTAAGCTAGTTAACTGCAAAACACATTTCTGATCGTGTGTTCACCAAATACGTGGGTGAACCCACAAGATGTCTATAAATAGTAGCCTCCACTAGTTCACCTGAAGTAGCATCTTCCTTCCTCTAATTACCTGCTAGAGGAGTCTCCATGTGTTTGATGCTCTCCATGTGGAACTGCTTCAGTATCGCGTTGGGTTACTTGCCCTGAGAGACAAACAATTCCCCATCTCCTTGCCATACTTCCATACCAATAAAGTAATGCATGAGCCCAATGTCCTTCATCTCGAATTCTCTTGCAAGATCCTCTTTGCAAGATTTAATCAATGTCTCATCACCTGTTAGAATCAAATCATCGACATATAATACTATAATAAAAAATTTACCTTCAACCAAAATGTGGTAAAGGTTCGCATCTACTTCACTTTTGGTGAATCACAACCCGGTGAAATAGTTGTCAATCCTAGTGTACCAAGCATGGGATGCTTGTTTTAGTCCATACAATGCTCTCTTGAGTCTGCACACATGCGAATCTCTATTGAAGGTATCAAATTCTTTCGTCTTCTTAATATACACCTCTTCCTTAATCATATAGTTGAGGAATGATTTCTTCATATCCATTTGATGTATCTTCCATCCCATCTACGCTAATAATGCTAGAATAGATATGATTGAAGCGTACCTTGCTACTGGAGCAAAGGTATCATCGTAATACATTCCCTCCACCTGAGAGAATCCTCTGGCTAAAAATTTGGCCTTATGTTTCACCACACTCCCATCTACTACTTGCTTAACCTTGTAAAGCCATCTTGAACTCACTGTTGACTTGTCTGCTGGTCTTGGGACCTCTTCCCAGACACTGTTTTTGATAACGGAGTCATACTCCTCAACCATGGTATCAACGCACATTGGTTGTTGCATTGCTTCCTCGAATGAGGATGGCTCAACCTCTACACTCTCACTCATCGATGCCATGTAGCCAGTGTATCAATATGGTGACATCCTCTGCCTATGCTGTGATGTGGGTGCCCCCACATTCTCTCTAGCATCATGCATCAAATTTTCAACCTCTCTAGTGTGCTTCCTTCCATCTCTGGAAGTCTCTGCATGAGTGGGTGGTTCCCACTCTCTACTCCTCTGCATGTGTCTAGTCCACATCATCCTGAGGTTCCTCCTTTGGATCTAAAATCTCCTCATCTGCATGTAACTGAAGCTTCCTCTCAAGGGAACAAATCATGGCCTTCTCTTCATCAAACTTCACATGTCTACGAACCACTGTCATTCTGTTGGATGGCAGGTACACCTGATAGTTGTGAGGTGTATGAGTGTGCCCCACAAATATAACCAACTCAGTTGTTGGCTCTAGATTTTTTCATGCATCCTTGGTAACATGACAATATATTGATGAACCAAAGACCCTTAAGTGTGCCACATTTGGTTTCTTACTTGAAAAAGCTTCTTCTTGTGTACTCATCCTAACAATTCAACGAGGGCTTCTGTTTTCAAAATAAACAGTTGTGTTGCATGCTTTAGCCCACAAGTGCAACGATAAGCCTTGATCATGTAACATCACCTGTGCAACTCCCACAATTTTTTTTCATTCCTTTTAGGCACCCCATTATGTCATGGGTTATGAGGTGCTAACTCCCTTTGAATGCCTTCTGATGCACAAAAGTTCTTGAATTCATTCGACACATATTCTCCTTTGTTATTGCTTCTGATAACTTTAAATTTCGTGTCAGTATATTTCTAGACAAGTGATTTAAATTCAAAAAAATTAGCGAACGTCTGATCTTTCTTCTGCATGAAGAAAATCCAACACTTACGAGAAACATCATCAAAAAATATTACACAATACATGTGCTTGGCCGTGGAGGTTGTCGAGAATGGTCCACACACATCTGAGTGAACTCTATCAAGGATCGCTTACACTCGATTGTTTTTATCCTAAAAGGAATCTTTGGTGTATTTCCCCAATGTACACCCTTTGCATGTGTCTCTCTGCTCTAGTGTACCCTTGGGAAGTCTTGTAGAAATTTGTTGCATGATCTTCAAAGCTTCGTGGTGCAAGTGACCCAATCTTTTATGAAACAAATCATCAATGTCTCAGATTTGCACCTTCTTTTCTTTTGTGCTCAAAGTAGCACGGTCTTCTACATCAAATTTGTAGAGGTTCTTCACTTGAACCCCAATCCACTTCACCTATCCAGAGGCTATGTGATGAAGGAAAGCCTTTCCTTTACTAAATATCATGTCGTAGCCACGATCCTCCAACATGGGAACTGAAACCAAATTCTTCTTCAAACCTGTAATATACATGACATATTTTAATGTGAGAGGAGAACCAGACTCCCTCTGAAAGGTAATAATACCGTTGTTGGTTGCGCTATACCTCCCATCATCTCCCATCTCTATGTGCATCTAGAGGTCCTTCTCCTCCAAGTCACTGAAGAACTCTTTATTGCCGATCATATGGAATGAGGCTCCACTATCTAGGTACCACACACTACCCATCATCGATGTTACCATGCAAGTGATTAGGGTGAAATATAGAGCTTCACATGCCGCTCCTCCTAAGGGATTTTTACCGACCTTCTTGTGCAGACACTTTGTTGCGTAGTGTCCCAAATCGTGACAATGAAAATATTTAATCTTCGAAAAGTCCTTCTTCTTACTGCCCTTACTGGAATCTGATTTGGAATGGAATGAATTCCCATCCCCTTTCTTCGCCTTTCCAGCTAAGGCACAATTATCCTCATCATCATTCTTGGATGAAGATCCATCTCTAGTGTTCTGCTAAATCTCTTCTAGTACTAATTCAGACCACAACCGCTCCCAATCTGGTAGATTCTCCCTCCCATTAGTTGAGTCCTAGTAGCTTTTCCAGCTCTTGGGAAACCCTAGAAGTGCTATGCTCGCCATATCGTCTTCAACAATTGTAACATTGATACTTCCAAGCTCATCCCGACATTGGGTGAACGTGGTCAAGTACTTCGGTATAGTGTCTCCCTTCTCCATCTTGATCTTTCTGAGCTTTTCCTTCAGTGCTAGCTTCCTGTGGTCACTGTTGTTTTGAAACATGTCTGTTAAGGCCTTCCACATTGAAAATGGAGTCTCCTTACCATGGAGGTTCAAGACAATATGATCTCGAACTCCTTCTAGGATAATCCTTCTCGCCTTTGCCACACACTTTCTCCACTTTGCTATATCTTGAGCATCAACTGGCTTAGGAATATCTTTGTCTATGAATTCCTTAATCCTGTTGTCTTCCAACATTGCCCCCATCATGTCCTTCCAAGCAATATAGTTTGAACTACCCTCAAGGGCATATTCGAGTCTCAATTCGTAGAACGACATATTGTTGGCTCTGAAATATGATACTGAAAATTCAACTTCTCCCACAAAAGACAAACTCGTATTCTTTTCTTCTATCGTGATTTAAGCTCTAATACCATGTAGAAATTTCTACAAATATAGCTCTAATACCATGTAGAAATTCCTTGTATATTCAAATTGCATATTATAATATGCTAAAACAATTTACTTGAATCTACTCTACTCATCAGCGGAAACAATAAACGATCGATGAAATCACGAAGCATATAAGAGAAATAATTGATCACACATAACACAATAATTTTATGGGGAAAATGACACCTAAAACCCCCTGCTATCTGTATATTGCATTAATTAGAAAATATGAGAATATACAATGCTTTTCTCAAGCCTGAGAGACCTCTGCACTATATCTATCTATCTCAATGCTTCCCAGACAAGCTCTAACCAATTATGATGCTTGTCAAGCTCTTATTTCCTTGCGTTGTTCACTTGGGAATTAGCCCATATTTAATTGGGAAATTCCACAATTATGAATTGTGCAATCCTCATAGGCATTCCTCTGATTGTATGAACCACCTATAAAATTCAGATGATTAGACAACTAATAGTACATTATCCCTAGACTCCAATCTCAACTGGGTCTTTCTATGATCTGACATGCATGATTTAATTATGAGTGAATCTCCTGTTTTCTTATCACTACAGGTTACACCCAACTATTGCAGGGTACACCCCACTACTACAGGTTACACCCCACTATCGTAGGTTACACCCCACTATAGTAAGTTACACCCCACTATAGTAAGTCACACCGCACTACAATAAGTTACACCTCACTACAGTAAGTTACACCCCATTACAGTAAGTCGCACCCCACTACAGTAAGTCACACCCCACTACCACAGGTTACACCCCACTACTGGATCTCCCACTAATTCTTCCATCAGTTGAAACTAGTTTAACTGACTTTAACTCAGTTGGACTAAATTAAATAATTACAACTCAAGATAAAATAAATTAGTGCTCCTAATTGTAGGAGACACTCTACATGACTCTAGTTAGAACCTCAACTCGAATTAACTGAGCTAACTAAATCAAATTAACTTAGTTAACTATTACAGGTTGTCATGAGATATGGAATTACAATTTAATTCCTAATTTAATTCAAGGACAAATTAAATTAGGATTTTCTTGTTGCATTTTCAACAAATAACTCATTATAATTAAACAATATAATTATAATAATGTTAAAAACAAAAATGAAAATAATAATTAATAATAATATGTAATTGCTAATATTTAGTTTGAATTTATCCTATAATATGATATTGAGATATATTAATTTATTATTATATATTATCTATAATCTAGTTATATTATATATAATTTGTAATTAGTTAGATGTATTATCTATATAATTTGTAATTATTTTAAAGTTGAATATATATATATATATATATATATATATATAATAGATACGAAGATTTATATTAAAAAAGAGATCTGGGATTTGGCTTAGAACCATCACATTTCTTCAATATTGCAAATATTCCTTGTGGGTTTGAGAATGAACACAATGGATCAATCCATATTCTAAATTCTAATGCAAGGATGTCATAATACAAAAATATTATTCCTTTTCTAGCTAAAGGTTTTCCAGAATACTTCCAAAATTGAGATACATTTACATTCCATTTCTGACTGATTGGTGATTTGACTTTGACCAACTTTTCGTTTTTCTTGGCAAAATATTTTTGGCATTTTCCCCAACTTTGATCTAACCCATATTTCAGCTAAATATGGGGGGTCACCCTTCTGTGAGTCATCTTTTATGTCATTGTTTTTTTTAGTAGATTCTTCCTCTTCTTGATCGACCCAACAAGTTTCTTTTCCAACCTTATTTCTTGAGGATTTGGAAGGGGATCCAAAGTTCACGTGGGATTGTTGATCCTCTATCGCTGAATCCAAAGGATACTCTTTGAAATGCACTTCTTCCTATCTGATTTTGTTTCCCTCTGGTGAATCCTCTTCGGAAAGAACTTCTTGGTTTCCTTTTTCTTCTTCCTTATCCTGGATCTCTTCTTCCTTATGTACCACAAAATGTACGCTCTGAACTCCTTCTTACCATTTGGGCCCCTGGTTATTTTTTCGGTCTCTATTGTTATGCAAACATTTAGGGAAATTTTTGTTACATGCCTTGTTTCATAACACGTTTGACAACGAAATGAGAACCCATACATCGTCTAGAGTTGTGATATTTATTTTGGCAAGAAAACCTTTATTAAAATCCATCTCCATGCATATTCGAACATTAGCAGTCTTAAAAAATATATTTTATTTCTGGGTTGCAGCAATCAAATTTCCCTATTTCATTTCTAATAGAAGTTAATGATGGGATATTCCAAAGATGTAGCGGAAGGTTCGAGAGCTTTACCCAAACCGGAGTTGCGAAGATTGACGCATAATCAGATCAAAGGTAGGAGACTAAGGTTGCATGAAGAGCACAAAACTACCCGAGAACCATGGCTTGAAATCATAAATAATTTTCTTATCCCGTATATTATCAAAAACAAATAAAAGCAGGGCCAAAGGCTAAATATTTAGATCATCAATCAATAAAGGTTTCCAAGAATTGTAGATTCACCTGTGAAGATCAGTCAATCACGACCAAAATCCATTAAATCAACAGAGAAAACCCTAATACTAAAAAAAAAAAAACAGCTAAAGGCTTCCTCCTCCAAAGGAACATTAAAGACAGGAGCTTCTTGAACTATTGGAAGAATAGATCTAGATTTTTATATGACATTGAACGAAACCTTGGGTTGATATGCTTAAGAGGAAGAATTTGCAGAATCAACTGCCATTTTGTCAAAAGATATTGATTTATTCATTGGATCGCAAAATTTTTCTATTGATCAGAGAGTTGTGACAACCACACAATAGAAGTCTGCCGGGAGGTTCACATCAAGGGATAAGGCAACTAACTAAGGCAAAACCTTAGCCGACGCATAATACTTTAGAGCCAACTTCACTACGTTGAATACTTTTTCTTATTTTGATTATAATATTTATAGTAAATTATAGAAAATAACACTCCAACCCACAAACTCTCAATAAATCAACTTACGTTATTAATTATAATTAATTATCATATAATATATCGATTACTTGTATAAAAAAATTATTATGTATTAATATATAAGAATAAGTGGTTAAAATCCATATCACACCCACATTTTCACTATGTTCAAATTCGAAGGAGGAGGTTTATTCCCCAAAAAAAACCCACTCTCCCTCAATATATAAAAACTATAATTTATTATTAGATACTATTTTGAAAAAATATGTTTATTGTATTTTAAAGCAACTTCATTGTGATTTTAATTAATATGAACTTTATTTTTTAATGATTATAAGTAGTGGTAATATAAATATTTCATAGTTTCAAGAAAAAGATTATTGTATGAAGATTACAAACCAGGTGAAGTTTATATATATTTAAATATTAAAAAATAAAAATATTGTATATAATCATTCTTTATTTATAAAAAATTGATTAATAATTATCCTGATTCAATTTCTTAAAATTCTATTACTCTTAATTTTATTTTTTTAAAGAAAGATACCAAAAACAATTACCAAACTATAATAATTAAAAATTTAAATAAAAAATTAAGATAATTTGTTATTTATTTATTTATTTATGCTAGCTGATTCAAATAAAGATTTTGTAAAAAAAATAACACTTGCCATTGTTACACCCATTGCCAATTAAACTACTTTAAATTATTAAAAAACATATTTAAATAAATTAAAATAAATAATTATTTCTTAATTACAATCATTCCATTAAAAAATGTTGACACGATTTACTATCCAATTTTATTAGAACGCTTATATTTTTACTCAAATTAAACATTGCGTGAACAAGATCGGTAGTTTATCACTATGCATTACCAAACTTTGACATCAAGCGAACATGATATTGAGATTTTCTTGATAACATTAGATAATGTTATAAATATTTAATTTGTTTTTCTAAATAATATACTATTTAATCCAAATTTGTATATATATATATATATACTTTTAATTTTTTTTTATTAATTCATATTAATGTTATATATTGATCAATTATTAATGAACGACGGGATGGCGGGCTGCTCTGGCGATCGACCCTGCGCGTGACCTAGATCCCTGACATCGTTTCTGCGCCTCTGCGCCTGGCAGCGCTGCTGCTAGGCCCGCGCTCCTCATCTGCTGGCCTCCCCTCCTCTGCTCCCCGGTTGTCCTCTTGAGGTTTTCCCTGAGATCTGACTCTTCAATGGCAGCAATGGATCCCCCGCCTCAGGATCCAGAAGACTTCGAGAAAATGTTTTCCTCTCTCATTCCCGAGAGTGCAGCAGGAAAAATCCGTCCTACAGCCTCCAAGTTCATCAAGAAATTAGATGAAATTCCAGAAGTTTCTCTACCTCCTTCCCTCCCGAGGAGAGCAGCTATCTCCTTAGCAGAAAGAGGCATGGTCGTCCAGTTCACGGGACTGTGGCCCTCCCCAAGATCAGTTCAGAGATGGGTCGAGAGAAACTGGAACGCGATGGTGCAAGGGAAAATAGAAATCAGGTTCTGTGGCAGAGGATTATACACCTTTCTATTCGAATCAATGGAGGACAGGAATCTCATCTTCAGAAACGGCCCCTATTTCATGGACTCCCGGGGTCTCTACTTAAACAGATGGACTCCAGACTTTGACCCAGAAATGGATGTCCCCAACGCTGTCCCCGTATGGGTTCGTCTGCCCCACTTGCCGCTTCATTGCTGGGGGGACGAGTCAGTAAAAGCCATAGGGAACGCAGTGGGAAAATACATTGATAGGTTTGAACCGAAGGAGAACATGCATGCATGCGCGAGGATCCGTGTTGAAGTAGATCTGGGGAAAGGACTACCGGAAGCAATCAAACTCAAAGTCGATCAGTGGACGCACATTCAGCAAGTGGACTACGAGCAGCTACCCTTCAAATGCAAGGTATGTCACGAATATGGGCATTTCGCTAATAGATGTAGCAAATCTAAAACAAATGTTCTTGAAGACAATGTTGAAACCCCTGAGGGAGTCTGGGAGCATGTCAAAAAGAAAAAATCAAACCCCCCTCCAGGCCCAAGCTCAAAGGCTCCCCCTGAAAACCCCTCCCTCCCTTCTCATCCCTCTGGCTCTGCCCCTTCCTTCCCCTCCTCCTCCAACCCCTTTGAATCCCTGTCCGCAGAGGACCCTCCATCCCCCCCCCCCCCCCTTCCCCTCGAGCCGCCATCGTCACCCCCTCACCCAGCCCCCTCCCCCAGTCCTCTCCTCCCCCAACAGTGGAAAGAATCTTAACTAGAAACAAATCAAAGGAAAACAACTTCTCCACAGATCCCCCCAAAAAAGTTGGAAGAAAGTCTAACAAAGAAATTAGAGATGAAAACGCCGCAAAAGAAATGGCCACCGGAATGCAACAACCAATGGACACATTTCTAGATAAATCAAAAGGAAGCGGAGAAAAAATGAAAGAGAAAAGTGAGGCAAATACCAAACAAGGTAAATGATGATATTGGTCTCCTGGAATTGTAGGGGGATGGGCTCCTCCCTAAAAACAAATGCAGTCCGAGATCTCCTCAAATCTGAACATCCAGACCTCCTCCTACTACAGGAGACCAAAATCACAAAACAAGAATTCCAAAATCACATAAAAAGAAGCAAAAGCTATGCAGGCGTAGCAACCAGTGCAGATGGCGCCTCAGGAGGCATAGGAACACTATGGGACAAAAGCAAATGGGAACTCAAAGAGCAAAAGTCCTACAGCTGGTGGGTAAGAACAGACATGCAGAATAAAGCCTCAAAAGAGGAATACTCTATATACAACATATACGCCCCTAACCACTATAGGGACAAAGCTTCATGCTGGGAGTCAATAACATCAGACCTCATGACAGTACAGGGAAGGAACATTTTCCTTGGAGGTGACTTAAACCTTATAAGGAATGCTGATGAGAAATTAGGAGGAAACTACTATGCTGACCCCTCAAGAGACTCATTAGAAGCAATAATCCAAATCCATAATCTAGTGGACATTCCTCCGCACAATGGGAGATTCACCTGGAGCAATAAAAGAACCGGCAGCAACAATATAAAAGAGAGATTAGATCGAATCCTCGCTCAAGAAAGAACAGTAGCAAGATTCTCAAATATCCAAAGCAAAATCATCCCTGGATACATTTCAGATCATAAATCGGTGGCTCTGACCTTAGACAAAGGTAATAAAATGGGGCCTCTCCCCTTTAAATACAACAAGGCATGGGACAGCAAAGAAGAATTCCGAAACTTGATCAAGGAGCAGTGGGCAAAAGAAATTATTGGCTCGCCCCACTATATTTGGGAAACTAAGCTCAAATCCCTCAGGACCGTTATCAAGCAATGGGCAAGAATCCACGCTACAGAGGAAAGTAAAAAAAGAGTTGATCTCCAATCACAGCTGGAGCAATGGAGTCAAGAAAAGGAGCGAATCCAGTATACAGAGGAAGACCAGGCCAAGGAGAATGAAATGTACAAAGAACTGTATAAGCAGAACAGGATGGAAGAAGAAGAGCAGAGACAAAAGTCTCGCTGCCTTTGGCTCAAAGCCGGAGACAAAAACACTTCCTTTTTTCACAATAGCCTAAAACTTAGGCAGGCAGGGAATCATATAGAGAGAATCATGGTTGACGGAAGAGAGCTCAGAGACCAAGAAGAAATAAAAGAGGCTGCGTCCAGACACTTCTGCGCCCTTCTATCCACCGACACTCAGCCCAACGATAACGTGGAATTCCTAAGCCTAATCGAAAATAAAATCTCAGCAGACCAAAACAACGAGCTGGACCAAGAGGTCACGACAGAGGAAATTGAGGGGTCGATCTTCAGCATGGCGCAGGACAAGGCACCGGGCCCAGACGGGTTCACAGTGGCATTCTACAGAAATCACTGGGAAACCATCAAGAAAGACTTCATCAGAATGGTAAAGAACTTCTTCTCAAAGTGCAAAATGGGGAACAACATTAAATCTTCTCACTTAGCCCTTATCCCCAAGGATCCCAACCCCCAATCCTTCGATCGATTCCGCCCAATCTCCCTGTGCAATGTCTCCTACAAAAGTATCACCAAAATTCTAGCCAACAGGCTAAAAAAGCTCCTCCCCTCCCTCATCTCTGAGAATCAAGGAGGCTTCGTCCCTAGAAGACAAATCACGGATAACATTATCCTTATCCAAGAGGCAATCCACAGCAGCATAAATAGAAAGGAAAAGGGTATGATTATTAAATTAGACATGGCAAACGCCTTTGATAGAGTTAACCATCAATTTCTTAAGGTGGCCCTTGGGAAATTTGGGATATCCAGCACCTTCACCAGTAGGATCATGGAGTGTATTTCATCCCCATGGACAGCCCCTCTAATCAATGGCAGGCCAAGCAACTTCTTCAGAAGCTCAAGGGGACTGAGACAAGGTTTCCCGCTCTCCCCATTTCTATACATCATCATGGCCGAAACCCTAAGTATTCACCTGGAAAATCTTCGTAGGAAAAAAGAAATCACAGGTATCAGTATAGTGCGTGGAACCAAGGGGATAAACCACTCAATCTTCGCTGATGATACCCTCCTAATTGGAGGAGCTTCCAGTCTCATGGCAAGAAGGTTCAAGAAAACGTTAGAGCTCTTTCTACAAGTGTCCGGAGGAAAGCTCAATAACAATAAGTGCATGATATATACCTGGAACGTCCCCAGGCAGATTATTCAGAGAATCTCCTCAATCTTGGACATCCCTGCGCAAAGGAACTGGAGCCATTTCATGTACCTGGGATTGCCATTAGCAAAGGAATCGGTCAAAACTGAAATTTGGGTGAAACTAATTGAGAAGCTGAGAGGGAAACTTCAGAGTTGGGGTGTGTCCTGGCTCAACCTGGCTGGAAGGACAATTCTCATAAAAGCCATCCTATCTGCTCTCCCCATATATCAGTTCGCAACCACTCTCACCCCGGCCAGCATTCATAAGCACATGGAATTAATTATTAAGAGCTTCTTGTGGTAGGGAGGAGGCGGGACTCCAAAAAGTTCAGTCTTGTTAAATGGGACCAGGTTATTTTACCTTTCGAAAAAGGAGGGCTAGGAATAAGAATCCCAAGGTTTGCCAACATGGCCATGGGTTTCAAGCTGATTTGGAGAATTCTCAACGGAAAAGGAGCCTGGTGGACAGAAGTAATCAAAAGAAAATACCTGAACGGCCCCAACTCCAACATCCTATCGGAATCTATCGTTGACAGGCAGTGCACCCCAGTCTGGAAACTTATAAAAAAAACTCTCCCTCAGTTCAAAGATTATATCTCAAGAGCTCCGGGCAGTGGAAGAGACATAAACATCTGGACTAATCGCATAATGGGCTCAGAAGCAAGAGAAACTCTTCCAAATCTCAGACCCCTGCATTTGTGGATGGAAGGGAAAAATCTTAAGTCCCTATATGATATTTCTTCTTGGGACCAAAATAGGTGGCTGGGCTGGAAGCACCTCACCCTCCCAAACAACCTAAGGGATCAGTGGGCCGACCTCAAGCTATCTCTCTCAGGGTCAGCCCCCCTTAACAGTATGTCCGAGGATAAGTATGTCTGGGACCCCAATGGCGGAATCTACACAGTCAGAGAAGGATACAAAACCCTCCAAAATGCCACAGCCAACAATAATTGGCCTCTTTATAAAGCGGCCTGGAATCCGGAATGCCTCCCAAAGATAAAATTCTTTAATTGGACCCTCCTTAAAAGCAAAATCCTCACAGCGGAAAATCTAAGGAAGAAAGGCATCCTCGGTCCCTCGATATGCTGCCTGTGCAGAGCAGCGGAAGAAAGCAGCAATCACCTTTTCCTAGATTGCTCCTTTGCTCGAAATTGCTGGAAGCTCATCACCAGTCCATTAAGGATAGGTGAATTGCCCAATCAGATCACCCTCCTCCAAAAAAATTGGGGGAACAGCTATCCCTTCCCCAAGAAAAACAAAACCCTTGCCAAAAGATTGTGGAATAGCATCCCCCCAACCCTCTGTTGGCAAATCTAGAACACCCAAAATAAAATCATTTTTAATGATAAGAAGCCCAGCATCTCCAGCACCCTTGCAAAAACAATTGCCCTCATCTCTGAGACCATCAGTGCCAATGGAATAGTCCAATCAGAGCAAGAATCGGGGGACCCAAGGGAAACTGAGTGGATGAGCAAATTCAATTATGAAGCAAGGAATCACAAAGCAGTAAGTACAGGACAGAGAAAGGTTGATTGGAAGCTAAGAGGTTCCACTGAGGAAATCAGAGATTGGATTCAAAACCAAAAGAGGCCCTCCCTTCTGTTCGATGGGTCATCTAAAAACAACCCGGGTCAAGAAGGTGCAGGAGGAGTCATCAAAGATCATCAAGGTAAAATTTTAGTGACTTACGAGTGGGGATTGGGCATAATGTCCAACAATAGGGCCGAGGCTTATAGTCTTCTCCTAGGAACCTCCATTCTGAAGAGACTTGGTCTTCAAAATCCGCTCATAATGGGTGACTCAGCTATAATTATAACTGCTATGGTTTCGGGGAGGGATTTCAAGCAAACTGCCCTGAACAATGTGAAAACCAGGATCACTGACAACTTAAGAGACTTAAATGGAGCCACTCTCAAACATGTGCTAAGGAGCAGCAACAAAGAGGCGGATGATCAGGCCAACAAGGCAACTAGTAGACCCGCAGGCCAAGTCAGAGAAAACGATTCTATATATGATAAAGCAATCCCTTAAAAAAACCCACCCCTCTCTCTCTACTCAGATTCTGAGCCACCTCAGACTCCATCCTTCTCGAAATTTTCTCATCCCCGAATCTCCACATTCTTTGCTAAATCTCCTCGACTGCGCCACTTCGTCCCTCCTCTCTCAGATCCTCCCCCCTGCGATCGCATATGTCACCTCTTACTGCCCCGATTTTATGTTTTATTTGTCCTTCACCGTCAATCTCAGGTCTTGCTCAGATGGTCATCATACCAAAATCCCCACCGCGCGCAGCAAAATCTCTCCCTGGCCTCACAGTCACCTCAGGGATCGAATCGACCAGCAAGGGATTACTCATTCGAGCTACCTCTCCCCCTCTATTTATAGCAGCATGGCTCTCTCTCTATTTTCATCCTCCACCGCTACGAAGGCCCTGGCTCGCGCCTCCTCTCAGCACAGTCTCTTTCACGAAGCTGAGCGAAGTTATCTGGAGCTTGGATCACGTCCCTCGACAGTGGTAAACTCGGGCAATCTTAATTTCAGAGTTTTAATTCCTTTTAACAGGTTGTTTGTTTGGCTGTTACAGCGCTCCCTCTTTCCCTCTGTTGCTCCTTCGCCATCCTGTCCCTCCTTGCGCAAAGCCCTGCTCTTCCCCTTTTTGTCCTTCCCCTATTGTGCCGTCATCCCCAGAAACCGCCCCTTTCTGCATCATCAGCTCTCTGGTTCTCTTTTCCATCTAGGAGATATGGCAGATCCACAGGAACAACAGGAAGCTCAGGTGTCCGCTAACAATCCCTTAGAAAATGTCATCACGAATAGCAAGTGCACTCTCTGCAAAGCGCACACCTTCATGATCGGAAGATTCATCAAGCGATTCAATGACCTCAAAGACGATTACCAGGCGGACAGCAGATCAAAAAGGAAGAAGCTAGAAAAACAAAAGGTTGAGATCGAGGCTTTGAAGGACAGATGCTCCCACCTAGAGGAAGCTATAGCTCATATCAGGACTCTTACTCAAAGTATGCAAGCAGAAGCTTCAACCAGAGCCAGCGCAGGGAAGGAACCTCTCCTGGATGACTCAGTTAACCAGAAATACCCCTAGGACTCATGAACTGCAAATTTTGTTGGCTAGCAGGCTCTTTTATCCGGCAATATAGCCGCTATCTCTTTCATTTTAGTTACCGTTTATGTAGCAATAAGGATCAAGGGTCTGCGAACCCGTTTTGGATCCTTAATGCCTTGGTTTATCATATCCATGTAATAGGACTTAGTCCCTTGAAGTTTTTATAATATATCAGTACCCGATTTTGTCAAAAAAAAAAAAATGTTATATATTAAAATCATTTTCACATCATATTAAAAGAATTTTTTATTTTAAATTAAGGAATAATTATAATTTATATTTTATTAGATTTTATACTTATATATTTGATATTGCATCCAAACATATAAAAAAAATAATTGAGAGGCATTGCTTTCGTATTTAGTTTTTGAACATCCAAAAACAAAATTAACAAAAGAATTATTTGTAAAACATCTTATTGATTATAATTAAAATGTTAATGATGATGTATATAAACACCAATGAAAGATACAAGTACATGTTCACACACAAAACTATTAAGACTAACGGGATAGATCAACTAGTGATCACTAATATTGCTCGGAATTTGACAAAGTTTGTGTTAGCATATACCTAATTCAAATGCCATTCGGTGAGATAGACTAGTTTATATTTACAAGTTCACGACAAATGTCATTTGTAAACGTGGAGAGACATCTATTTATATTTGCAAGTTTACTACAATAACATTTGTAAATGTGGAGAGAAATCCTTTGCATTTCCACGCAATATATGCTTTGGAAAAATGATATAAATAGTACCATTAAAAGTTAATCATTATTTAATGGAAAAAAATTCTAATTTATGAAGTTAAAAAAAAAACTACAAAATGAAATCTATATGAATGGTACAAGATCAACACTACTTTTCAAAATTTAGTTAGTGTTTGATGTATAATATACACAATGGTGAGACATTTAAAGCATGCTACAAAATAATATATCTACGGATGCAACATGAGCCCTATTTTTCAAAAAGTTAAATTATTATCAAACAACAACAACACTATGTCATGACACAAAAAAAAATCATAGAAATGACATATATGAATCCTAAAAAATTACTTTATACTTTACAAAAAGTTAATTATTATTAAAATACACACTATACTATGATACATAAATGTTACAAACATATATAAATTCGACAACATTAATAGCACTTTTAAAAAATTTAATCATTATTAAACTACAATAAACACTACATTGGAAAACTAAAAATGGTATTTTTTATTTTTATTTTATTTTTTCACAGGTACAATGTTGTATATGCCATATGAAGAATATACATATATTGTCAATACTATTAACATTCGTCATGTCACTTGTGGAAATTGACCCTGGGTGTGGAGGATTTCATTCCTTCCTCCCAAACACCCATGGTAACCCCAATTGACAAAATTAAAAAATGTTATAAAATGACATATATGAATTTCCATAACATTAGCACTACTTTTTAAAAAGCTAGTCATTACCAAACGATAATGATTATTATTTTGTTATGATAAAAAAATGCTACAAAATAATATATATGGGTCCTACATCATTAACATTACTTTACCAGAAGTGAAGGGTGATTATGTGAAGAAGGCCATCAATTTTATGATATGGTATGTTAAAGGGTTGTGTAGAGGAGCCTTTCAATTATAAAGGTGTCACCAACTCTTGGTTAAAATCTAATTTAATGGAAACAAATTTGTAGTTGAATGTTATTTTCTCATATTAATTTTTTTTAATCCAAAACTTGGTAGCATATTTGATTCAAAAGATTCATTGTCAAAAGAGTGTTTTTAGTTGAATTTTTTTAGGTTAAAACGACTTTCAATTTAAACCTTCTTTTAAATGCAAAAAGGTTTTGTCTAAAAACCTTCAAATATATACACACATTCATATATAAAACTAAGGCAATAACCCCTAAATGTTTTCATAGGATTTTTCACCACCCCACCTCACTTGTCACTTACTCAAATGACTCATGTTGTCTATATGTTTGACTTATTCCTCCCTCATCACTTGAAAGATTAAAATCATGATGATGATAGTGATAATGTGTAAGTGGTGAGGTAAAGACGTCTCTATTTATAACGAAATTCCAGATTAGACTATATCTAGTCAAATAATAAAATATTTGGTTGACGAGATCAAGATCTAACAGTTATGATTATTTTACTATTTTTGAGAGAGGAAAATATTAGAGAAATGGTCAATAATATTTATTTAGTTTACTAACTCAAAAAATACTCATTAATTGAGCTAATTGAAAAAATGATTGAAATAATTAATAAATGAAAATGATTTATTAATTATTTCTAGGAGATATGGTCAAAATAAGTTAAAAATAATTATTAAATAATGATTTAATAATTATGTCATGCAACTAGGTCATAAAATAGAAGAAATGATAGACCAACGACTTGAGAATCAGCCTCTCCGAGGGGGAAACCTCCTTTACATCACATAAATGAACAGTTCTTGGTATAGGAGTCTAAGGGGTCACAATATAATCAGAGTCTACATAACAATAATAACAATAGTGGGTTTCTATGGGGCACAAAAATAACAATATGGGGGCTACATGGGCACAACAATAACAATAGGGGGTTACACTAACAATAATAATAAGGGGGCTACATTAGCATTATAAGGACCTAACATGCCCCTCTCCTTAAAAAAAGTGTTGTCCTTAACACTTGAGTAGTTCTAAATGCTTTTGTAAAATTATCATCCTCCCATGTGGAATCTTCAAAAGATAAGTTCTTCCACTTAATGAGATACTTTGAAATTGATCGATTCCGTAGTTGTGGGTTCTTGTTTCCATGACTTCTTTCGGCTCCAATATGATTTTTCCTTCGTCAAGTTCTAGCAATACTATTTGAGATGGAAGCTTGTCACCGATAACCTTCTTTCAACATGAAACATGGAAAATAGGGTGTACTCGGGAAGTTGCAAACAACTCCAATTTATATGCCATACTACCAATATTTTGCAACAACTTGTAAGGACCATAGTACTTAGGTCATAATTTATTACCCATCTTAACTTTCTTGAGGGACATTTTTTTATATGGTTGTAGCCATAAAAATACCCAATCACCTACATCAAAACTTCTTTCACTGTGGTGTTGATATGCCTGTTGTTTCATTAGATTCTGCGCCAAAGTGAGGTTATCCTTTAAGAGTTGGAGAACTTGTTGTTGATGCTCGATGTGATATTCCACTACTTGAACCTTAAAATTTTCTCTTAAATATGATGTGATGGATGGTGGATGATATCCATAAAGTGCCATAAATGGGGTCATTTTTGCTGCATTATGGAGGGAAGTGTTATACGACCATTTAGCTAGAGGTAACCAGTTGACCCATTGTGTTTGTTTATCATATACAAAGCACCAAAGATATCCTTCCAAACATTTGTTAACTATCTCAATCTTCCCATCAAATTGAGGATGATAAGATGAACTATGAGCTAATTGAGTATCAAGACAAGAAAATAATTTTGAACAAAAATTTCCAGTGAAAATGGGATCTTTGTCACTTACAATAATATTTGGGTTTCCATGTAGCTTTTGAATTGTTTCCATAAATGCAATAACAATTGTATTGGCTTTAAAAGGATGAGATAATGCACAAAAGTGTGCATACTTAGTAATTCTATCAACTAGCACCATGATGACACTCTTTCCTTCAGACTTGGGTAAACTTGTGATAAAATCCATTGGGACCTCCTCCCAACGCTTACTTGGAATGGTTAAAGGTTGTAACAGACCTTGGGTCTTAATTGTCTCAATTTTATTTTGTTGGCAAACCAAACCTTCTCCCACAAACTTCTGAATATCATATTTAAGGCCATCCCAAAAAAATTCCTTCTTGATCTTGTGGTAAGTTTTTAAAAATCCTGAATTCCCTCCCAAGGGGGAGGTGTGCAATTCCAAAAGAATATTTTGTTTGAGTTGTGAATTCTTACAAAGATATAAGTGATATTTGTACCATGATGAATCATTTTTTGAGATAAATGTATCATGTGTATTGGGATCTTGCTGCAACTTTTTAATGTGTGTCCACTTCTCTTCATCATTCTTTCAATCATCCCTTGCTTGAGTTATCCAGTCAGGTTGGATAATAGAAATGACACAGAGAAATGCTTCCACATCCTCATCCTTTCTCGAGAGTGCATTTGCAACAAAATTTTGCTTCCCTTTTTTGTATATGATTTCAAAGTCATGACCCAACATCTTTGTGACCCATTTTTGTTGCTCTTTTGAAGATAATCTTTGTTCCAAAAATAATTTAAGACTATCGTGATCTATTTTTACCTTGAATTGTCTTCCCATTAGGTAAGGTCGTCATTTCTTTTGTTCACATAGTATTGCCAACATTTCCTTCTCATAAATAGGTTTGTGTAAATACTTTCCCTTGATTGGACGATTTTCAAAAGAAATTGATCTTCCTTCTTGCATTAAAACAACACCAATTCCATTTCCAGAGACATCAAATACCACAATAAAGGTTTTTATGAAGTTTGGTGTAGCTAAAATCAGTGCTTGGCACATTTCCTCTTTAAGATGTTCAAAGGTCGTAGTTGCTTCGAGAGTCCATGCAAATGCATATTTCTTTAGTAATGTTGTTACAAGTGCTGCCATTCTCTCATAATTCTTAACAAACTTGCGATAATACCTTGTCAACCTGATAAATTCTCGAAGATTCTTTAGGGTTGTGGGGATTTTTCATTCCTTAATGGATTTGATTTTTTTAGGGTCTACTTTAACACCCTCATGAGACACAATATGACCAAAATATTCCATCTCTTGTACTCTTAAGAAGCATTTGGAGATTTTTGCAAATAATTGTTTCTCCTCCAATAGTTTGAGCACGTTGTCAACATGTTGAACATGATCCTTCCAAGACTTGTTGTAGATTAAGATATCATCAAAAAATACTAACACAAATTTTCTAAGGAAAGGTTTGAAAATGGAGTTCATTAAACCTTGAAATGTGGAAGGTGCATTAGTAAGGCCAAAAGTCATGACCAAAAAATCATAATGACCTTCATGAGTTCTGAATGTTGTTTTTAGAATGTCTTCAATATTCATTATAATTTGATGATATCCTGAATGAAGATCCAACTTGGTGAAGTAAATTGCTCCATGTAATTCATCCAACAATTCATCAATGACATGAATCGGAAATTTATCTTTAATAGTGAGCTTGTTGAGCTCCCTATAATCTGGACACATATGCCATGATCCATCCTTCTTGTGCACCAATATTACTGGAGCAGAGAAAGAACTTTGACTAGGTTGAATTATATTGGCCTCTAGCATTTCTGCAACCATACATTCAATTTCACTCTTTTGGGCATAGGGATATATGTAATGCATGATGTTTGGAGGAACAATTCCTGGAATCAAATGAATAGAATTATCATGATCACGAATAGGTGGGAGGTCTTTGGGAGTCTCAAATACCTTGGAATGATTGTCCAAGACATTTTGGAGATCTGGAGAAATATATGATTTCGATGTTTGAACCTCTGCTGAGCATAATTGTGAAATTACGCCCCATTGTTATTTCTTTAGAAGCTTTGTAATGCCATTAGAGTTGATTATCTTTCCTAGTGTCCTTGTGATACCCCTTAATTCAACTTCATTTCCTTCCCAAAAAAAAAGTCCAGAAAATAAATGAAATGGGCAAATATGTGAAAATAACATGATATTAATTAAATAATTTTCTAGGTTATTTTCATATGGGTAAATTAAATGGAAATAATTTAGGAAAAGTGGTTCACTAAATTATTTCTTATGGTGAAAGTGGGTTATAATGTGTAAAACTCATACTACATGGAGTATTTCGATCATCCTAGTGGAAATGGGTAGGTGATCACTTTTTGGGTGATAATAGATTCCCCCCAATGTATGAGTGTTAGGAACACATCGTATGGTCGAAATAAATTGTAGTTTTTTTCACATAACACCAAAGGTGGAGTCACTAGAGTGAGAACCATTGCAACAAAAGGAAGAACCATGAGTGGATGAGGCAAAACCTACTTGTCAAAGAAAAGTTGCCATATGATGTGTACATGTTCTTAATGAGGCGGGGGAGGCATACCCATACGAGCTAAGACAACTCAGTACAAAAGATAATGGTGTGCCCAACAATGTCGGTCTGATAAACATGATACATAATACATAACGTGTTGGCATCAATGGGACATAAAATGATACAATGATATATGAGTATCATATACATGTGCTTAATGATGAGCCTCGTCATTGGGTAACTATATGGATCTTAATACACCATCAAGATTACTAAAATCAACTCTTCTTATAATTCCTTGCATGTTTTAATTGTATTTTGCTTAATGAGATGAGTAAAAGTAAGATGTTATGTCTAGTGGTCTAATGTGCATTGATTGCAGGTTTTTGGGAGAAAATCACGACAATTTTGGCTAATTAATGTGCAGGAACTCTAATGAGACAAGAAGGAGAGATTATAGGAGATGGATCTTCCTCATTAAATCCTCACTCATTTGAATATCCCTCAATCAACTCACACTAGCTCGGAGTTGCAGGCAGTCGAGTCATGAAGATCATTAGCAGCCAAGCCAGTGATAGTTAAGAAGCGGTTCATCTTGATTTTGGGAGCCAAGCCTCCTTAGATTTAAGGAAGTTGTTGGAGACTTCAGTTGTATAAATAAGGAGGCCTAGAGCCTCATTAGGATTCAATTTTTTTATGTAAGAGCACTAAGCATTTTCGAGTTGAAGGATTGTAGCAAAACACTGTTATGTAATTTTTTTTTATATCATAATGAGAATGAGCATTTCCTTAATCCAAAATTGAGTTGACTCAAAGGGATGAAGCTCTTGGGTTAGGGCCCAACCCTAGCAGCAGAGGTTCCTCTTATTGTACTTGTATGCTTAGGTTATTTCATAGATTAATTGTTGAATTAATGTTGGCATTGTTTCATTGCAAGTTGTGGTGATTTGATTAGTTTGCTTCCATTTGTGCATAACTTTAGCAATCGCTTTAGAGAGGTAAAGGAATGCCAAAAAGGCTGATAGAAGGAATATCTTGCTTCACTCCTCCCTTCAGGGACCATGGTTTGAGGAAAAACTCCTATTCAGCCCCAAAAAGACAGAATTATGATTTCTTATGGAATTTATGGTTTTATGATAATTAGGCCAGCATATTTTCAATTTCCAAGAGTAGGTTTCAGTTGTTATTTCTGATATCTCCAGCTTTGTATTAGATCTCAGGGTGTTTCACAATATTCTGCAAGTATTTCCATACATGAACTAGGCAACTAAATAATGGAATTTTGTTTTCTTATGATTGGACATCTTTCTTGTTTGACATGTTTCATGGGTAAATGTTAGTGATGTATGTATTGAAGGAATTTCAATAGTGCAGGAAGATATCATTTCAGCAGCCCCAGCTTAACCTCATCCATCCATGATCACCAAAAGCCACTAAGTCCATAAACCGATTTATCATTCCATAAGAACAACTTTCCATGTTTGTTGAGAAAATACAACCTTCTTACAAACTTTGGTTTTAGTTCTAAGGAAGTCCTAGCCACTCCCTTGCCATATTTCTTCTATCATTCACCTTCCCTAAGCCTTATACCACCTTCCAAACCACTCCTTATGCTTTCGGTCGGATCCTGTAGGAATACAAGGGATCTTGTAGGAGCATTAGGACATCTTGTAGGTGCATTAGGACATCCTGTAGGACGATCTGTAGTGGCTTGTTTTGAGGTCGATTTGTGGAAAATGCATCCAAAAAGTTAGGAGAAGACCCTTGCTTGCCTCCCAAGCCATCTGACCCTTCACAACCATCTCTCTCCACACCTAACCCACCTTCCATACCACCAAGAAGATTTAGCATTCATATTTTCATAAAAAGGACAAAAAGGAAAAAGGTTATTGTGTTCATTCATATGCACAACAGTAAAGTGTTTGATTATCTCAGATTGCATGCCTAGGATAGTTAGGATTACACATATGTTAGCTTAGAATTCTTTTGAAGCAAGATCTCTTAACAAATAGTTAGATGAGTGGTGTGTTTAAAGCATTTATTTCAGTCTTTCATTAATGCAGTAGACAATATTTCAATTCTCTCAATTAGGGTAAAATTCCCCTTTCTCCATTGGTAATCAAACTTCTTCTAAATCAATAGAAGGTTGGTTTGAGAAACCCTAGTGGTCTATCACCATCTCAGCAGTGACAAAGAGTGGACCCATTGCATCTACTTGTGTATACAACACTGTCACCTCCAAGTTTGTACGAACCTCGGGTTGATAAAGTAAAGTTGGTAGCCCCAGGAGTTGCAACATTCTTGCTCATCCATTCCCTTTTGGGGGGGCCCTACTCATCCCTCCTGGTCTACACCTTTTCCTTGGTATTTTTCACCTCAGTACCATCCCCATCCGACCAAACAACCATTTCAGCCATATACTCCTCCACATCCTCAGTGGAATTTACCACCCCAGGGGTGGAGGCTCCCATACAACAATGCTCCAGCTTTATTGCCTTCACCTCCTACTCAACCACAACCTTTACACCCTGCTCGACCTAAACAACCTCAGATGCCTGCCCAACCAATTACAAACACGAACAACAGACAGGAACATCAAGTCTACAGTGGAGAGACATCCTACCCTGCTTATGTTGCGGAAATTCAAGAAATCAACCCGAGTTCTGGGAGAGTACTCTCGGACAAACAACCTCCATCTCCACCAAGGGAGAGTGAGGAGGAAAGAGAGGAAATTATGCCTAGAGTGAATTCACCACCCTTTCCTGAAAGATTAATTCATCGAGTCCAACCTACCCTAGAAGAGAATGAACTTCTGGGTGAATTGAAAAATCTATGTGTCAAAATTCCACTTCTCCAAGCCATTAAGGATGTACCTATTTACAGCAAACCGATTAAAGAGAAGTGTTTCAAACATTTAGGGAGGCGAAAAAGAGACACCCCTACCATTAATGTCATTGGACAACTATCCGACTTAATGTTGGGACAGGTAATTTGCCCAAAGTATTTAGACCCTGGAAGCCCTGTAGTAAATGTGCACATCAATGGCACCATTTCCCCACACACCTTGATTGATCTTGGGGCTGTCATTAATGTAATGACTAAGGACACCAAGCTCAAGCTGAATCTCCCGGGTTCATTAAGGAAGACCACGATAATCTTATAGCTTGCAGACCGATCCACAGTAGTCCCTGAGGGGATTGTTGAGGATGTGATGGTCTCCATTGACTCATGGGAGTACCTTGCATGCTTCCTAGTTCTCCACCCTAAGGCCAAGATTAATGGTTATCCTCTCATACATGGGAGGCCTTGGTTAGCCACTGTCGATGCCTACATCAGCTGTATGGATGGAAACATAACTATAAAAAATGGGCATCTATCTAAGAAGTTGGTCTTGTACCCTCCTTCTCAGCCATATTTAGAACATGATTTACCTTTATGGCTAGAAGAGGAGGAAGAAGATGAAGTCTACTCAGCTCAACTCTATACCCTAGAAACTACGATGGGAGGAGGACAACCTGATGAAGATGATTTGATTGAACACATCCTCCAAAATCCAACTCCCAACACCTTGTCCTTAGAAGAAGTAGTGAAGGAAACCAAGAGAAACCATCAGATTGATCTATGCTTAGCTGATTCAAACCCTACTCGTGTCAAGACAATAGAATTTGGCCCTAAAATAACTTTGAAAATCAACCCCTCTCTTTTTGTACACCAACAAGAAGAGTTATGTAACATGCTAAGGGAACATTTGGATGCCCTTGCTTGGAGTTACAAAGAAATGAAGGGAGTGCACCCCTCAATGTGCACTCACCACATTTATATCAAAGAAGGTTGCAAACCAGTCTGACAACCCCAAAGGAGCATGAATCCAGCTCTCAAGGATATAGTCAAAGAAGAACTGCAAAAATTGTTGGATACAGGATTCATTTACCGTATCTCAGATAGTGAGTGGGTGTCTCCTTTGGTGTTGGTTCCAAAGAAAAATGGGAAATGGAGGATTTGTGTTCATTACAGAGAGTTAAACAAAGCAAAAAAGAAGGATTGTTTCCCTCTACCTTTCATTGACCAAGTGTTAGATGGCCTGGCAGGGAAAAAGTTTTTCTCTTTCTTAGATGGGTTCTGTTAGAGTCAGTATTTGCATACTGTCACCAGTGATCAAATATGCTCTTATAAAGTGGTGCTACACGTAGGACCAGTGGCAATGTACATAGGGCAATTTGGCTCAGGATGTCTATTTTGCCAATTTTCAACTATTTTCATGATTTCTCTCTCATGATGGGTGATTCACTGATGTAATTAATGTCATGGCTTGTAAATATGATGTTCAAACACTTGTAGATGATAGATTCATTAGATTAAAAGTGGTTTTGAGGGTAATGAATCAGTTTCCCCTCTTTTAGAGGCAAGTTGTTTGGTTGCCTAGATTCCAGTTCCTTGTTTAGAAATGGTTGAAACATCTCCTCTTCTCATGTTTTCGACCCCTAATGGTTAGGATGAGTGATTTGGATGTCTATATAATCTATTCTCTTTGTCATTTGAAAAGGTTGGATTCATATGGATGCTCATGTACTGAATATACATCATCTTGTAGTAGTTTGGCAGGAAACTAAATAAAGTTGTAGCGATTTTTATGGGATCCATGTGGTATGGCCTTTAGCATGAGTTTCTTCTTCTGTTATTATGTTTTCATGTTTTTCATGTATGCCTCTCTCATGTAATTGCTTCTAATTGGATGTTTTCAAGTCAGATAGGTGGAATCCATTAAGTTTTGATGCTCTGCCTTGGGAAAACACCAATATTTCATGTCTTTTCTATTGTTTAAGAAGGATTCATGACCTTCTCATGCCCTTCTTAGCTCCTCACCAGTCTAGTACTTCACCTCATCAAGCCTAAGGTGCTAAAGCTTATGTCTACCTTTCCCCATAGAACACCCTGCAATTTTGAGTTAGTTTCCCAGACCTAAATTTCCTAGCTCCTTCTGATCTAGCAAAACACCAACAAAACCTATCAAAACCTTTGAGCTACTACACCTAGCATAAAATCTTGTTCTTGATCGAGTCATCTTGGCTAAGATCCATATGGAGAGAGCCCTCTCCCGGCCTGGTAGGGCTAGCTACCAGGCTAAGCTTGGTTTGTAGTTACCCTGGAATTGCCTCCCTTCAGCCTGAGGTCAATCTAGGTGATAACAGGTTCAACAAGTACAATCAAATCTAGATTAGCCCAGAGGACCAAGATAAAACCACCTTCACCTGTCCTTGGGGTACTTTCTATTATATAGCCCTTCCTTTTGGTCTATGCAATGTCCCTGCCACTTTCCAGAGGGCAGTCTTGAGTATCTTTGTCGAGCTAGTCCATGATGCAGTGGAAATTTATATGGATGACTTTACACCCTATGGGTGTGATTTCTAGGAGGCTCTCTCCAACTTGGGTAAGGGGCTGAAAAAATGCATTGAAATGAACTTATCCCTTAGTCCCAAAAAATGTGAGTTCTTGATGACTGCAGCGACTATTCTAGGTCACTCAATATCCCAGAAAGGGTTGCAGGTGGACCCAAATAAGATAGCCATCATTCAAAGGGTCCTAGCTTCGTAAAAAGCAGAGGGATTTCAGAATTTTTCTAGGTTTAGTCGGATACTATAGGAGATTTATAAAAGACTTTAGCAAGTTAGCTTCTCCTTTATTTGGGTTATTGGCCAAAGACTCCAAATTCTTATGGTTAAAACGCTGTCAAGAAGCCTTGGACACCCTAAAGGACAAGTTGACTACTGCACCTATTCTCTGAGGCCCAAATTGGGCTCTTTCTTTCCATATACATGTCGATGACTCTCATAAAGCCATAGGAACAGCTCTAGGCTAGATAGATGACAAGCTACCTTATGCCATTTATTTCATCAATAAGAATCTGTCAAAAGCCAAGTTGAACTACACAGTGACTGAAAAAGAGCTCCTAGATGTTGTGCATTCATTGAATAAATTTAAGCATTACATTACTGGTTACCAAAAATTTGTACATACTGACCATGTTGTAATTAAATACTTGATGAATAAACCTGATGTAAATGCCTGGATTATTAGATGGTTACTTCTATTGAAACAGTTTGATTTAACTATCATCAATAAGCCTTGCAAGGAGAATGTTGTTGTAGAGTTTTTATCCAGATTGAATTTTCCTACAGGGGATGAAGGAATGGTTGATGATCAATTACCAGATGAACACTTATTCTCCATTTCAGTTCTCTCTCCATGGTTTGTTGACATAGCAAATTACTTGGTGTCTGCACAATTTCCACCAAATTTGTCCTCCAAGGAAAAGAGAAGGATTGTAAGGAAGAGCCCCCCATTCACTTGGATTGGGGGAAACCTCTTCAAACTAGGCCCAGATCAAATTCTGAGAAGATGTGTCAGGGAAGAGGAAGTATTTGACATCCTTATAACCTATCATGATGGGCCTTGTGGAGTTCACCTTGCAGCAAAAATAACAACATTCAAGGTACTACAAGCTGGTTATTACTAGCCCACTCTTCACCAAGATGTGAGGAGATATAATAGTCAGTGTGATTAGTGCAAAAGGATGGGGAAACCTACCCCAAGGGATGAAATGCCTCTGCAACCTCAAGTGACTTTTGAGCCATTTGATAAGTGAGGCATGGATTTCATTGAACCCATTGATCCTCCATCCAGGAAAAAACATCACATCATTGTGTGCATTGTCTATTTAATCAAGTGGATTGAAGCCAAGGCCATCAAAGCAGCAAAAAAAGAAAAAGTGACTGAATTCTTAAGGGAAAATGTATTTTATAAGTTTGGGTACCCTAGAGAATTGGTCACTGATCAAGGAAGTCAATTTACATCTCACATTATTGAGAATTTGTTAAGCCAGCACAAGATCAAGAAAAAAACATCCACTCCTTACCACCCTGGTCTATGGGAAGAAAACCCTGTTTTCCATTGAATTTGAATACAACACCCTAAGAATCGCAGCACAACTAGATCTAGATCTCACTAGGGCACAACAAGAAAGATTGCTCTAGCTGAATGGGTTAGATGAATTTAGGATGCAGGCCCTCTTGCACATAGAGGTGACTCAAGTTCAAAGGAAAATTTGGCATGACAAGAATATAAAGGACAAACAATTTCAAGAATGTGATTGGGCTTTGTTGTATGATTCCAGGTACAAGGATTTTAAAGGTAAGTTAAGGAATAGATGGTTAGGGCCTTATGTCATAGAAAAATGGCATGATAATGGTGTTGTATAGATAAGAACCATTGATGCAGAGGCTATTTCCTTACTTATCAATGGGTATAGATTAAAGGTCTACAAGAATTCATCAATTGCATCAACAAGACAGTGATGGTGGTGGAGCGAGTCTCAACTTCCACCCCACCAAGTCCCTAAAAAAAAAAAAAAAAAAAAAAAAAAAAACAAAAAAAACAAAAAACAAAAAACTCCATGAGGCACCTGAGTCCCACTGTTGGGTTGAAAACCTCTTGAGGTGGCCCAATGGTTTTGAAAAAATAGAATAAAATAAAAAGATCTCTGGGTGAAAACCTCTTTTGAGGCACCCAGGGTAGGCAACTAGGATGAAAACCTCCTTGGAGGCAGACAAGTTGTTTTTCTAAAAAAAAAAAGGAAAAGAAAAAAAAAAAGAAATAAGAGAAAAGGTAAAAAAAATGTTTGGAAATTTTTTTTTGCAAGTCAGCAAGAGAAGGATAATCACAGCTTGAGAGGAACAGAAGGACCTACAAGATCCATATTCCAATCCCTCCATCTCATATTTTTCATTATTTCATAAATTCTTCTATTTATGAACGCCTCCAGCTCATGGGAAGTGGAGGATTTGTGTTCATTACAGAGAGTTAAACAAAGCAAAAAAGAAGGACTGTTTCCCTCTACCTTTCATTGACCAAGTGTTAGATGGCCTGGCAGGGAAAAAGTTTTTCTCTTTCTTAGATGGGTTCTGTTAGAGTCAATATTTGCATACTGTCACCAGTGATCAAATATGCTCTTATAAAGTGGTGCTACACGTAGGACCAGTGGCACTGTACATAGGGCAATTTGGCTCAGGATGTCTATTTTGCCAATTTTCAACTATTTTCATGATTTCTCTCTCATGATGGGTGATTCACTGATGTAATTAATGTCATGGCTTGTAAATATGATGGTCAAACACTTGTAGATGATAGATTCATTAGATTAAAAGTGGTTTTGAGGGTAATGAATCAGTTTCCCCTCTTTTAGAGGCAAGTTGTTTGGTTGCCTAGATTCCATTTCCTTGTTTAGAAATGGTTGAAACATCTCCTATTCTCATGTTTTCGACCCCTAATGGTTAGGATGAGTGATTTGGATGTCTATATCATCTATTCTCTTTGTCATTTGAAAAGGTTGGATTCATATGGATGCTCATGTACTGAATATACATCATCTTGTAGTAGTTTGGCAGGAAACTAAATAAAGTTGTAGCGATTTTTATGGGATCCATGTGGTATGGCCTGTAGCATGAGTTTCTTCTTCTGTTATTATGTTTTCATGTTTTTCATGTATGCCTCTCTCATGTAATTGCTTCTAATTGGATGTTTTCAAGTCAGATAGGTGGAATCCATTAAGTTTTGATGCTCTTCCTTGGGAAAACACCAATATTTCATGTCTTTTCTGTTGTTTAAGAAGGATTCATGACCTTCTCATGCCCTTCTTAGCTCCTCACCAGTCTAGTACTTCACCTCATCAAGCTTAAGGTGCTAAAGCTTATGTCTACCTTTCCCCATAGAACACCCTGCAATTTTGAGTTAGTTTCCCAGACCTAAATTTCCTAGCTCCTTCTGATCTAGCAAAACACCAACAAAACCTATCAAAACCTTTGAGCTACTACACCTAGCATAAAATCTTGTTCTTGATTGAGTCATCTTGGCTAAGATCCATATGGAGAGAGCCCTCTCCCGGCCTGGTAGGGCTAGCTACCAGGCTAAGCTTGGTTTGTAGTTACCCTGGAATTGCCTCCCTTCAGCCTGAGGTCAATCTAGGTGATAACAGGTTCAACAAGTACAATCAAATCTAGATTAGCCCAGAGGACCAAGATAAAACCACCTTCACCTGTCCTTGGGGTACTTTCTATTATATAGCCCTTCCTTTTGGTCTATGCAATGTCCCTGCCACTTTCCAGAGGGCAGTCTTGAGTATCTTTGTCGAGCTAGTCCATGATGCAGTGGAAATTTATATGGATGACTTTACACCCTATGGGTGTGATTTCTAGGAGGCTCTCTCCAACTTGGGTAAGGGGCTGAAAAAATGCATTGAAATGAACTTATCCCTTAGTCCCAAAAAATGTGAGTTCTTGATGACTGCAGCGACTATTCTAGGTCACTCAATATCCCAGAAAGGGTTGCAGGTGGACCCAAATAAGATAGCCATCATTCAAAGGGTCCTAGCTTCGTAAAAAGCAGAGGGATTTCAGAATTTTTCTAGGTTTAGTCGGATACTATAGGAGATTTATAAAAGACTTTAGCAAGTTAGCTTCTCCTTTATTTGGGTTATTGGCCAAAGACTCCAAATTCTTATGGTTAAAACGCTGTCAAGAAGCCTTGGACACCCTAAAGGAAAAGTTGACTACTGCACCTATTCTCTGAGGCCCAAATTGGGCTCTTCCTTTCCATATACATGTCGATGACTCTCATAAAGCCATAGGAACAACTCTAGGCCAGATAGATGACAAGCTACCTTATGCCATTTATTTCATCAATAAGAATCTGTCAAAAGCCAAGTTGAACTACACAGTGACTGAAAAAGAGCTCCTAGATGTTGTGCATTCATTGAATAAATTTAAGCATTACATTACTGGTTACCAAACATTTGTACATACTGACCATGCTGTAATTAAATACTTCATGAATAAACCTAATGTAAATGCCTGGATTATTAGATGGTTACTTCTATTGAAACAGTTTGATTTAACTATCATCAATAAGCCTTGCAAGGAGAATGTTGTTGCAGAGTTTTTATCCAGATTGACTTTTCCTATAGGGGATGAAGGAATGGTTGATGATCAATTACCAGATGAACACTTATTCTCCATTTCAGTTCTCTCTCCATGGTTTGTTGACATAGCAAATTACTTGGTGTCTGCACAATTTCCACCAAATTTGTCCTCCAAGGAAAAGAGAAGGATTGTAAGGAAGAGCCCCCCATTCACTTGGATTGGGGGAAACCTCTTCAAACTAGGCCCAGATCAAATTTTGAGAAGATGTGTCAGGAAGAGGAAGTATTTGACATCCTTATAACCTATCATGATGGGCCTTGTGGAGGTCACCTTGCAGCGAAAATAACAACATTCAAGGTACTACAAGCTGGTTATTACTAGCCCACTCTTCACCAAGATGTGAGGAGATATAATAGTCAGTGTGATTGGTGCAAAAGGATGGGGAAACCTACCCCAAGGGATGAAATGCCTCTGCAACCTCAAGTGACTTTTGAGCCATTTGATAAGTGAGGCATGGATTTCATTGAACCCATTGATCCTCCATCCAGGAAAAAACATCACATCATTGTGTGCATTGTCTATTTAATCAAGTGGATTGAAGCCAAGGCCATCAAAGCAACAAAAAAAGAAAAAGTGACTGAATTCTTAAGGGAAAATGTATTTTATAAGTTTGGGTACCCTAGAGAATTGGTCACTGATCAAGGAAGTCAATTTACATCTCACATTATTGAGAATTTGTTAAGCCAGCACAAGATCAAGAAAAAAACATCCACTCCTTACCACCCTGGTCTATGGGAAGAAAACCCTGTTTTCCATTGAATTTGAATACAACACCCTAAGAATCGCAGCACAACTGGATTTAGATCTCACTAGGGCACAACAAGAAAGATTGCTCTAGCTGAATGGGTTAGATGAATTTAGGATGCAGGCCCTCTTGCACACAGAGGTGACTCAAGTTCAAAGGAAAATTTGGCATGACAAGAATATAAAGGACAAACAATTTCAAGAATGTGATTGGGCTTTGTTGTATGATTCCAGGTACAAGGATTTTAAGGGTAAGTTAAGGACTAGATGGTTAGGGCCTTATGTCATAGAAAAATGTCATGATAATGGTGTTGTATAGATAAGAACCATTGATGCAGAGGCTATTTCCTTACTTATCAATGGGTATAGATTAAAGGTCTACAAGAATTCATCAATTGCATCAACAAGACAGTGATGGTGGTGGAGCGAGTCTCAACTTCCACCCCACCAAGTCCCTAAAAAAAAAAAAAAACAAAACAAAACAAAAAAAACAAAAAACAAAAAACTCCATGAGGCACCTGAGTCCCACTGTTGGGTTGAAAACCTCTTGAGGTGGCCCAATGGTTTTGAAAAAATAGAATAAAATAAAAAGATCTCTGGGTGAAAACCTCTTTTGAGGCACCCAGGGTAGGAAACTAGGATGAAAACCTCCTTGGAGGCAGACAAGTTGTTTTTCTAAAAAAAAAAGGGAAAAGAAAAAAAAAGAAATAAGAGAAAAGGTAAAAAAAATGTTTGGAAATTTTGTTTTGCAAGTCAGCAAGAGAAGGATAATCACAGCTTGAGAGGAACAGAAGGACCTACAAGATCCATATTCCAATCCCTCCATCTCATATTTTTCATTATTTCATAAATTCTTCCATTTATGAACCCCTCCAGCTCAATTTACAAAAGCTCTGTGTTTTCTACAGGATTCCCTGTAATCCTACAGGATTCCCTGTAATCCTATAGGATTCCCTGTAATCCTACAGGTTTCCCTGTAAACCTATAGGTTTCCCTGTAAACCTATAGGAGTTTCCAATAAGAATTACACTGGCCTTGAAAATCCCAAGAAAAATGGTCATAGAGCAAGGGGATGACAAGCCTGTGTCTAAGAAAAAAACCATTCACTCTACCACATCATCGCCATGCCTTTCATCACCATGTCACCCCTGCATCCATCCAATAAGCCAATTCAAAAAAAAAATACAGTTTATAAAAGAAAAAAAAACAACAAATAGAAGAGGGAGAAAAGAAGGAATGAGGGACAATACCTGAAGACCACAATTCTCACCTAGCATTCCCTACAACCCTTCTCTACTCATGTCAACAACCCTCATGCTCCAGAAGTGAGGAAATGTATGAAAGTTTAGGAGAGAGGAAGCTACAAGACATCTTGTAGGATTCCTGTAGCAAATCCTGTAGCAACCTATCCCACAAAGGAAACTTCATAAGTTTGCATTCATCTTCAGCACAAGGATTCCAAGGTTGAGGAAGCTCCTCCAGAGCTCAGCAGTAACAACAAGATCACCAACATCAATCTCTATGACCTGCACATAAAAAAAAAAAAAAAAACAAGCATCAAAAGAGGCCAATACACAGAAGAATATGCAGCAAAAATACAACACAGAGACATCACTCTCGAGCATGCATCATCATCAAAGCATCTTACCCACAGGTATGTCATCTTAGTCATGCTCTCTCGTTACTATGATACGACAAAAATTGTAGGATTATTTGAGAGTTGGTTTTATAAGTAAAGGTGGCCATTTAACTTGGCCACCTTTGGCCAATTGACAAGGAGAAAACAATTAGACCACTCCACATGTGGCAACAGTCAAATTAGAAGAAAAAGGGGATAAGGCCAAAAATGGTAAAGTTACGGAGGAACGAAGTGGGAGATGATTACAAGGTAAGGTGCAATGATGGACTGATAGTGGGACCAACGATCCAAAAGGAGGTGCTCGTACTTAGATAGCCAACAAACCATCCCACATGATCATCCATATATAGAAATAAAACATTGATTCCCATACAAAGAGAGCATTAGAAATCTTGAGAATTCATCAAAAAGAGGTAGCTCTCGGCGTTCTTGAAGCATCACCTATAGGAGACAATTAGCATATACAACACAAGGGATCTACAAGATCCCATAGGAAAACCTACAGGATCCTACAGGAAAACCTACAGGATCCTACAGGAAAACCTATAGGATCCTACAGGAAAACCTACAAGATACAGAGGAGTCAACCTACAGGACTATCAGTGGGTAGTAAGGGAGGATAAATCAAAGGTTGTCCTCACTAGAACGTAACAAGTGAGGTCGGAGCTATACCTTCCATGTTTTCCAGTTAAAAGACGAAAAATCCTGAATTTGATTAAGGATAATTGCAGTATAAGATAATTTTATTGGAAAGTTAACATTCAAACCTCTCTCACCTACTAGAATTCTTGAATTGTATCCATACAAGCCTCCACAATTACCAGGGAAAGATGACAAGAGGTTTTAACAAGAGAGAACCCACAAACACAGTAAGGATCCACCAGCATCCTCATGTAGTAGAAATTTTCACAAGGCACCAATGGATGGGATTCTTTAAGAGGATGAGAGAATACGATGATGAGGTGGCCAGAGACTTTGCTCTCTCACTCATACCCCTCACTAGGACCCATGCCACTGTTGTGGTGAAAGGCCTATCAGTAGTAATTACCCTTGAAGTTATAAGCAGAATCACTACACTCCCTTTAGGGTTACCATGGAGAAAAGAAGATAAGCATAACAACACCCTTGCAAAGAAGAAATTCTTTTTGGAAGGGGAGGAGTCGGTGGAGGACAAAAATGGGATTAGAAGTGAAAGCATTCCATACCCTTGGAATGAAGTTAGTTACCACCTCATTAAATACATATCATGTGAAGGGAGATATAGTGTGGTGTATGGATACCACTTCAAACTCCTCCAAGAACTGAGATTTGGAGAAGACACACCTCCTCAAAACAAATTAAGTATACCCTACTTTCTTCTTCAATCAATGATAAACATGAGCATCAAAGTATAGGAGGGAAAGCATAAAAAACTAGCCCATCATGGGTTGGTCAAACTCATCCTAGAAGATGATCTACAAAACATAAGACTTCCTATTACATGGACAACCTTCAGATACATCCAGGGAGGAGGAGCAATTCAAGCTCTTGAATATGACAAAAGCCCTAGTGCTAGTGAGAGGGAATAAGAAACAGAAGAAGAAAATGAAGAGAAAAGAGAGGAGGAAAAAGAGGAAGAAAAGGAGTAGGAGAATGAAGAAGAGAAAGAAGAAGGAACAAAAGAAGAGACAGATGAGCAGAGTGAGGAAATAGAGGAAGAAGAGGAAGAGGAAGACAAGAATGAGAAGGAGAATGGATAAGAGGAAACAGAATAGAAGGAATAATTGAGGTCTATAGTTCAAGTCAAAGAAGGGGAAGAATCACCAAGGGTATCTCTAGAAACCACTGAGAAAGAAGTAGCAGTTGCTCTTACTGCCCTAAGTACACCTATCAAGTCAAAAGGGAAGAGGTAAATACAAACCCTACTGTACTTCAGGATAAGAAAGAGCACAAGGATTAGGCAAGGAAGACCTCAAACCCCCACCAAAACTCAAATTGTCATTGAAGATTCACCAAAGCAATTAAGAAAAGGTAGCTCCTCTAGAGAAAAATGAAGGGGAAGGATCATCAGAACAAGCCTCACCCAAATCGCTGATCACTTATGTTAGGAAGCCTGTCACAAGGTCAGCCTCATCAAAAGGAAAAGGTCTCCTACAGGAAACATAGATATACCTACAGGAAGCAGAGGCCATCATACAAGAAACTTTGTTAAACCTATAGGAAACACAGAAAATGGACCAAGAAGGTATCACTCAGCAAGAAGAAAAGAAAGAAGACCCAGAACTAAGAGAACCTAGTCCACAACCCAACCTCAACTCCTACTATAGGTTCATTGAAGGAGGTAGGGTAATCCCACATAAGTTTTCCATCCCCTTATTCTTTGAACTTGAAAAAGAGAGGGCAAGAACACATAGGTGGATGCAAATTTCCAAATCAAAAGGAGTGGAGGATGTAGGCCACATGGAGGATAAATTGGAGGAGATGGGCAGAGAACTGAGCAACATAAGGGATAGAGAGGCAATGACGAAAGCTCAGTTAGAAGCATAGAATTCATGGCTAAGGGGACAACTACAAGAAAGGGAAAGCCAGTTGGAAACTATGGCCAGTTTATCCTTGGAGGAAATCTAATGTAGGATGCCAGCAGAGTCTTATGCCTTGTATCTCAAGGAACAATGGCTACAATTCCAAATAAAGACTTTAGCACAGAGAGGCACTATGCCCTTCCAAGACTATAAACCTTTCATTGATCTCTGTGATCAAAGAACCTTGGAAGATAGAGCAAAAATTTCTGAGTTTTACCTACACAACTTGGCCTTGATAGATTTGAATGTGTGGGACCCAAATTCAAAACTAGGAGACTTGCAATTGATGGCCTTAGCGTCATGGATGAATAATGAGGAGGCAAGAGCTATAGAGATGAAAAAGGTAATGGAAAGAGAAGAGATAGAACCCCTTATGATCAGAGTTGAACAATATAACCCAATCGTTGTCATCAACACCCACAACCTGATTGCAAATGATCCTAAGCTTGCACCTAGGTACCTTGCTACACAAGAACAAGCAGTCACACACTTTGAAGACATTCTGATTATAAGAAGAGCTTCGGCGTAAATCACATATAGAAAGACTTTTGTCGACGCGTTTCGAGCCAGCAAGTGTGGCTCATCGCCAGGACAAGTTGAAGAAACAGATCCAGCTTTGCATGTTAAATAGTCTGAGCAGGGCCTCCAACAGCTATCTAGATCAACGGCTAGCTTTGACTTAGGGACAATCAAAAACTCAAATGGATTATTTAAAGGAAGAAAGTTAATGACCAAACCTATATATAAATATATAATAATATAAATGAAGGGGTTTATGTTATTAATTCGTTAAACATGTATAATTTAATAATTAATTTTTTTTATTAAATGGGAATTAGTTAAAATAAAGACCTAACTTTTCTATAAATAAGGTGAATGTAAGATGATAATTAAATAAAATAAATAATAAAATCAGCAATTAAATAAATAATAATATATATCCGTTAATAGATAAATAAATAAATAGATAATATATATATATATATATATATATATATATATATATATATATATATATATATATATATATATATATATATATATATATATATATATAGTAATAATATATATAAATTAGTTACGAAAGAAATAATAATAAGAAAATAAAAATGATAATAATGCTAATATACATTCGTTAATAAATAAATAAATTATAAATAATAACAATATATAAAAATTAGTTACGAAAAATAATAAAATAGATAATAATAATAATAATAATATATATTCGTTAATAGATAAATAAATAAATTAATAAATAATAAAATATATATAAAAATAATAATAATATATATAAATTAGTTACGAAAAACTAATAAAATAAATAAATAAATAATAATAAAAAATAAGTAAATAAACATTTGTTATGACTATAAATACCAATATCAATAAAAATAAAATAAAATAAAATTATAATAATCATAATAATAATAATAATAATAGATAAATTAATTAATTAATTAAAATATTAAAATATATATAAAAATAATATAAAATAAATATAAATAATAATAAAGATAAGTAAATAAATATTAGTTATGATAATAAATACCAATATCAATCAGGGAAAAAAGGAGTGACACAAAATAAAAAGGAGAAGGACTGGAAAGAGTCCAGGGCAAGAAGGATAAACCCTAGGATAAAGGAAGGCTCCAGGGGAACGACGAAAGCGAACAAGATGAAAGAGAGGGGGGGGAGACTAAGATGACAGGGTAGGGATCCAACATCTACTAATCTTCCAGCCATCATCTCTATTGAGATTGTTAGGCCTCCTTTCGATCTCAATAGCTTCCCTGAGTTTACGATGATGGAACTAGGCAACTTTGGCAACAACCTTAGCCTCCTCAATACAAACGGGATGCTAAGGTTGTTGCCAAAGTTGCCCAGTTCCATCATCGTAAACTCAGGGAAGCTATTGAGATCGAAAGGAGGCCTGACAATCTCAATAGAGATGATGGCTGGAAGATCAGTAGATATTGGATCCCTGCCCTGTCATTTTAGTCTCCCCCCCCCTCTCTCTTTCATCTTGTTCGCTTTCGTCGTTCCCCTGGAGCCTTCTTTATCCTAGGGTTTATCCTTCTTGCTCTAGACTCTTTCCAGTCCTTCTCCTTTTTATTTTGTGTCGCTCCTTTTTTCCCTGATTGATATTGGTATTCATTATCATAACTAATATTTATTTACTTATCTTTATTATTATTTATATTTATTTTATATTATTTTTATATATATTTTAATATTTTAATTTATTTATTTATTTATCTATTATATATATATATATATATATATATATATATATTTATTTATTTATTTATTTTCGCTCGCTTTTCCCTAATTGATATTGGTATTTATAGTCATAACAAATGTTTATTTACTTATTTTTTTTATTATTTATTTATTTATTTTATTAGTTTTTCGTAACTAATTTATATATATTATTATTATTTTTACATATATTTTATTATTTATTAATTTATTAATTTATCTATTAACGAATATATATTATTATTATTATTATTATTTCGTAACTAATTTTTATATATTGTTATTATTTATAATTTATTTATTTATTAACGAATATATATTAGTATTATTATCATTTTTATTTTCTTATTATTATTTATTTTATTATTTCTTTCGTAACTAATTTATATATATTATTATTATTATTATTTATATATATTTTTATCTATTTATTTATTTATCTATTAACGAATATATATTATTATTATTTATTTAATTGCTGATTTTTATGATTATTATTTATTTTATTTAATTATCATCTTACATTCACCTTATTTATAGAAAAGTTAGGTCTTTATTTTAACTAATTCCCATTTAATAATTTTTTTTTTAATTATTAAATTATACATGTTTAACGAATTAATAACATAAAGCCCTTCATTTATATTATTATATATTTTTATATAGGTTTGGTCATTAAATTTCTTCCTTTAAATAATCCATTTGACTTTTTGACTGTCCCTAAGTCAAAGCTAGCCGTTGATCTAGATAGCTGTTGGAGGCCCTGCTCAGACTATTTAACATGCAAAGCTGGATCTATTTCTTCAACTTGTCCTGACGATGAGCCACACTTGCTGGCTCGAAACGCGTCGAAGCTCTTCTTATAACTGTTATGGATCACAGAAGTCTCAATTCAACAATTGACATTCTGATTGTTAGGAGATGACAGCATGCAAGCTTTCCAAAGGAGGTGGAACAACTTGTCTTACAGCCTGAAAATCAAAGAATACCATTCTCCTCACAGAATGAGAGAGGCACTAAATAGGACACCCATGTATAAGCAGGCTCTACAAACACTCAAAGTCAATTGGATTGGCTTGAGACTCAGTCCACCACTGCTTTTAGGAATGTTGGTGATCCAGGTGGATATTGGTGTCCACTCACCAATTCCACTTGGACCCCCACCATTGTTTCTTTCAGTTTTTCAGTTTCCTTAATTGTAGCAGAATTTACTATTTTTAGCAGTTTTTTGGGTCCTAAACTTCCGAAGCCGTTTGGAGTCCCTAAACGACGTTTTTTTGGCAATCTACCGCCAACAATTTGCTATCTGAAATCGTCTTATCCAGCGTAGCCCTTAGAGAGATATTTCCAACGGTTATCATGCCCGTCAAATGGAGATAATATGACCAAGTCGTGACCCCGAGAAATTGGCTGTCCAACTCACCCCAACAGGGTCGATAAACTCTTGGTGTTGCATTTCCTTGGGTTAGGGTTTTGGTTGTTTAGGGTTTTCTCTTATTGTTAAATAATAAAAATGCCCTTGAGGCTCATTGTAACGCAGTTCAGAGGCATGTAGCCGCCACATCTCTTCTCAGAGATAAGCTACCATCGCCCAAGCTAGTCTTATTTCCATTCTGTTTGTAAGCATATTTCAGTGTTTGATATTGATGAAATGAAGTGTTATTTCTACTGCATCTTTGTAATGATGGTTATATCTGTAATTTGTTGTGTTCATGTTTAAATCTGGATCAGTGGTATCAGAGCAGTCTACTCTTTCTCTATTTTTCTTTGCATGTCCCAACGAGGTTGGGATATAAGAAGTTAGGGCTTGAACTGGTCGAACCTTTGCAAGACCAGCCTCGCAAATCCTGACAGCCTCCCATGGCGGATGAAAATAAAGATGAGGGGGCAGGAGATCCTATCAAATATTGCTTGAGGAATCCCTCGAGCGAAAAAGGAATGCGATGATGAACAACTTTTCCCAAATCCTTCAGCAGCTACCTAGGAGCGATGCATCTACTTCCATTAGCTAATATGGAAGCGCCACACCCTTTAAGGTACAAGTTAACTTTGACATTCCCATATTTGAGGGTCAGATAGATTTAAGTGCTGTTGATAAATGGCTAAATCTTCTAGAAGGATATTTTTCCATTTATGATTTTTCCAGCCGAGAAAAGATCACCTTTGCACTTCTCAAAGCAGCCCCCACGTCAAGGACTGGTGGGAAACCTATTGTGAGCAGAAGGATGAAATTACGAACTCACTGTTTTCGGCCGCACCCACTTGGAACTCTTTCCGGGATTCCATCAAGGAGCAGTACTACCCTGTTAGGAGCTATGAGGATAAATACATAAAGTGGACAATGCTGCGACAGGGAAGGGCCCAAGATGTGCCAGAATTTACCAATTTTTTTCATACCCTTCGCACGAAGTTGGGTATCAAGGATTTTGAGAAGCATTTGGTTCTCAAGTACCTTGGCTTCCTGCACATGTACATCCAGGATGAGATGGAATTCCTGGACATCTCCTCGCTCGACACAGCATACCGGTATGCGGTCAAGATCGACCAAAAGTTTAAACAGAAGAAGCGAGACTTTGGATCTCTGAATCCGAAGCAAGGGAAAGGTACCCCCAAACTGTTGAACAAATGACAAAGCCAAGGCGGGGTGGCCCAGGACAACTCACCAAAGCCGCAAGCAAAGAAAAATTCCGTGAAGCTGAAGAAGGACACGGGAAAGTGGTGTGAGTTCCATAAGAGCTCCACTCACAACACAAGTGAGTGTCGGGCCAAGTAGTCACTACTGGTTGAGCTAAAGGCTTCGGAATCAGATGCATGTTATGACTTTGAGTTAGAACCAGACAAGGGGAATGACAAAGGGAAGAAGATTATCGATGCGGAGCCCAACGCCATCGTTGCCACCATGAAGATCCAGAAGGAGGAACCCGAAGATCCAGAGGAGGAGGAGCACCTCTTCCACTACTAGATGTGGGTAAAGTGTTCCCTGTTACAGTTCATTTTTGACAGTGGGAGCAAAAAGAACTTCATTTCGGCAAAGGTCGTGAAGCGGCTAGGCTTATCGACCACAACACATCCACAACTGTACACCATCGGGTGGCTTCACCAAGGATGGGATCTTTGCGTGAGCCAAAAGTGTCGCCTTCCATACAACATCAAGCCCTTCACGGATGAGGTATTATGTGACGTTGCTCCCCTTGATGTTTGTGATGTATTATTAGGCCAAAAATACTTATGGAAGTGACATGCTATGTATGAGTCAACACCTCGTGCTGTTATTGTTACTTTGGGAAATAATTTGTACAGGATACCAGAGGTAGCACCGCCTATCGCCATCTCTTTGGTTACTGCAAAACAATGCAGTAAGCTCATTTCCAAAACCGAGAATTTTTTTTTTCCTGATGATACATCCTTAAGGAAAGAAGAAGACGGTGGCCACGACCTCCAGACAGGGCCCCTCCACATGGCAACAACAGATGGACAAGGTCATGGAGGAGTACGAAGACATCTTCACCTCCCCACAGGGGTGCCTCTGCACTGTCAAGTCAAGCACTCCATCGATCTAACCCCAGGTGCGCCGCTGCCCAATGGACCAATCTATCGGCACTTTGTTCTAGAGAATGATGAAATCAAGAGGCAGATTCAGGAGCTGCTGCAAAAAGGTCACATCCATCCGAGTTCATCGCCCTGTGGGAGCCTGATCGTGTTGGTACAGAAGAAGGATGGGACTTGGAGACTCTGTATTGACTACCGAGCATTGAACAAGATCATTATCTGGAATAGGTACCCGATCCCACGTATTGATGACCTTCTAGACAAACTCAAGGGGGAAAAATATTTTAGCAAGATCGACTTGAAGTCTAGCTATCACTAGGTACCAATCGAACCCTCCAATGTGTGGAAGACTGCCTTCAAATCCAAGGAGGCCTCTTTGAATGGTTGGTTATGCCTTTGGGTTGATGAATGCTCCTACAACGTTCATGAGGCTAATGGATGACATCTTGCAGTCATTCACCAACTCATTTGTAGTGGTATACTTGGATGAAATCCTAATCTTCAACTAGAGTTGGGAAGAGCACCTCCACCACATCCAACAGGTTTTCCAAACACTGCGGCAACATAAGCTATGTACCAATTTGGAGAAATGCACTTCTGGCATGACCCAGGTTCAGAATTTTGGGTACATTATTGATGAATGAGGGGTGCATGTGGATCCAGCCGAGATCTAAGTCATTCGGGATTGCCCATCCCCAACCATTTTGACAGAGCTCCGTAGCTTTTTGTGCTTTTGCCAATTTCTACTGCAAGTTCGTGTTGGGATTCTCTCATATCACTTGGCCCTTGAGTCAAGTCACCAAGGGAGGAGCGAAAGAAAATTTCTTTTGGTCTGAATCTCAACAGACGACATTCGCAGAGTTGAAACATCGCCTCTACTCTGCACCAATGCTCACTTTACTAGACTTGCAAAAATAGTTTGAGATCAAGACAGATGCCTCCGACTATGCTATTGGGGTAGGCCTTACTCAACAGGGGCATCCAGTGGAAAATCACAGTGAGACACTTTCAGACATAGTTTGGGAGTATCCCACTTATGACAAAGAGATGTATTGCATTGTGCAGGCTTTCCGACAATGGAAGCATTACATTTTGGGGAAGGAAACGATCATCCACATAGACCACTGACCCCTACAGTTCATACAGACGCAAGGGAAGTTGCAGAATGATCGCCATCAAAACTGGTCCACATACCTGTAGTAGTTCCATTTGAATATCAAGTATAAGAAGGGTAGCACTAACAATGTTGCAGACTGCCTTAGTCGACCACCGATCATGGCGTTAACCACCATGCTCAACTCTTGTGGGAACGAGACTTCTAATTGGCCACTTCTCTACAAAAAGCAACCCAGAGGTCGGCCGCACATACCAGATTCTCTTGGAGGGTCAGCGAGTTCCAGATTTTCACCTCCAGGATGCCCTACTATGCCACCTGGGACACCTTTGTGTTCCTTCAAGTGAGCGAGCCAAGATGATTTGGGAAGTGCACTACAGTCGGGCCGCTGGGCATTTCGGGGTCAAGAAAACAATGGCAGTATTGTAGAAGTATTTCTACACGTCAAATCTTCGACAAGATTCCAGGAAGTACATCAGATCATGCACTGCCCGTGTCACTGCCAAACTGACCGTCAAGAAGAAAGGCCTCTATACTTCGCTACCTACCCCTAGTTGACCTTGGGAATACATATCCATGGATTACATGTGGGGCCTTCCTTCTATTAAGCATGGCAATGACTGTGTTTTTGTGGTCGTCGACAGATTCTCAAAGATGGCCATTCTGGCGGCCTGCAAGAAGAATATCACAACAAAAGCCACTGCTAAACTCTTCTTTGAACGAGTGTGAGTACAATTTGGGATCCCACAGTCTATCATCTCAGATTGGGACAGCAGGTTCCTCAGTACATTTTGGTCCAGTATCTAGTCGATGCTGGACACCAAGCTCACTAAGTCCACATATTTCCATCCCCAAATTGATGGCCAGATAGAGGTCGTCAACAGGATGATCGTACACATTCTACGCATGTACAACTCAAAGCATCCACTCACATGGGATGAGATCCTTCCCTATGTCCAGCACAACTATAACTTGGCTCTCCACAGCTCGACTGGCCACAACCCTTTTCAGGTGGGCTTGGGATTCCAACCACTTTGTCCCATTGATGTGGCCATACCATTTGCAGCTACTCAAGTAGATTTGGCTCATGTCTAATCAGAATCCGATAAGGAAAACAACTTCATTGAGCAAATCCAACATATCCACTAACAGGTCCATGAAATTTTGGAGAAATCAAATGCAAGTACAAGCAGCGACATGATCAACATGGCTTCCACACAAGTTTTGGGTGGGCGACAAAGTCTGGTTCCATTTGCAGAAGGAACGCCTTACCGGAGCCTATCGTAAACTCAGACCACTTCGATATGATCCTTACACCATTACCAAGGTTGTGGGTGACAATGAATTTGAGCTCAACATTCCCCCATTCCTTGGCCTACACCCAATGTTCAATGTGGACTGCCTTCAACCATACTTCCCACCATTGTTGGACACATCAGACATTGCAGAACAACTCACACCTACAGAGTTAAATCCAGATTGCATGGAGCAAGCCACAACTGATCGGATCATGGAAATGCAGATCAAGAACACTCGCCAGTAGAATATCCAACTGTATCGAGTTTTCAAAGCAGGTCAACTCCTTCACCAGGGCAAGTGGCTCACCACGGACCAAGTTCAACAGAAGTTTCCTCATCTCATGGAGGAACTCAACGCAATGGGGACCATTGCTTCCTAAGGGGGGAGGAATGATCCAGGGGGATATTGGTAGCCACCAGCCAATTCCACTTGGACCCCCACCATTGTTTCTTTCAGTTTTTCAGTTTCCTTAATTGTAGCACAACTTACTATTTTAGCAGTTTTTCGGGTCCTAAACTTCCCGAGCCGTTTTGAGGCCCTAAACAATGTTTTTTTGGAAATCTACCACCATCGATTTTGTGTCTAAAATTGTCTTTTACATCGTGGTCCTCAGAGATATATTTCCAATGGGTTATCATGCACGTCAAACGGAGATAATATGTCCAAGTCGCGACCCCAGGAAGTTATCTGTCCAACTCACCCCAACGGGGCCCATAAACTCTTGGTGTTACATCTCCTCGGGTTAGGGTTTTGGTTGTTTAGGGTTTTCTCTTATTGTTCAATAATAAAAATTCCCTTGAGCCTCATTGTAACGCAGTTCAGAGGCATGTAGCCGCCACATCTCTTCTTAGAGATAAGCTACCATCACCCGAGCTAGCATTATTTCCATTCTATTTGTAAGCATATTTCAGTATTTGATATTAATGAAATGAAGTGTTATTTCTACTTCATCTTTGTATTTATGGTTATATCTGTAATTTTTTGCATTCCTGTTTAAATCCGGATCAGTTGGAAGGAAGGAAAAAAGAAAAATAAAAAAAGCAGTGGGAATAGATAGAGAGGAAGGTAGGATTTTATCATAGGAAGAAGAAACTACAATAGAACCATGGGATATTAGGGGGGCAACCAGAGCAATGAAGGACCTGGACATAGATTAAGTTTCTCAGAGAATGAGAAATGCTTTCAGGAGGGGGGTGATGATGAGCCTCATCATTGGGCAACTATATGGATCTTAATAAACCTCCAAGCTTACTAAAATCAACTCTTCTCATAACTCCTTACATGTTTTAATTGTATTTGGCTTAATGAGATGAGTAAAAGTAAGATGTTATGTTTAGTGGTCTAATGTACATTAATTACAGGTTTTTGGGAGAAAATCATGGAAATTTTGGCTAATTATGGTGCAAGAACTCGAATGAGACAATAAGGAGATATTTTTTTTTTTTTTTTTTTTTTTTTCTGAATAAGACTATGCTATTATATTACAAAAAAGGCAAAAATTACATCATCAGTGTTACAACAGAGCCGAAGCCCTATGATTCTTGTCGAAGGACTGACAGTAAGCTCAGGAATAATCATCTCCAAAATTACAAAAACTGACACTTGAACCAAATTGACATTCATGAGACCGACATACATGCTTAGCTGAGACTGAAACACATGGAGACTGAAACAACTATAGATAGCCGTCACTGTAACAGAGAAGGACAGAATTACATAATGACAAAGGCCTGACATATATAAGATAGCGGTGAGAGCAGACAGTGAAAAAAATTCCTTGCTCAGAAACCTGTGGCGAATTGCAGAGTGAACTATTCATCATCAGTGGTGTGCGGGTCGTCCTCCGTTTTGCATCTGGGAGGCTGGTGGATGTCCTGTTCGGTGGGAATGTTGCGCTGCACAGGTACACTTGGGCTTGCCCCAGGATCTGGGGAGAAACTGTCTTGAACAGGGCGCAGCATGTCAATGGCGGGAAGTTGCATATCGACTGAGGGAGCCGACCCAGGAATCTGCGGAGGGTTGGCAGGAAGAGCCTCATCTTGACCTCGAGGATTTCTGCAGTGCTCCACCGAAACTGTTATAAAGAAAGTAGAATTTGACAGTGTGCATGGAATGCGGTATCTTACCATAGGATGCTCAGATTGCCCACATTCCATCCGTTCTTGGTGTTCCGCAGCTCTTCCTCCGCCCACTGCCCGTCCCCTGGAACGTCTGCGTTCGGAGGAAACCTCGATTGAGGAGGAGGGGGAGGGGGCTTGCCTATGAATCGAAGCCCGGCCTCTATAACTCCCGCGCCGACTTATCCCTCGTTGGCGCTCTCTCTGCATCCTTGAATTGGGTGGGTAGCAGGTATACTCACGCACAACGTCCCTCTGAACCAGAGAATGAGCCCACACCACCGCCGAGCACCCAATCCTTATACTAGACTGCGGGAGAATGACATACATCCCCGAATTGCTCGAATTGAAGGAATACCCCCTCGCGACCTCAGAACCTCCACAACCACCGTCAGAACCAGAGCAGGAGCTAATACATTGCGCCACCACGACCTCCCTCAGGACCAGAGCATGAGCCAACATGAATTGTGGGAGAATGACCGAGAAGCTTTGGCTTTGAAGCGCCATGTTCCAGTTACCAAGAAGGGCAGTAAATGCCGAAAGGAATCGACTGCCATGAACCATCACCTGCGACCTTAAATGCTGCACGTTGCTACACCTAATACAAATCCTCCTGGTATACGTGTCTCGTCCGGGCGTACAGATGCCCTTATGACGAGCCACGGACCTGCTATGCCGAATAACCACCCGCATCCGGGAGGACAAGAAGGAGATATTAGAATAGATGGATCTTCCTCATTAGATCCTCACTCATTCAAATATCCCTTAATCAACTCACACTAGCTTAGAGTTGTAGGCAGCCAAGTCATGAAGATCATTGGCAGCTGAGCTAGTGATAGTTAAGAAGCAGTTCATCTTGAGTTTGGGAGCCAAGCCTCCCTAGATTTAAGGAAGTTTTTGGTGAATTTATTTGTATAAATAAGGAGGCCTAGAGCCTCATTAGGATTTAGCTTTTTTATGAAAGAGCACTAAGCATTTTCGAGTTGAAGGATTGTAGCAAAACATTGTTATGTAATTTTTTTTTAATATGATATATGAGAATGAGAATTTCCCTGATCTAGCACTAAGATGACTCAGAGGGCTGAAGCTGTTGGGTTAGGGACCAACCCTAGCAACAAAGGTTCCTCTTATTGTACTTGTATTCTTAGGTTATTTCATAGATTAATTGTTGAATTAATGTTGTCATTGTTTCATTGCAAGTAGTGGTGAATTTGATAGTTTTCTTCCATTTGTGCATAACTTTAGCAGTAGATTTAGAGAAGTAAAGGAATACCAAAAAGGCTGATAGCAAAAGGATCTTGCCTCACTCCTCCCTTCAGGGACCATGGTTTGAGGAAAAACTCCTATTCAGCCCCAAAAAGACAGAATTATGATTTCTTATGGAATTTAGGGTTTTCTGCTAATTAGGCCAGCATCTTTTTAGTTTCCAAGAGTAGGTTTCAGTTGTTATTTATGATATCTCCAGTTTTGTATTAGATCTCATGGTGTTTCACAATATTCTGCAAGTATTTCCATGCATGAACTAGGCAACTAAATAATGGAATTATGTTTTCTTATGATTGGAAATCTTTCTTGTTTGACATGATTCATGGGTAAATGCCAATGATGTACGTATTGCAGGAGTTTCAATAGTGCATGAAGATAGCATTTCAGAAGCCCCAACCTAACCTCATCCAACCGTGATCACCAAAATCCACTAAATCCATAAACCGATTTATCATTCCATAAGAACAACTTTCCATGTTTGTTGAGCAAATCCAACCATCTTACAAACTTTGGTTTGAGTTATAAGGAAGTCCTAGCCACTCCCTTGCCTTATTTCTTCCATCATTCACCTTCCCTAAGCCCTATACCACCTTCCAAACCACTCCTTATGCTTTTGGCTGGATCCTATAGGAATAAAGAGGATCTTGTAGAAGCATTAGGACATCTTGTAGGTGCATTTGGATATCCTATAGGATGACCTGTAGTGGCTTGTTTTGAGGTCAATTTGTGGCAAATTCATCCAGAAATTTAGAAGAAGACCCCTACTTGCCTCCCAAGCCATATGACCCTTCACAACCATCTCTCTCCACACCTAACCCACCCGCCATACCACCAAGAATATTTAGCATTCATATTTTCATAAAAAGGACAAAAAGGAAAAGGGTTATTGTGTTCATTCATATGCACAGTAGTAAAGTGTTTGTTTATCTCAGATTGCATGCCTAGGATAGTTAGGATTACACATATGTTAGCTTAGAATTATTTTGAGGCAAGATCTCTTAACAAATTGTTAGATGAGTGGTGTGTTTAAATAATTTATTTCAGTCTTTCATTAATGTAGTAGACAATATTTCAATTCTCTCAATTACGGTAAAGTTCCCCTTTCTCCATTGGTAATCAAACTTCTTCTAAATCAATAGAAGGTTGGTTTGAGAAACCTTAGTGGTCTATCGCCAGCTCAATAGTGACAAGGAGTGGACCCATTGTATCTACTTGTGTATACAGCACTGTCACCTCCAAGTTTGTACGAACCTCAGGTTGATAAAGTAAAGTTGGTAGTCGTAAGAGTTGCAACATTCTTGTTGCAATACTGGTGCTCATCACCTAGAATAAGAAGGCTAGGTAAAATACAATGAATGTTGTTGAATTGAGTACATAAGACCAATTACCCCCAAGCTAATGAGAGGGGGATATCACAATCAAATAGTACTTGTTGTATAGGAAATGTATTTGAAGACCTCAATGAGCTAGTTGAAGGAGGAGCTCATGTGGTGGGCTCTGCGATCAGTGGAAATTGAGCCAGTAAAATCTACTCAACACCTGAGGCTGGATCATGAAGTACTGACTCCCCGGCATGTGGGGGGCTACCTAAAAGGCCACCCCCTCATGAAGTCTAGGAACATCTCATGAACACCCAATAAATGCTAGGAAATTTGAGGAAGCATTAGATAGACAAGTGCATGATTCTCGATCATGCGATAATGAGTTAGACTTGAGTGTGCAAGAAACAACCCAATCAAAATGGAAATGTGTTGGAAATAATACTGAGAGGGGGGGTGAATCAGTATTATCAGATCAATCAAACTTTTCAATGCTCAGAAACATATACGCTACTTCAGTTAAGTGAACCAGCGTGTACACGCTACTGTGACTAAGTAAAACAGCGTATAAGAAGAAAACTCACAATTTAGTTAGCTTATTCTTCAGTTAAGTGCATCAGGACATTATTCACCACATTAACAGTAAACATGTGCAGTATAACAGAATAGATCAAAAGCCACACACATGAACACCAAGATATAAGGTGGAAACCCAATGTGGGTGAAAACCACCTGCTGCAAGTTGTCTCTATCTTTCTTTAATATGAAACTTCAGTTTACAATCTTTTGTACTGGTGCAACCTTATACCAGTACGCAGGCTACAACCTGCAGAAGGCTACAACCTTCTCTCGTTCTCCAAACTTCCTTGGAAGGGAGCTCCAACCCCCTTTGCTCTTGTACTAGCCAAGATACTAGTACGTAGGTGCTGACCTACAATCTTCTTTCTTTCAGGTATCACTTTTCATACATTTTCAGACTTGGATATTCCTGAAGCACAACATTACAATCTGAAGACCACAATTCATTCAATTTCCACAACAGATCATTGAAGCATAAAACAACCAAACTTTGAATCACTGAACCACTGAACCCTGTCAATCACCAGTTACCAGAACACAGAGCAGACTACAGAACTCTGCAATAACAGTCAGACCCCACTGTAAACCCAAAATCAAGCTTCAAAAGATATACGCTACTTCAATGAGCAAAACCCGCGTATACACGCGCTTTTACCGAAACCAACCTGCGTACAGATCTAAAAATAAACTTTCTCAATTTGCAGCTGTACCAGACATTAGTTAGACCCAGAACATAACATTGCGACAATATGCAGATCTAGAAATACGCATAATCAACCATATCATGATAGTGCATTTCAAACCATTAGATCCTGATCTATCCTTAGATCTAGTCTTCCATCAACCGATGTGATCTCTCCTTGGCTTAGATCAAGCAACCCAGAACCTGCATATCAGATCTCTTTCTCTCTTAGATATTCAAGCCTTGTTGAAAGATGTTTTTGCCTAATGATCTTCTTCTCCTTATATAGCCTTAGGCCTTGCTCAATACCAAGAGCCAAAACCATGGTAATACAATACCATCAACTTCAAAACTAGAGATCGACACGCCCGTCGAGACACAATGGTCCGAAACCATAGGCACAACTTCCAAGGACTAACCACCATGGACCAAAGGTACTTTTCCACATACACGCGCTTTTTCTGAATCCAACTAGCGTGTACACGTGACTTGGGCTTAACGAACCTGCGTATATGAACTTCCTTGGCATGCTGTACTAAGATCTGTCTTCTGATTAAGTTGCCATCACCTGTACCAACCTCTGAGCACCTGTACCAACCTCTGAGAGAGTTGCCATCAAGGACAACACTTGAATCATAATGCCAACAAAATGATGGTTCCCTTTTCTTGATTCGAGGTACCTACTAATGAAGAAATTGGATCCAAGGTACAACACCCTCTAGGCCACTCTCTTGGAATAAATGTGTTGAAGTCAACAGGGGAGGGCCCACTAGAGATGAGGAAATGAGGAGTTCTCAACAAAGGCGTGGGGAATAGTAATATGATTGATAGAGATGAACACCATGGATTATGATGACAAATGAGTGGATGGGTGGGATTAGTAGACTTCCCTTGTTAGAGAATAACATGCAAAGTTGACTTGGTAGTGACTGATATGATTTCGAAAGGGATGGTCAATTACTCAGACGAAAGCTTTTCAAAGATAGATCATGACATTTGGAGGTCAAAATATTAGCAATACGTGATGGGTACGACACACAGAGGGGATGATATATAGTAAAAAGACTCAATGGGGTTCTGAACATACTCCATGGAATGTAAGGATGACTCATCTTTGATGTTATGAACAATGGTGACTCAATGATGTTGCCACTAACAGAACTAAGTGCAAGGGGTACAAGGCCCTCTCGGGGTCAACCAAGAGGTAATAAGTGAAGGGAGTCTGGGGGGAAATGAGTTGTAATCATAAGAATGAGAAGTGAAATTATTGAAAATGCAGCAAGGAATTCTCAATTTGATTTGCCTTGATTAAATTGAGAAAATTTGAATTTCCACATCAGTAGACAACTTGGATGATGTTAACTTGTGTGACATGGCTTTTGTCACCCTGTTTACTCAGTAAATCCAAGTTGGAGGAGTTAAATTTCAATTCTGCATGTGTGATTGCTAATTTGTAGCAATCAAGGTCAATTATCTTAGGTTGTTTTCAGTTAAACTAGTTCCAACTTTTGGAGGAACTAGTGGAAGGTCAGTTAAGTAGTGGGACTTCAGTAAAACTTAGTGATCATCCTGTTAACTTATTAATCTGCCCAAAATATATAGTGCATGAAGAGAATTCGAGTTACCCAGTTGAGGTGGAGATTCCAAGGTAGTGTAGCATCAAGTGTAGACTAGTTTTAAGTGTACAAGTGTCGTATGCATTTGGATGATCAACCTAGGGAATTGTGTAATTCAATTTGAGAAATTTTCTAAATAATATGGGCCGAATTCCTCAAGGAAAAATGCAAGAAAATAGGAGATCAAGTAGAGGAAAAATTTGATTAAGTCTGGATCAGAGGCCTTCAGTGAGCAGAGAGATAGGTTATGCACTTGCAGGGTGTGCTCAGTTGAGAAAAGCAATTGTATTACATCTCTATTCATTTGATTAATGCAAGTAAACATTAGGGTTTTTAGCATATTTCTTTCCCCAGATAAAAACACTTGTTTCATGTGTGTTATTTATTCTTGCATATCTGAGAATTTTGTTCTGAATTGTGAATTAATGTTCGCAGAGTAGTAGAGTAGGTTTTTGTCTTGTAATTTTGATTAAAACTTCATGAGAAGTTGCAAATCTAGAGCCTAATTTCTACAACAACTGATGTTGGCTCTAGTTATGAAAACAAATTAGACTCCCAATGTGAAGGGGATGGAACGACATGAGCACCAAAATGGAAAGGGGTGATAGTGTCAGAGTGCTTATGTGAAGTAGGCATTAACACTCAATAGATGGAAAATGCAAGAGATGGATGGGTTGATCCATAATTATGCAAGAATGAAACAAAATATAGATATAACCATAAACACAGAGATGCAGTAGAAATAAATCTTCATTTCATTAATATCAAATAAATGAAAGTTTCTTACATACAAAATGGAAATAAACTAGCTTAGACGATGGTATCTTATCTCTGAGAAGAGATGTGGTGGATACATGCCTCTAAAATGTGTTGCAATGAGGCTTAAGGGCCCTTTTATTATTGAACAACAAAGGGGAACCCTAAACAACCAAAAACCTAACCCTAGGAGATGGAATTCCAATTGTTTGTGGGCCTCGTTGGGGTTAGTTGGACAACCAACTTCCTGAGGCCATAACTTGGTCATATGATCTTCGTTTGGCACATACGATACCTTGTTAGAAAGGTCTCTTTGAGAAATACAATATTTGTGGCAGGCTCCTACCTATGGCTTTGGGCATACTGTAGACCTAGAAAATTTTTGTTTAGGGGGTCAAAACAACTCCGGAAGTTCAGTACTAGAAAAAACTACTAAAAATAGTAAATTGTGCTATAATCAAGGAAACTTATGAAACCAGTTGGAGGTCAAGGTGGAATAGGTGGGTGGCCACCAACATCCACTTGGATCATTCCTCCCCCCTTAGGAAGCAATGGTCCCTATTGATTGCAGAGCCTCCATGAGGTGAGGAAATTTCTATTGAACCTAGTCCTTGGTGAGCCACTTGCCTTGGTGAAGGAGTTGTCCTGCTTTGACAACTCAATATAGATGGATTCTCTACTGGCGATTTTTCTTGATTTGTGGATCCTTTGCTGGGTTGAGGTATGTTGGTGTCAGCTACTTAACAATGTCTTACGTGTCCATCAATTGGGGGAAAGTATGGTCATAGTCGGTCCACATTGAATATTACGTGCACTCCAAGGAACAGTGAATGTTGAGCTCGAAATCATTGTTTCCTATAGCCTTAGTGATGGTGTAAGGCCCATATCAGAGTGGGCAAAGCTTGCGGTGGGATCCAACAAGGTGCTCCTTTTGTAAATGTAACCAAACTTTGTCGCCGACTTGGAACTCGTGTGGCACCTAATGTTGATCATGATGTTGTTTATACTTAGCATTTGCTCCATCCAATATGTCATAGACCTACTGGCGGATGTACTGAATGTGTTCAATGAAGTTGGTAGCTTTGTTAACTTTGGGCTAGACATGAGCCAAATCTTCTTCAGTAACTCCAAGTGGTATGGCAACATCAATGGGAGAGAGTGGTTGAAATCCTAACCCCACCTGAAAGGGGTTATGGCCAGTTGAGTTGTCGAGAGCTATGTTGTACCTATGTTGGACATAGGGGAGGCTTTAATCCTATGTGTGTGGATTCTTTGAATTTTACATGCGCAAGATGTGCATGATCATCTTGTTGACAACCTCTATTTTTCCATCAGTTTGGTTGTGGAAGGTCGTGGACATAGTGAGCTTGGTATCCAACAACGACCAGAGGCTTGACTACAATGTACTTAGGAGCTTGTTGTCTTGATCTGAGATAATGGACTGTGGGATCCAAAAGTGTACCCATAATCATTCAAAGAAGAGTTTGGCAGTGGCTTTTGTTGTGATAATCTTCTTGCAAACAGCCAGACTGGCCATCTTACAGAATTTGTTGAGGACCACGAAAACCCAGTCGATGCCATGCTTGGTAGAAGGAAGGTTCGGCATGTAATCCATGGAAATGGATTCCCAAGGCTTGCTAGGAGTAGAAAGAGGAGTATACATGCCTTGCTTCTTGATTGTAGGTTTGGAAATGGCGTAGGCAGTGCATGATCTGATGTAATTCCAAGCATCCTGTAGAAGGTTCAACCAATAAAAATACTTTTGAAACACTGCCACTATTTTTTCTACCCAAAAATATCCAACAACCCAACTGTAGTGCGCCTCCAAAATCATCTTGGCACGCTTGCTTGAAGGAACACAGAGGTGTCCCAGGTGGCACAACAGTGTGTCCTAGAGGTGAAAGTTTGGAACTTGCTTGCCTCCCAGAAAAATCTGGTATTTAGTGTTGAATTCTGGATCACTCTTGTAAAGATGTGGCCATCTCTAATTCTCATGTCCACAAGAGTCGAGCACAATGGTCAACGTCATAACCGTTGGTCGGTTGAGCTAGTCTGCAACATTTTGGGTGCTTCCCTTCTTATATTTAATGTTCAAATGGAACTGTTGTATATATGTGGATCATTTCTGATGATGATCGTTCTGTAACTTTCCTTGTGTCTGTATGAACTGTAGGGTCAGTCGTCTGTGTGGATGAGTATTTCCTTCTCCATAATGTAATGCTTCCATTATTGGCAAGCCTGCACAATGGAATACATCTCTTTCTCATAGGTGGGATACTTTTAGACTGTATCTTAAAGTGTTTCACTGTGATATGCCACCGGATGCCCCTATTGGGTAAGAACTACACCAATAGCATAGTTAGAGGCATCTACATCAATTTCAAGTGGTTGTTATACACCTAGTAATGTGATCACTGGTGTAAAGAAGAGATGATGCTTCAAATCGTAAAATTCCTTCTGTTGGGATTTGGATCAAAATAACTTTGCTTTCACTCCACCCTTGGGACTTGACTCAAAGGCGAAGTGATACGAGAGAATCCCGACACAAACCTACGATAGAAATTGGCAAGACCTAGAAAGATGTGGAGCTCTTTTAGAGTTGTTAGGGCTGGCCAATATGGAATAATTTGTATCTTGTTCAGGTCCACATGCACACCCTAATCATCAATTATGTACCCTATATATTGAACCTAGGTCATACCAAAAGTGCATCTCTCCAAATTGGAACACAATTTGTGTTGTCATAGGGTTTGGAGGACTTGTCGAATATGGTGTAGGTTCTCTTCCCAACTCTGGATGAAGATTAGGATGTCATCCAAATACACTACCATGAATGAGTTGTTGAAGCGTAGCAATATGTCGTCCATCAACCTCATGAAGGTTGCAAGGGCATTTTCTAACCTAAAAGGCATGACCAACCATTCGAAAAGGCCCTCCTTGGATTTTAAGGAAGGAGGGTTCGATTAGTACTTGGTGATAACCAGAATTCAAGTCAATTTTGCTGAAATATTTGGCCCCCTTGAACTGGTCCAGAAGGTCATAAATCTTTGGGATTGGGTACCTATTCTTGACAATGATCTTATTCAGTGCCCAATAGATAATACAGAGCCTTCAAATTCCATCCTTGTTTTGTACCGACATAATCGGGCTCCCACGAGGTGACGAACTTGGCTTGATGTGCCCTTTCTTCAGCAACTCCTGAATTGGCCTATTGATTTCATTATTTTCTAGAACATAGCATCGGTACATCGGCCCATTAGGTAGCAGCACACCTGGGGTTAGATCAATGGAGTGCTTGACTTGATTGTGTAGGGGTACCCCTATGGGTGAGGAGCTCTGTCTAGAGGCTATGGATGTGGCCACATCTTCCTCTTGGTTTGAGGAAGATTCATAAGGAAGACAAATTTCCCAGTCTAGGGAATGATCTTACTAAATTGTTTAACAGAGATCAAAGAAAAGGTGGTTAGCAGAGCTACCTTTGGTATCTTGTACAATTTCTGTCCCAAAGTAATAATAATAGAGAAAGTTATGGATTCATATCCAACATGATGCTTCCATAGGTATGGTTGACCTAATAAAACATCACAGACTTTAAGAGTGGAAACATCACGCAATACCTCATCTACAAAGGGCTTGATGCTATAAGGTAGATGACACTACCGGCTGACATGGAGATCTCACCCTTGGTGGAGCCACCTGATGGCGTATGGATGTGGGTGAAACACCATTTGTAGCTTCAATGTCTTAACGACCTCAACTGAGATTAGGTTTTATGGCTCCCACTGCCAATGATGATTTGCATCGGCGAACTCTTTCCTCAAATTTGTGAGTGGAAGAGGCGCTCCCCCTCCTCTTGATCCTCAGGTTCCACCTTTTGGAGCTTGGTCATGATTACCATTGCAGTGGGTTCTATGTCATTGATCTGCTTTCCCTTGTCAAGTTTCGGCTTAGAATCATAGCATGCATATGTCTCTAAGTATTTTATCTCATCCACCAGTGCTTGCTTTGCACGACATTAATTTTTGTTGTGAGTGGGAGTTTTAGGGAACTCACACTACTTGTCGGTTTCCTTCTTTGCCTTCCCGATATTCTTGGCTTGCCGTTTTGAGGATTTGTCTTAGGGGGTCACGTTTTGGCCCTGTCCTTTTCTCTGTGGCTTGGGGGCTCCTTTTCTATACTTTGGGTTCACAGATCTAAAGTCTCACATCTTCTCCTTGAATTTCCCATATCGGTATGTTGTACCAAGCAAGGAGATGTCCAAGAACTCCATTTCCTCCTGAATATATTTATGCAAAAAATCACAGTACTTGAGCACCAGTTGTTTCTTAGAATATTTGATCCCAAACTTTGTGCATATGGTATGGAAAAGATTCATTAACTCATGCACATCTTGAACCCTTTGCTATCACGGCATAGTCTGTTGTATGTACTTGTCGTCATAGCTCCCAGCAGGGTAATATTGTTCCTTGATAGCATATCGAAAAGAGTTCCAAGAGGGTATGACTAAAAACAGAGAGGGTTCCTCGACCTGTCTCTCACAGTAAGTTTCCCACTAGTCCTTGACATGTGGGGCGTCTTTAAGAAGTGCAAAAGTAATCTTCTCCTTGTCGGAGAAATTATGGACCTAAAAATAACCTTCCAACATATTTATTCATTTATCTACAAAATTTACAACTATTTGAACTTTGAATATAGGGATATCGAAGTTAACTTGCACCCTAAAGGGGGTGGCACCTCCAAAGTGACTGTTGGATGAAGATGAGTAGTCGGTTGGCATCTGTTGAAGGATATGAGCACAGTTGTCCATCATTTTGTTCCTCTATTGCTCGACGGCTTCTTCAAGCAACAATTTAATAGGATCTCCTGCTCCCTCATCTTTATTTTATTCCACCATGGGAGCTTGTCGATTTCAGCGAGCCTGGTCTTGGAAATGCTCAATCATTTCAAGTCCCAACTCCTTATACCCCAACCTCATTGGGGACATGCACATAAAAATAGAGAAAGAGAAGACCACTATGATACCACTGATCCAGAATTATGTAGGAATGAAACAGAATATAAATATAACAATAAACACAAAGATGCAACAGAAATAAATATTCATTTCATTAATATCAAAGCATTGAGAGATGATTACATACATAATGGAAATAAACTAGCTCGGGCGAAATTATTTAACAACAAAGGGAAACCCTAAGCAACCAAAACCGTAACCCTCAGAGATGGAACGCCAAGAGTTTGTGGGCCTCGTTGGGGTTAGTTGGACAACAAACTTCCTGGGGTCGTAACTTCATCATATGATCTCCATTTGGCGTGTATGATACCTTGTTAGAAAGGTATCTCTGAGTACTAGAATATTTGAGGAAAGGCCCTGCCCATGGCTATGAGCATGTTGCGTACCTCCAAAAAATGGTGGCATAAGGGGTAAAAACATCTCTAGAAGAGTAGGACTCGAAAAACTGCTAAAAATAGTAAATTGTGCTATAATCAAGGAAACTAATGATACTAGTTGGAGGTGCTAGTGGAATATGTAGGTGGCCACCAATATCCACCTAGATCAGTCCCCCCCCCCCCCAGGAAGCAATACTCCCCATTGTGTGCAAAGCCTCCATGAGGTGAGGAAATTTCTATTGAACCAGGTCCTTGGTGAGCCACTTCTCCTGCTGAAGGAGTTGGCATGCTTTAACAACTCGATATAGCTAGATCCTACTGTTGTGAGTGTTGTTTATTTGCGTGTCCATGATCCTATCATTCATGGCATGTTTGATACAGCTTGGGTTGATCTTTGTTGTTGTCAACTACTCTGCAATGTCTGATGTGTCTAGAAATGGGGGAAAATATGGCCGCAATCAGTCCACATTGAATACTGGATGCAGGCCAAGGAACAATGGAATTTTGATCTCAAAATGATTGTCTTCTAAAACCTTAGTGATGGCATAAGTCCCATATCATAATGGTCGAAGCTTGCGATGGGCCCTAGTGAGGCGCTCTGTCTGCAAATGTAACCAAAATTTGTCGCCCACCTAGAACTTGTGTGGCACTCGATGCTGATCATGACGCAATTTGTACTTAGAATTTTCTATGTCCAATATGTCATGGACCTGCTAGCGGATGTGCTAAATGTATTCAATGAAGTTGGTAGCTTGCTAAGCTTTAGACTGGAGATGAGTCAAATCTTTCTAAGTAGTTACAAATGGTATGGTAACATCAATGTGACATAGCATCTAGAATTCCAACCCCAACTAAGGGGTTTTAGCTAGTTGAGCTATGGAGAGCTCTATTGTAGTTGTGCTAGACATAGGGTATGCTTCCATCCCATGTGCATGGATTCTTCCAGTTGTACATGTGCAGGATGTGCATGATCATCCTGTTGACAACCTTTATTTGGCCATCAATTTGGGGGTGGAAGGTCGTGGACTTAGTGAGCTTGGTATCCAACAATGACTAGAGGCTTGAATAGAATGTACTTAGGAAATTATTGTCCCGATATGAGATATTGGAATTTGGGATCCCAAAGTGTACCCATACTCATTCAAATAATAATTTTGCATTGGATTATGTTGTGATACTCTTCTTGCATGCTATTAGAATGACCATCTAAGAGAATTTGTCGATGACCATGAAAACACAGTATTTTCCATGCTTGGTAGAAGGAAGGCCTGACATGTAATCCATTGATATGGATTTCCAGGGCCAGCTAGGAGTAGATAGAGTAGTATATAGGCCTTGCTTCTTTATTATAGGTTTGGATATGGAATAGGCAGTGAAGGATCAGAGGTACTTCCCATCATCCCGTCGAAGGTTCAACCAATAAAAATACATATGCAACACTGCCACAATTTGTTCTACCCAAAAATTTCCAGCAACCTGACTGTAGTACGCCTACCAAATAATCTTGGTACACTCTCTTACAGAGGTGTCCCAAGTGGTGTCATAGTGTGTCCTGAAGGTGAAATTCTGGACCTTGCTTGCCTCTCAGGAGCATATGTTATGTGGTGTTGAATTCTAGATCACTCTTGTAAACATGAGGCCATCCCAAAGTCTCATGTCAACAAGAGTCGAACACAGTGGTGAGTGCCATTACTGATGGTCGGATGAGGCAATCTACAACATTATTGGTGCTTCCCTTCTTGTACTTAATTTTCAACTGGATTTGTTGCAAATATGTGGACAATTTGTGATCGCGATCATTCTGAAACTTTCCTTGCATGTGTATGAACTGCAGGGGTTGGTGGTCTTTGTGGATCATTTTCTTCCCCATAATGTAATGCTTCCATTATCGACAAGTCTACACAATGGAAAACATATATTTTTCATAGTGGGATACTTTCAGTCTGCATATAAAAGTGTCTCACTATGATATGCCACTGGATGCCCCTGTTGGGTAAGAACTTCACCAATAGCGTAGTTGGAGGAAAATGTCTCAATTTTAAATGGTTGTTATAGGTATGGTAATATGAGCACTGATGCAGAGTAGAGGTGATGCCTCAACTCAGAAAATGCTTTCTGTTGGGATTCAGACAAAAATAACTTTTCTTTCACTCTGCCCTTGGTGACTTGACTCAAAGTCCAAGTGATATGAGAGAATCCCAACACGAACCCATGATAGAAATTGGCAAGACTAAGAATGCTATGAAGCTCTATTAGACTAGTTGGGGTTGGCCAATCTTGAATAACTTGTATCTTCATTGGGTCCACATGCATACCTCGCTCATCAATGATGCACCCTAGATATTAAACTTGGGTCATACCAAAAGTGCATTTCTCCAAATTGGCACACAATTTGTGCTGTCGCATGGTTTGGAGGACCTGTCGAATATGGTGTAGGTGTTATTCCCAACTCTGGCTAAAGATCAGGATGTCGTCCAAATACACCACCATGAACAAGTTGGTGAAGGGCTATGAGATGTCATCCATCAACCTCATCAAGGTTGCGAGGGAATTCATCAGCCTGAAAGGCATTACTGACAATTTGAAAAGGCCCTCCTTGGATTTGAAGGCAGTATTCAACATATTGGAGGGTTCGATTGGTACCTAGTGATAGCCATACTTCAAGTCAATTTTGTTGAAATGTTTGGTCCCTTTGAGCTGTCCCAGAAGGTCATCAATACATGGGAATGGATGCCTATTCCGGATAGTGATCTTATTCAATGCCTGATAGTCAATACAGAGCCTCGAAGTTTTGTCCTTCTTCTGTACCAACACGATCGGGATCCCACAAGGTGATGAACTTGGCCTGATGTGCCCTTTCTACAACAACTCTCGAATCTGCCTCTTGATTTCATCGTTCTTTATAAGAGAGTGTTGGTAGATCAGTCCAGTGGGTAGTGGCACGCCCGAGGTCATACCAATGGAGTTCTTTATCTGATGGTCATTAGAGAACTTTTGAGGTCTAAAATGGGACTCATAAGAAAAATTTACAACCAAAATAATTTTTTTAAGAACCAATAGGATTCAAGATGATGATGTCAACCATGGGGCGTGATTCACCATTTTTGGGGTAAAAAAGTAAAAAGATTAAAAATAATAAAATAATAAAACTACTTTTTCAACTTATCTCCCTAAATTTTTACTCAAATTTCAAGTGGGAGTACTAGTTGGATGCAAAATTTAATTCCTCATCCAAGGAGTACCCATGTTCCATACTTTCTATGGACCCTGCTACACGAAAAATGAGAAATACATGAAAAAAAATTATTGCAATCATGTTTTTTCATGTATTTCTAATTTTCGTGTAGTAGGGTCCATCAAAATTATGCAACATGGGTAATCTTCGGATAAGGAATCAAATTATGCATCCAAAGAGTGTTCCCACTCGAAATTTGAGTAAACCCATAGGGAGATACGTTGAAAATACAAGCTGAAAAAGTAGTTTTTTCTTTTTTCCCTATAAAAATTGATGATGTAAACTAATATTATTTTATTATTTCCTCTATTATTTTATATTTTCCTTAGGAGGCCCATTTTAGACCTCAAAATTCCCCTAATGGTATGGGTACCTTGTGGGTGAGGTGAAGATGACCTTGTACTCCTCCACGACCTTGTCCATCTGTTGTTTCCTTGAGGAGGAGCTCTGTCTAGAGGTTGTGGATGTGGCCACAATATTCCTCTAGATCTAAGGGCGAATAATAAGGAAAAGAAATTTCTTAGTCTTAGAAATAATCTTACTACATTGTTTAGTAGAGATCAAAGAAAAGGAGCTAGGCGATGCTACCTCTGATATCCTGTACAATTTCTAACCCAAAGTAATAATAACAGAACGAGTTATGGATTCATATACAACATGATGCTTCCATAGGTATGTCTGACCTAATAAAACATCTAGAATTCCAAAGGGGAAACATCGCAAAATACCTCATCTGCAAAGTGCTTGATGTTATAAGACAGGTGACAGTGTTCGCTAACACAGAGATGTCGCCCTTGGTGGGGCCACCTGATGGTGTACTATTGTGGGTGTGACATTGTTGGCAACTTCAATCTCTTAATGACCTCGCTCGAGATCATTTTCTTCGGGCTCCCATTGTCAATGATGAACTGCACTTGTGAGCCTTGTTATGCTCCTATACCAATAGGTATCATATTTCATGATTGACTTGATGAGCTCTGTAATATGTTCAAACCTTTCCTTGTTGCAAAGGTTTTCCATATTGTCAAAAAATCAAAAAATTTAAAAAATGTAAAGAGGGTATACCCTAAAATTAAAATCAAAGGGTAAAAAGAATAAAATGGTCGAAAAAATGAGAAAAAATGAACCCCAAACAAAAATAGACCAGGAAAGTGTGCAAGTATAAATGCCACTACTATTTCTGTTTCTGTAATAAGTAATTATGTGCAGCTTGTCATTTATGCCACAATTGATGAAGAGTCAAACTGTTCAAACCTGGCTCATTCATTTTTTTCAATTTCATGCTGTAGAAATAGAGAATAAATATCTGACCAAACAGTGTAATCTTGGCAGATAAGTAGAGTAAATAAAAAGGAGCTCAACAGTTTAATCTGAGCCCTTGTATGTAATAAGTGCAGACTTAGGTAGGCTTGCTATGTAAAAGAAAGAGCATGATAAGGGTTTACCAGTCCAAGTGCACCCAAATAAAGAAGAAAAAATGTTAGGCTAAAGTAGGTAGGGTAGGTAGATGATGTTGCAGAATGATACTTGTGATGAAAATGCTTTTAAATGTGTTGATCTTTACTTTTTTCACTAGTGCAAGGCATATATTACACTTGATGCAATTCAAGCAAGGTAAGGATAAATAACTAACTTCCATTCACATTTTCCCCTAAAGATTTCACTAATTCCCCCTAAAAGTATTAAATACTTTGAAAATCAAAGGGGCTGAGAGCATTTCTCTGACTTTTCGAGGGACCAGACCCTCGCCCAATAATCTAAAAGCCTAAGTACTCTAAAACATTCATCCACCATTCATTTCATTTCATAAATTTTTCCTAAGTGTAAAAAAAAAAGAAAAAAAAAAAAAAAAACAACCTATTTTACTTAGGAAATGCATAATATCGCTTGAAAAACCCCTTTTCCCACTTTAGCCTAAGTTTTAATGAAAATCGTAAGAATTTTAACTTGGCGCTTATTATCACTTTGTTTCATATTAACTTATTAAAAATTATTATATAAATCCCGATAAATTACCCATTTCCCGTATTATGTAATTATATTAAAAAACCCCGACATTCTATATAATTCCCGCCCCAGTGGTATATAACCATTATATGTTTAAAAAAGGGATTAATAAACTTATTTGGAGTTTATTAATAACCTACCTGCTCCACAAAATACAGGATTAATTAACCCTTTAGGTCAATTAATAACTATCCCCGCCATTCATAAATCCACCCGACATACTTATTAACTTATGTAATGTATCGGGCCCCATTGTATAAACTCCCACCATCTCCATAGCCTGTCAGTCGTCCGGTCATTGCGTCCCCATCCAACGGTCGACGGCGATATCGCGATGGCCCTTCCCACCTCGTTTTAACCCGCGATCACCCGGCGGTTTTCCGCTGTACCCCAGCCACGCGTCGCCCACTCCATGTGTTCGCTCGCCGTCTGTTCAAAACCGCCTAGCCCAAAAGCGGTGCGACGCTTACCACTTACCACCCTACCACATAACGATAAATACGTCCCATCATGTTGACGTCATCTACCTAATAAATGCCAAAAAGTCCTGCCAAACCCAAATTTCGTTAAATAAACGATAAAAACGTCATTTTCCCCATTATCCTCTGCGAACTGTTCTCCATGCAAAATAATGTTCAGTCGACTGTCCGAGCATTCAGCCCACCACCCAGCCAAGAAAACTCCAGCATCGTGCTCCGCAGTCCGTCATTCAGCCTGCAAGTACACAGTTTACCTATTTAATCCAGGTATTTATTCATTTTGCCCTGTAACCCTGCAATTTCTGTTTTCCACTGAGAATTCTACCAGCAAAAGCCAAAATTCAAGGTAAAAACAGTTTGTAATCGCCATAAAAAGACCCTAAGCCTGCTGTTTAGTCCATTTTTTCCACAGAAAACCTGAATTCCAGTTTGAATACACAAGAACCAAACATGGAAACTCCCATAGCCCTGAATGTCGCACCCATGAATGCACCCCATAAAGACTTAGATTATCTACCCCTGGCCGACAAAGATTTCCAAATAAAAGATTTATCTAGTGATAGGAATAATCTTCAGGCCTTCTGCCAAGTCAAGGATAGCTATCTAAACAACTCTGACATTTTTGGACTGTGGGAATCTAATCTTCCAATGTATTTCCTCCCCTTAGTCCATGTTTTCCCAGAAATAATTCATCATTGTTGTGCCAACTATGACCCTGTCCATAGAGCAGTTATGTCCCCATCCCAAACTGTCATTTTTCCCATAATTGCTAATTCCATTAATGAAATGATACAGTTCCACTCCACTCAGCCCCTTGCTCCCCTTTCCATGGGTTATCTTCTTGAAAAAGCATCTCAATTGCCCACATCAGAGATAAGCCGTATTACTCAGACCTTCATGCTACCAAAGCACCAGCCTAAAGGTCCACCTCCTTATCTGTAGACTTTTTTCACTGACACTGGCAGACTCATTGTAAAAATGATATCCCTGATCATGGGATTCAATTCTAGTGAATATGTTGATGACATCACTTTAGTTTTACTGTCAATCTTTACTCCAGGAGAGCCCCCTACTGTCAAATATGACTATGCCACTTTCATTGCCGACAAAATCCATCATCAATTCATAAATTTGGAGAGGGAAGGAGTCTTCAAATATAAATCTTTTATATACCATCTTTTGTTGTATCATCAGTGAGACAACTTTTCTTTCCCCATCAGGAAATTGGACTCAAAAGGAAATCGAAGGTCTGTGATTTTTTGGAGTTCCATCTTTCATAATACCAGTGAGTCCCCTTATACTTATAATGAGTTCATTGACTGGTTTGTACATCCAGCAACCACTTTATTGATAGGAGTTCCCCCTCCTAGGATCACTGGTGACATGAAGAAGATTCTGCAGCTCTCTAAATAGTACAGGATAGGTGACTGGTACCTATATCAAAATCACACAGAAATCAGAATGTATGGGTGTGAACTCTGCTCTTTCAAGTTACCTAGATATGTGTCTATGAGATTATTTGCACTAGAATATTTTAGGCAACTTATAAATGCAGACTTTGTCCATTTTTGTAGCACAAATAAAAAGGCTCAGCTAAGAATCAAGAACCAGTTAGGCCCTTTTATCATCAATTCTAGAGATGCTTGGGAAGAAGCTGAAAAGACTTTACAAGACCACCTTAGATTGAAGAAAAGTTTCTGGTGGGTGCCATATGACCCAAATAGTTTTATTTGTGACAAAAAGACAAAAAACAGGCTATCAGTTTATATACATCATAGGATCCCAGAAATTGAACAATTTGCAAATCAGGATAAATGGGTATAAGGGACCCTAATAGAAGAGATTAGTGAGCAGGAAAATATGGAAATTTTTATGAAATATCTTGAGAAAGCCCTTGACCTGGGCTCTTTTGGATAGGTATCATTCAAACTGCCTCAGCAATCAGAAATTGGTACATCTTCTGCCGGAACTTCTCAACAACCTGCACAAGAAACCAACATATCAGTTACAGGAACTTCCAAAGGAAAATAAGTAGAGACCACAAAGCAGCCTATAGTGACTGATCACCCTGGAAAGACCAAAGAACAGAGTCATGTACAACTTCCTCCAGTCTAAACTAAAGCAGCAAAAATTCCAGCATTGCAAACTCCTCTAAATGAGGAAAGAAACAAAAAGAGGGACAGAGAAACCACCACACCTATCAGTGGACCCACAAAACAGCTTGGAGCAAAGAGACAAAGATTGAATCCTCTTTCAGAAGATGAAATCATTGAAGAAACTATAGACAGCCATAGAGAAGAAAGGGAAGTGAGCCAACAAACTTCTCCATTGGGAGAAACATCTCTTAGCTCACAAATGCAGGAGCTAGAAAGACAACACAGTGTAGAAGTATCATCCACCAGGCCACAAAGAAAACAAGCCTCGGACATTAAGAAGACATTTATAAAGATAAAAGCCAAAAATGATCCAGTAAGGCTTCAAATTTATAATCAGTATCTAAAGATGCCCACCTCAAACCAGCCGAGATTGATGTAAGCTTAAAGGTGCAACAACCTTAGTCAACAGCAGATTACATCAAAACAAATTTGGAGGTCCTAGCCAAAGATATTCATCCTATGGACCAGATTGAACTTCACAAACAGACTGGGGAAATGGTGTATTCCACACTGACTGACAAAGCAATGATGGCCCACAAGCTACAAAATTCCTTGGATAATACAGCTACTCAACTTCACTTGGAAAAAGCCTCCTCCCTAGCCAAGGATAACAGAATTAAATCATTAGAAGAAATCATCATTGGATTATGACATGATCCCAAAGATGATAAAGGCATAAAGGCTCTGATTAAAAAGAAAGAAGAGGACATTGCTTCCCTGAGGAAACAGCTGAAACTGCCTCCTTCAAGGCATCCTCAGATAGCAGAAGTTGTACAACAGAAATCATAAGAAGACATGATGGACCTACTCCTGAAACTTAATGAAAGATTGAATGATAGAGAGCAGGCATTAGAGAAGGTACTGAAGGAAAAGCGGGGAGAGTCAACCTCTCAGCCTCTTGAAGTAACTCCCATAGTCTCAACAGCAGTCCCTTCTGCACTTGGAACAACAGTATCTCCAAATGTCCCAGCAGCCACAGCAGAGGCAATCATAGGTACATCAACAACAGGAACAACATCAGGTAGCAGCACTAATTTAAGCACAGAAGAGTTCATCAAGGCCATGGAAGAACTGAAATTACGAGTTACTGAATTAAAACAAACAAAAGAACAATTGGCCAATATAGATAAGAAGTATGATGCTTCAAAAATAAATATTGCAGAAAAAACCAGGGAGATTAAAGCTTTAGAAAAGAAAGTTAAAGCATTAGAACAAGAGCTCACTTTTGATAAGCCCCTGGCAGAGATCAAGAAAATCCTTTGGGCCAACATCATTCAATCTATAAATGATGTGTGGGCATCTATCCAAGTGATTTATGAACAGATTGATTTAGTGAGAGCAGCACATGGAGCAATTCAACAGACAAGATTAGAGTTAGACAAATGCCTGAACAAGCCATTAGGCTTATACATTTTTTAAATAATAGAAATAGGGAACAAGTGGAAGCACTTGGCATCCCAGACAAGACTGACACTATTTTGGAAAACAAAAGGGTGCTAACTAAAAGAACTTTGATGCAGAATCTAGAGAGAAGATGTCAAGATATGCAGGTGGAAATCAATTCTTTTATGGAGAAATTCACAGTTTTGCATAATAAAGGGCTACCAAGTCCTTTAGTTAATGACATGTTAATGAAGCACATTGATTATGTAGATAAATTGAATAAGTATGCTGGAGATCAAGCTAGTTCATCAACGAGTGCATCAGGAACAAAAACACTTCCCACAGCTCAAGTTCTCTATGACATCTTGGAGAACTTATTCTATATTGAACATGAGGTAAAGCACTTGTTTCAACTCCAGCCTAATTTCTTCAGATATATAGAGACTGATGAAACTCTGAGGAAACTTCAAACACATAGATTGCCGGAGAATAAATGGTGGGAATACATATTGAGAATTTTGTAAATTTACTTTTGGTTAAATGTAAATTTTTCACTTTTACCATAGCAAGATGAACAAAGATGAAGAGAGGTCAAACAGGTCGAAGTGTATCAGAACATGTGAAAAATATTGGTCAAAACAAGGCAGCCAATACAGAGTTACTAAAAGGACAGTAGCAAGCCAAATAAAAGGGCCTACCTCCAGCACATTCAGCGAGAATAGAAAAAGCATAATAGTAGTTCACTTTCCTCCTATTTTCGAGACTAGTTGTCTCTATTTTCTGTAAAAATAATTAGTCATCACTAGAATATATCTCACTCTATTATGAGATATTTTTATAAAGATTTTTTGTATAAATACCCCCTCAATTGGAGTATTGAGTGTGGATTCTTAGACATTGATGTAACATTGACTATTTTGAAACAAAGTGCTGTTTGGACCAACTTTGTGGCTTGTTGGATGAAGAATTGGAGCTAAGGAATTTTCTTAGAATTCTTGAATCAAACACCGGATCAATAAGTTCATCTATACCTTGTGTTTCAAATTTTTCCTTGTTTAAAATATCATCTATGTTTCGCATCTGAATGATAAACGAAAAAGAATAACTCAGAATTTGCTTAATTGCACTCTGTTTTCAATCATTATTATTCTCAATGTTTTCTTCTGAACTAGTATAAACAGCGAATTCTTGATTGCTCTTGTTTCCTAGTTTGTTCATTTTAATCATTTAATAAAGAATTCTTAATTGCTCTTTATTGATGGTTAGTCATGTTCTACTCTTTTAAAGTATGTTAAAGGATTCTTAGTTGCCCTTTAACCCTTTAAGCCCATTCCATCTTTCAGTCTCTAATTGTTCCCTGTTTGACTACCTTGCTCTGTTAAACCATCCTTTGTGAAGAAACCAATTCCAGTTAAGCCATTTTCTTTGACTCCATCAGCCTAATGGACTAAGCTACTCAGTCTTACCCCTTTGCTATTGAATCTCACCTCCCAAACTCAAACAAAACCCCTAAACGTCATAGCTAGCCTGATATCTTTTTAAAAAACCAAGCTAAATCATAAAGAGAGAGCCCTCTCTGAGTACAGATTGGCTAGAATCTGTACTTAAAAGTGGTTTGTGGTTACCTCGGATCCCTTTCCTCTTCCCAACAACTTCTAGGAAAATCTGAGTGATAACATAGTGGCGACTCCACTGGGGACTTGAACATTTTGTTTGTTACTATTGTTTACTTTATAAACTACAGATGGAGCCTGAAGTTAGCCAGGTAGCCTTTGAAATGCTCTTGCTTTGCAATTGCAGAAGTAAATGAATGTTGCTTCAGTCTATCTCCGGTCTAGTTTATGGATTGAACACCTAGTTTCAAATTCTTGATCAGTTCCTTTTATTTTCCAATAAGTCTTTAAGAAAGTTCACACCCCATATCTAAAGCTTTTTAAAGAAACTGTAAGAAGTTGTTTTACCCAACCCATTTAGAGAAAAAACCCAAAAATACACCTAGAAACCTGGCTTCAGAAAGGACTCGTTACACCAGAGCTAACCCTGATCCAAATCCACCCCCTGTGTTTGAAAACCCTAATCTGATCCCTAGGATTCTAAGGAGACAAAATAGCCAAGAAAGTTCTGCTAGTTCACGGCCTTTATACAGATCAAGATCCTGTCCAGTGAAGTGGATTTACCTTGAGGAAGAACCTTTTGATGAGTGGTTTGAGACCTCTTTATTTGTAACTTTTTCTGAATCTGGGTTAGCCCACACAGTTCATGATCCTTTATTCATCGAAAATTTACAACTTGAAGTTGTCACTTCACATCTTGACAGACATTTGCAGAATTCCATTCAATCTGAACTTACCTCTGTAGGAACATCAAACCTTTCTGTGATTACTTCAGCCTCTCCAAGTTCATCTCAACCCCAAGCCACCCCTTCCACCCCTCCGTCTACAACTCATATTCCCATTGTTATCCCTGCTCAAACATTTGTCACATCTACCCCTCCAACCATGGAAAACAGATACACTCCCCTGCACTTACCTGCCAACCCAGGGGCTATGCCCCAAGACTATCAAAGAAAAATCACTCCTTTTAATGGCTCTGGAACTTACACTACACAACAACATACTAAAAAGATGACGGACTACTTTGAGATATATGAAGTTGATGCTGATGATGTTAGAATGAGGATATTTGTTCAAAGTATAATTGGAGATGTCAGAACATGGTTTAGAGCCCTTCCTGCAAACATTATTAGTGACCTACAAGCTCTTTATCAGACATTCTTGAACAGATGGGAAAAGAAGAAAGATCCTCTTCATATTTTGTCAGAATATGAAAACTTGAAGAGGGGAACACAAGAAACTGTACAAGATTATTGTACCAGGTTTAGTAATGTTTACAATGTTATCCCCAAAAACCTTAGACCTCCTCTAGATTTGGAATTAATCAAATTCCTTGATGGATTTGATTCAGATATGGCATATCAACTTAGTGAAAGAGCTCCTCGAACCTTAGAAGAGATGCAAAGCATAGCTGATAGCATTGAAGCTAACATAATATCCAAACGAGCTAGAGCCAGCGCTGAAAGGAGGATACCTCTTAAAGAAGAACCTTTAGCCTTTGAACAAAAACTTGATGCTATTATTAAAGGTATGGAGAGATTAGGAGATAGAGTAGAAACAATCGAAAGGAAATCCCCTTGGGATGGACAACCTAGCAACACCAGGAGAAATCCAAATTTCAGGAAGAACCAAAATCAGAATACTGGGAAGACTGGCCATAATTAGAATCTTAGCCCCCCTTTCCAAGAAAATTATGCTGAATCCTCCACTTCTGATGAATCAACAGAAGACACCAAAATCAATTTGATGGGACTCAACAATGGAGAACAAGTTTTCTTGACCCAAGATGATCAAGAAGCCTATGTTCTGAAACAATTCCAAACTCAGTCAGGTGAATCATTTGACTTTAGGGAGGGATATGATACTGCCATTTATGAAGTCCATAAACAATACAATCTGAGGAGCAGAAGAATAGATGTCCCTGAAACTAATAAACAGAAAGCCACCAAGCAGCCTAACAAAGGTAAGGCCAATAATATCCCTGTACATATTCTGTCCAGAACAGACCCTAACCCATCTAACCCAATTATTGAAGATGTGTTCGATAATCAACCCCATAATATACAACTTTCCGCTTCTATTCCCTCTATTGGAAATGTGGAAGAACCTCCAGAAGTTGATGTGGAAACAACTTCAGCCCATAACCCCACTCCTGAAAAGGAGAGAAACACAGAGAACACAGATGAAAAAGAGAATCCAGCTATCCAGAATGCAAGAACTCAGTCTGAAAAGCCTTTTAACCTAGAAGCTGAAGTAGGCAAATTAAAAATAGTTGTTCCACTGTCTGAACTAGCTAAACATGATGTCTACAGAAGCCAAATTAACAAGTCACTCAAAATCTCGGTTAATGAAGATTCAGTAAATGTTTTTGATGATCAGCCCGAATTGATTTTTGGCCCTGAAGTGAATGGGAAATCAGTAGATGGAGGAATCCCTCCTTTCTATGTGAGTCTGAACATACATGATAAAATACTTCATAATGCCATGTTTGATTCTGGTGCCTCTCATAACTTAATGCCTAAATCTATAATGGAGAAATTGGACTTAGACATCACCAGACCATATAAAGACCTCTTTTCTTTTGATTCAAGTCAGGTCAGATGTTTAGGTTTAATCAAAGACTTATGTGTGTCACTAGTTCAATATCCTGCCAAAACAATTTTAATGGACATAGTAGTAGTTGACATTCTACCGAAATATGGCATGTTATTGTCTAGGTCTTGGGGTGCAAAGCTTCAAGGATCTCTACAATTAGACATGTCTTATGCTACTATTTCAATATTTGGTCAACCCAAGAAACTATACAGAGAAACCTTAATGAAATATGTTGTAAGTAGTCAGGAGAAACCCCAAAATTTCCCTATCTACTCAGTTCACTCTGATATGGACTCTTTTATTCTCTACAATGCTGAAATTGATCCTTTAACTGAATTGGAAGTTTTAGCAGAACCAAAAGAAATTGCAAATGATAAATCTAGTGTTCAAATACATGAAATTTCTGAAAACAATGAGACATCAGACACCAAAGAGAAAACAGAAGAAAGAAAAGAACCAAATCTCCCTATTAAACAGATTCCTGAGACTCCTGACACAAATTATGAACATGAAATTCTCTGGCACTTGGAATTTGATGGTTCAGTTAACAAATTAGGAGCAGGAGCAGGAGTCTGGGTGCATAATCTTGAAAACGACCATGCTGAAGGCCATGCCTACAGATTAAACTTTAGATGCACCAACAATATGGCAGAATATGAAGCTTTGTTGCTAGGTCTTAAACTGGTTAAGAAATTAGGAGCAATTAGGGTATCTGTCTTAGGAGATTCTGAGTTAATAGTTCAACAGATTAAAGGACAGTATTCAACAAATGATCCCAGACTGAAGTATTACAGAGATACAGTGATAGATATTCTCAACACATTTTTGGAAACTAAGATTGCCAAGATCCCAAGAAAGCATAATTTGCAAGCTCACAGTTTGGAAACATTTGCCAGCACCTGTAAGTTACCATTTGAACCCAATAATCAGTTCACAGCTGAGATTAGACATAGGCCAGCTATACCTGACAATTTGAAGAACTGGCAAGTGTTTGATGGTGATAAGCAGATCAACAATTTTTTAACCTTAGATGAGGAATTTTGTAACATAAACATAGATGTAGATATAGTAAATGAATTTGATCAAACAAATAAGATAGAAACAGACATTTCAGCAGAAAATGTAACTCAAAGGCTTCACCCAACCAAGTTTACCAAACAGGAAATGCAGGAACTTCAAGAGATGGATATTGGTGAAATTATTGAAGGAGAATCTAAAGTAATCAATTTAAAGGACAACCATTTGCCTCAGGGATTAACACCTTTGGAAGATCTTTTTGACTTCAATGATATTCCTAAGAAACCCAAGATGGAACCCTTAAGAGTAGATATTGAGGACTATAATTTGGGAACTAAGGATGATCCTAAAATAGTGAAGTAGTCCAAATCTTTACCCCCTGACCAAAAACTTAAATATGTTGAGCTAATGAGAGAGTTCCAGGATGTTTTTGCCTGGAGTTATGAAGACTTGAAAGCTTATGACACCTCCATAATTCAACATATTATACCTCTAAAGGAAAACCAGAAACCATTCAAGCAAAAGCTTAGAAGAATTAATCCTATATTTCTGCCCTTAATTGAAAAAGAAATCAAACGAATGTATGAAGCAGGAATAATTGCTCCTATCAGGTTTTTCAGAGTGGGTGTCTAATTTAGTACCCATTAGGAAGAAAACTGGAGAAATCATATTATGTGTCGATTTAAGGAATGTTAATAAGGTTTCTCTGAAAGACAATTACCCCTTGCCCAAGATGGATCACATTTTACAGAGGGTGGTAGGAGCCTTTAGGATTTCACTCTTGGATGGGTTTTCAAGCTATAACCAGATCCTAGTTCATCCTGATGACCAGGAAAAGACTGCATTTACAACACCATGGGGTACATTCAAATATGTTAAAATGCCATTCGGACTTAAAAATGCAGGGGCAACCTTTCAGAGGGCAATGGACATAGCGTTTGCTAAGGAAATTCATGATTTTCTGGTTATATATCTAGATGACCTGACTGTTTTTTCTAAATCAGATCAGCAACACTTGGATCATTTGAGACAAGTATTCTTGAAATGTAGAAAATATGGTATTTCCTTAAATCCTAAGAAGTCATTGTTTGGTTTAGAGGAAGGCAAACTTTTAGGCCATATCATCTCCAAAGAAGGCATCAGAATTGATCCTGCTAGAATAGAAGCTATTCTGCAAATACCCCATCCTAGAAATGTTAAAGAACTTCAAGCTTTCCTAGGAAAGATCAATTTTTTGAGAAGATTCATATCTAATTTAGCTGAATTAATTAGATTGCTTAATAATATGTTGAAAAAGGATTCTAGTATTAGTTGGACAGTTGAAGCCAAGCAATCTTTTGAGAAAATTAAAATGGCTTTGACTAGAACACCGGTCCTTACAAGTCCAAAGTTTGATAGAGATTTCATAATATTTTCCTTTGCATCAGAACACACCATAGCTGTTGTTTTACTACAAAAGGATGATCAGGGATGTGAAAAACCAATAGCCTTTTTTAGTAAAGCACTTAGAGACGCACCACTGAAATAAAAAATCATGGAAAAACAAGCTTTTGCACTGGTGAAAGCTATTAAAGACTTTAGAATCTACATATTGTATTCCCATGTAATATCCTATGTTCCAAATGCTGTTGTCAAAAACATCTTAACTCAAGATGGAATTGAGATCAAACGAGGTAAATGGATTGCTGCTATATTGGAATATGATATTGAAATAAGACCTACAAAGCTCATAAAAGGACAGGGATTGGCTAAACTCATGACTGAAACAAATTGTCAAGCCCTAGACATTAATGAACTGGATACCAAGTCCTTTGGTCAATGACAGGTTGATGAAGCACATTGATTATGTAGATAAATTGAATAAGTATGCTGGAGATCAAGCTAGTTCATCAACGAGTGCATCAGGAACAAAAACACTTCCCACAGGTCGAGTTCTCTATGACAGCTTGGAGAACTTATACTATATTTAACATGAGGTAAAGCACTTGTTTCAACTCCAGCCTAATTTCTTCAGATATACAGAGACTGATGAAACTTTGAGGAAACTTCAAAAACACAGATTTCCAGAGCAAAAATGGTGGGAAGACATATTGAGAATTTTGTAAATTTACTTTTGGTTAAATGTAAATTTTGCACTTTTACCATAGCAAGATGAACAAAGATGAAGAGAGGTCAAACAGGTCGAAGTGTATCAGAACATGTGAAAAATATTGGTCAAAACAAGGCAGCCAGTACAAAGTTACTAAAAGGACAACAGCAAGCCAAATAAAAGGGCCTGCCTCCAGCACATTCAGCGAGAATAGGAACAGCACAATAGCAGTTCACTTTCCTCCTATCTTCGAGACTAGTTGTCTCTATTTTTCTGTAAAAATAATTAGTCATCACTAGAATATATCTCACTCTGTTATGAGATATTTTTGTAAATTTTTTTTGTATAAATACCCCCTCAATTGGAGTATTGAGTGTGGATTCTTAGACATTGCTGTAACATTGACTATTTTGGAATTAAGTGTTGTTTGGACCAACTTTGTCGTTTGCTGGATGAAGAATTGGAGCTAAGGACTTTTCTCAGAATTCTTGAATCAAACACCGGATCAATAAGTTCATCTATACCTTGTGTTTTAAAGTTTTCCTTGTTTAAAATATCATCTATGTTTCACATCTGAATGATAAACGAAAAAGAATAACTCAGAATTTGCTTAATTGCACTCTGTTTTCAATCGTTATTATTCTCAATGTTTTCTTTTGAACTAGTATAAACAATGAATTCTTGATTGCTCCTGTTTCCTAGTTTGTTCATTTTAATCATTTAATAAAGAATTCTTAATTGCTCTTTATTGATGGTTAGTCATGTTCTGCTCTTTTAAAGTATGTTAAAGGATTCTTAGTTTCCCTTTAACCCTTTAAACCCATTCCATATTTCAGTCTCTAATTGTTCCTTGTTTGACTACCTTGCTCTGTTAAACCATCCTTTGTGAAGAAACCAATTCCAATTAAGCCATTTTCTTTGACTCCATCAGCCCAATGGACTAAGTTACTCAGTCTTACCCCTTTGCTATTGAATCTCACCTTCCAAACTCAAATAAAACCCCTAAACTTCACAGCTAGTCTAATATCTTTAAAAAAACCAAGCTAAATCATAAAGAGAGAGCCCTCTCTGAGTACAGATTGGCTAGAATATGTACTTAAAAGTGGTTTGTGGTTACGTCAGACCCCTTTCCTCTTCTCAACAACTTCTAGGAAAATCTGAGTGATAACAAGCCTTTTACCCACTTCTAATGAATTCTTAATTGCTCATGTTTCCTAGTTTGTTCATTTTAATCATTTAATAAAGAATTCTTAATTTCTCTTTATTGATGGTTAGTCATGTTCTGCTCTTTTAAAGTATGTTAAAGGATTCTTAGTTGCCCTTTAACCCTTTAAACCCACTTCATATTTCAGTCTCTAATTGTTCCTTGTTTGACTACCTTGCTCTGTTAAACCATCCTTTGTGAAGAAACCAATTCCAATTAAGCCATTTTCTTTGACTCCATCAGTCCAATGGACTAAGCTACTCAGTCTTACCCCTTTGCTATTGAATCTCACCTTCTAAACTCAAACAAAACCCCTAAACTTCACAACTAGCCTAATATCTTTTAAAAAAACCAAGCTAAATCATAAAGAGAGAGCCCTCTCTGAGTACAGATTGGCTAGAATCTGTACTTAAAAGTGGTTTGTGGTTACCTTGGACCCCTTTCCTCTTCCCAAAAACTTCTAGGAAAATCTGAGTGATAGCAAGCCTTTTACCCACTTCTACGAATGGAAAAGGCACCCCCCCTCCTCTGGATACTCAGGTTCTGCCTTTTGGAGCTTGGTGGAGGCTATAGTTACAATGGGTTTTATGTTAATGATCTGTTTTACCTTGTGGGTTCCCTTTTCAGGTTCCGACTGAGAATCAGAGCATGCATTTGTCTCTAAGTATTTTAGCATGGCTACCAGCACCTGCATTGTGCGACATTTGTTCGTGTTGTGAGTGGGAGTTTTATGGAACTCACACCACTTGCCACTGTCCTTCGCCTTCCTATTATTTTGGCTTGAGTCTTTGAGGATTTGTCCTAGGGGGTCGTGGCTTGTCCCTACCTTTTGATTTGTGGCTTGGGGGCACCCTTTCTCTACTTTGGGTTCACAAATCCAATGTGTCACTTCTTCTCCTTGAATTTCTACTCAATCTTGTTAGCATATCGGTATGCTACACCAAGCGAGGAGATGTCCGGGAACTCCATTTCCTCTTGAATGTATTTGTGAAAATAACCATGGTACTTGAGCACCATATGTTTCTCATAATATTTCATACCCAACTTTTTCTATAGTGCACGGAAAATATTCATTAGCTCATGCACATCTTGCTCCCTTTGTTGCCACAATGTAGTCCATTGTATTTACTTGTCGTCATAGCTCCCAAAAGGGTAATATTGTTCCTTGATAGTTTCTCAAAAATATTTCTAAGAGGGTACGACTGAAAAAAGATATGGTTCCTCGGCATGTATCTCATCATAAGTTTCCCACCAGTCCTTGAAATGGGGGGCAAATTTAAGGAATGCAAAAGTGATCCTCTTTGTCAAAAAAATTATGGACTCAAAAATAACCTTTCGACATATTTAGCCATTTATCTACAACATCTACATCTATTTAACCTTTGAATATAGGGATATCAAAGCTTACTTATACTTTGAAGGGGGTGGTGCCTCCAAAGTGACTGTTGGATGTAGATGCATCGTCACTGGCATCCATCGAAGGCTCTCGATAAAGTTTTCCATTATTTCATTCCTATGTCGCTCAAAGGCTTCTTCGAGCAATAGTTTGATATGATCTCCTGCTCCCTCATCTTTCTTTTCTTCTACCATGGGAGGTTGTCTGTGTCGGTGGGTTCAGTCTTGCAAGGGCTCAACCAATTCAAGTCCCAACTCCTTATACCCTGACCTCATTGGGGACATGCACAAAAAAATAGAGAAAGAGAAGTCTTCTCTAATACCACTGATTCAGACTTATGTAGGAATGAAACTAAATACATATATAACCAAAAAAATATAGAATGGAAAGGTAAGCATGGCATCTAAGAGCGGAAAGATGCTTATGTATAGAATGGAAATAAACTAGCCCGAGCGATGGTATCTTATCTCTGAGAAGAGATATGATGACTACATGCCTTTGGACTATGTTACAATGAGGCTCAATGGCCTTTTTATTATTGAACATAAAACGGAAACCCTAAACAACCAAAACCCTAACCCTAGGAGATGGAAAACCGAGAGTTTGTGGGCCACATTGGGGTTAATTGGAAATCCAACTTCCCGAGGTTGTAACTTGGTCATATGATCTCTGTTTGAGGCATACAATACCTTGTTAGAAAGTGCTCTTTGAGTACTACAATATTTTTGGCACACCTCTTCCTATGGATTTGGGCTTGCCTTGGACCTAAAAATATGTCGTTTAGAGGGTCAAAACAATTCCAAAAATTCAGGACCCGAAAAACTACTAAAAATAGTAAATTGTGCTATAATCAAGGAAACTAATGAAACCAGTTGGATGTCCAGGTGGAATAGGCGCGTGGACACAAATATACACCTAGATCATTCCTTCCCCCTTAGGAAGCAGTTTCCTCATTGTGTGCAGAGCCTCCATGAGGTGAGGAAATTTCAATTGAACCCAGTCCCTAGTGAGCCACTTTCCCTGATGAAGGAGTTGGCCTGCTTTGAAAACTCGATATAGTTATATCCTCTACTGGCGAGTGTTTTTATCTCTCTGTCGATTATCCTATCAATCTTGGCTTGTTCAATAGAATTTGGGTTGATCTCTGTTGGTGTTAGTTTCTCAGCAATGTCTGATGTGTCCAACAATGGGACAAAGTATGGCCGCAACCGATCCACATTGAATATTGGGTGCAAGCCAAGGAACGGTGGAATGTTGAGATCGAGAGAAATGTCTCCTACAACCTTATTAATGGTGTAAGTCCCATATCAAAGAGAGTGAAGCTTGTATTGGGCCCCATCGAGGCACTCCTTTTGCAAATTTAACTAAACATTGATGCCCATTGTTGGCTTAGGGGGTCCTAACCCAGGTTCGGAGTTAGTTGCGTCAACCAACAAATACATACACTATTGGCCCTTTCGGCAACAATCCACGTAGCGCAGACTGCAGTATCACCCGAAGCAGTATGGGGGGATGCAAGAACCAAGTTTCTACGTCCAGAGATGAGTGTGATGTCTTTTGGCCCCTAGAATATGCCTTTTTGCAGATCGGTAAGCCCTTAGGGCTTTGTACTGCAACTCTACTGAAATAGCTACCAGACCTTCGTGAAGGTCTACAATCAGATTCTGCAGACACTTATCAGTTGATTTACCCATTTACGCGCATCATAGAACAACCTTTAATTAGTGTTCACGTAGATCTACTTAAGTTATTCAGTAAACATAACATAATTCAACCCAGTCCTCGCAGACTTACATAAACATGCTTGCATATATCATCTGACAGTTATTCAATATGATCGTGCATCATTAGATCAATATTCCATGAACATATTATTTATCAACAACATAAGTCATAAACAGAATTAAACAACAATACACAAGATTTCTCCAAAAACAACTTCTTTATTGGTTTCCAGTTCAGAATATAGACTCAAAACTTCCCTGCGCACTTAGTTGCAAGGGTGTGTGCACTCAGCTGCGGACTCTACCTAGGCCTCTGCACACTCATCTGCAAATCCTTTCTCTCCTATCTGACCCACTTCTCTGCACTAGTACTTCTCTTATATCGATCCATTACATCCCAGATTATGGACTCTCTAAGACACACCTATTTATACAATCCCATGGTCCGCGGACCATGGCTGGATCACAAAACCGACTCAAATTTTACATAAACAAGGGGCTAAAACCCCTTTGACTCCTAACCATATACGTTCTCTGCATCCACAAATCACGGAGACTTTACATTAATTACAACAATTACATCAAAAATTGGGTTATTTTAACCCTAAAACTAACCTAGGGGACCCCATCCCAACACCCATTTGGAACTTGTGTGACACCTGATGTTGATCATGACATTATTTGTACTTACCGTTTGCTTTATCCAATATTTCATGGACCTATTGGCAGATGCGTTGAATGCATTAAATGAATCTATTAGCTCTGTTAGCTTCGAACTGGACATGAGCCGAATTTTCCTGAGTAGATGCAAGTGGTATGGCAACATCAATGGGACATAGTCGCTAGAATCCCAACCATACCTGAAAGAGGCTTCAGCTAGTTGAGTTGTGGAGAGATCTGTTATACATGTGTTATACATAGGGGAGGTTTTCATCCCATGTGCATGGATTCTTCGAGTTGTACATGCAGAGGATTTGCACGAACATCCTGTTGATGACCTCTGTTTGGCCATCAATTTGGGGGTGGAAGGTCGTAGACTTAGTGAGCTTGGTATCCAATAATGACCAGAGGCTTGACCAGAGTGTATATAGGAACTCGTTGTCTCGGTCTAAGATAATGGACTGTGGGATCCCAAACTGTACCCATATTCAAAGAAGAGTTTGGAAGCGGCTCCTGCTATGATACTCTTCTTGCAGGTCGTTAGAATGGCCATCTTAGATAATTTTTTGATGAACATGAAAACAAAGTCATTTCCATTGTTGGTAGAAGGAAGGCTCAACATGTCATACATGGAGATGGAATCCCAAGGCTGGCTAGGAGTAGGAAAGGAGTATACAATCCTTTATTTTTTATTGTAGGTTTGGAAATGGCATAGGAAGTGCAGGATATGATGCACTTACCAACATCTTATCGAAGGCTCGGCCAATAAAAATACTTCTACAGCACTACCACTATTTTTCTACCCCAAAATGTTTAGCAACCCGACTCTAGTGCACCTCCCAAATCATCTTGGCATGCTCACTTGAAGGAAAACATAGGTGTCCCAAGTGGCATAACAGTGTCCTGGAGGTGAAAGTTTGGAACTTTCTTTCCTCCCAGGAGCATCTAGTATGTGGTTCCAAATTCTGGATCACGATTATAAAGATGTGACCATCCTGAAATCTTGTGTCCATAACAGTCGAGCACGGTGGTCAACACCATAACTAGTGGTCGACTGAGGCAGTCTGAAACATTATTGGTGCTTCCCTTCTTGTACTAAATGTTCAAATGGAACTGTTGCATATATGTGTACCATTTCTAATGGTTATCATTTTGCAACTTTCCTTGTGTTTGTATGAACTGCAAGGTTCAATGGTATGTGTGGATGATCGTTCCTTCCCTAGAATGTAATGCTTCCATTGTCGGCAGGCCTGCATAATGGAATAGATCTATTTATCATAGGTGGGATACTTTTGGATTGTATCTGAAAGTTTCTCACTATGATATGCCACTAGATGCCCCTGTTGGGTAAGAACTGCACCAATACCATAGTTAGAGGCATCTGTCTCAATTTCAAATGGTTATTGTAGGTATTGTAATGGGAGCACTGGTGAAGAGTAGACACGTTGGTCAACTCAACAAATGCCTTCTACTAGAGCTCAGACAAAAAATAACTCTTCTTTCGCTTTTCTCTTGGTAACTTGACTCGAAGGCCAAGTGATATGAGAGAAACCCAACATGAACCTGCGATAGAAATTGGCAAGACCTAGAAAGTTGTGCATCTGTGTTAGAGTGGTTGGGGCTGGCCAATGCCAAATAACTTGCATTTTGGTTGGGTTGACATGCACACCTCGCTCATCAATGATGTACCCCATATATTGAACCTGGGTCATACCAAAACAATATTTCTCCAAATTGGCACACAATTTGTGTTGTTGCAGGGTTTCGAGGTCCAATCGAATATAGTGTAGGTGTTATTCCCAACTCTAGTTGAAGATTAGGGTGTCGTCCATAAGCCTCATGAAGGTTGTGGGGACATTCGTTAACCCAAAAGGCATGACTAGCCATTCAAAAAGGCCATCCTTGGATTTGAAGGAAGTCTTCTATGTATCAGAGGGTTCGATTGGTACCTAGTCATAATTGGACTTCAAGTCAATTTTGCTGAAATATTTGGCCCCCTTGAGCTAGTCCATAAGGTCATCAATTGATGGGATTTGATACCTACTCTGGATAGTGATTTTATTCAACACTCGATAGTCAATATAGACACTCCAGGTTCCATCCTCCCTTTGTACCAACATGATCAAGCTTCCACGGGGTGATAAACATGGCCTGATGTGGCGTTTTTGCAACAACTCACGAATATGCCTCTTCATTAGGGGAATTTTGAGGTCTAAAATGGGCCTCCTAAGAAAATTATAAAATAATAGTGGAAATAATAAAATAATATTAGATTACATCATCAACTTTTACAGGGAAAAAAATATAAAACTACTTTTTCAACTCGTATTTTCAACTTATCTGCTTATGGGTTTACTCAAATTTTGAGCACCAACACTCGTTGGATGCATAATTTGATTCCTCATCCAAGGAGTACCCATGTTTCATACTTTCGATGAACCCTACTACATGAAAAATGAGAAATACATGAAAAACGTGATTACAATCATGCTTTTTCATGTATTTATCATTTTTCATATAGCAAGGTCCATCAAAAGTATGCAACATGGGTACTCCTTGGATGAGGAATCAAATTTTTCATCCAATGAGTACTCTCGCTTGAAATTTGAGTGAACTCTTATGGAGATAAGTTGAAAATGCGATTTGAAAAAGTAGTTTTATTATTTTATTATTTTTTTAATTTTTTACTTTTTAACTCCAAAAATGGTGAATCATCCCCCATGGTTGACATCATCACCTTGAATCCTATTGGTTTTTATAAAGCTTATTTTGGTTGTACATTTTTCATAGGTGGCCCATTTTAGACCTCAAAATTCCCTTAATGGATATCATTGTTCTCCATAATGGAGCATTGGTAGATCTTTCTATTAAGTATCGGCGCGCCTGGGGTTAGATCGATGGAGTGTTTGATTTGACAGTGTAGGGGTACCCCTATGGGTGAGGTGAAGATGTTCCTATACGCCTCCACAACCTTGTCCATCTGTTGCTTCCGTGCAGAGGAGCCCTATTTGGAGATTGTCGATGTAGCCACAATATTCCTCTTTGAGGGAGAATCAAAAGGAAGACAATTTCCCGGTTTGGGAAATGATCTTACTACATTGTATAGAAGAGATCAAATAAAACGCATTTGGTAGTGATACCTTTGGTATCCTGTACAATTTCTGACCTGAAGTAATAATAACATAATGAGGTATGGATTCATATATAGCATGATGTTTCCATAGGTATGGCTGACCTAATAAAACATCACAGACTTCTAGAGGGGAAACATCACACAATACCTCATTTGCAAAGGGCTCGATGTTATAACGCAGGCGACACTGCTGGCGGACACGAAGATCTTACCCTTGGTGGAGCCACCTGATGGTGTATGATTGTGGGTGCGGCATAGTTGGAAGCTTCAATCTCTTAACAACCTCAGATAAGATCAGGTTTTCTGGCTCCCACTGTCAACAATGAACTACACTGATGAACCCTTTACCCAAATCTGTGAGTGGAATAAGTGCTCCACCTCCTCTTGATCCTCGTGTTCCGCCTTTTAGACCTTGGTTGTAGCTACCATCATAGTGGATTATGAGTCAATGATCTTCTTTCCCTTGTTGGTTCCCTTGTCAGGCTCTAGCTCAAAATTAGAGAATGCATCTGTCTCTAAGTATTTTATCTCAACCAACAACGCTTGCTTTGCACGATATTCATTCGTGCTATGAGTGGGAGATTTATAGAAATCACACTACTTATAAGTGTCCTTCTTCGCTTTCCCATTATTCTTGGCTTGCAGCTTCGAGGATTTTTACTTGGGGGTCGCGGCCTAGCCCTACCCTTTTCTCTCTGGCTTGGGGGCGCATTTTCTCTGCTTTAGGTTCCTAGATCCAAATATCGCTTCTTCTGCTTGAATTTCTACTCAATCTTGGTAGCATATCAGTATGATGCACCAAGCAAGGAGATGTCCAAGAACTCCATTTCCTCCTAAATATATTTGTGCAAACAACCACAGTACTTGAGCACCAGATGTTTCTCAAAATATTTGATCCTCAAATTTGTGTGCAAGGTATGCAAAAGATTCGTCAGCTCATGCATAACTTGATCCTTTTATTGCCACAGTGTAGTCCATTGTATGTACTTGTCGTCATAGCTCCCAACAGGGTAATATTATTCCTTGACAGTTATCTCAAAAAGAGATCCAAGAGGGTATGGCTAAAAACAGAGAGGGTTCCTCGACTTGTCTCTCACAGTAAGTTTCCCACCAGTCCTTGACATGGGGGTGACTTTAAGAAGTGCAAAAGTAATCTTCTCCCTGTTAGAGAAACTATGGACAGAGAAATAACCTTCCAGGAGATTTATCCATTTATCTACAACATCTGCATCTATTTTACTTTCAAATATAGGGATATCAAATTTAACATGTACCTTGAATGGGGCAATGCCTCCGAAGTGACAGCTAGATGAGGATGCATCGTCGGTTGGCATATACTGAAGGATCCGAGAAAATTTGTCCATCATTTCATTCCTCTATTTCTTAAGGGCTTCTTCGAGCAAAATTTTGATAGGATCTCTTGTTCCCTCATCTTTCTTTTCTTCTCCCATGGGACCTCATCAGTGTTAGCGGGGCCGGTATTGCAAGGGCTCAACCAATTCAATTCCCAACTCCTTATACCTCGACCTCATTAGGGACATGCATAGAAAATTAGAGAAAGAGAAGTCTGCTATGATACCACTAATATAGGCTTATGTAAGAAGAAAACATAATATAAATATAACCATAAACACAGAGATATAGTAGAAATAAATATTCATTTCATTGATATCAAAGAACTGAAAAATTCTTACATATAGAATGGAAATAAACTAGGTCAGACGATGGTAGCTTATCTATGAGAAGAGATGTGGAAACTACATTCCTCTAAACTATGTTACAATGAGGCTTAAGGGAATTTTTATTATTAAAAAACAAAGGGAAACCCTAAACAACCAATACCCTAACCCTAGTAGACGGAACACCAAGAGTTTGTGGGCCCCATTGGGGTTAGTTGGACAACCAACTTCCTAAGGTCGTAACTTGGTTATATGATCTTTGTTTGGCGCATATAATACCTTGTTAGAAAGGTCTCTTCGAATACTACAGTATTTGCAATAAGCCTTTTTCTATGGCTATGGGCCTATTATGGAGGTAAAAAAAAAAAACCGTTTAGGGGTTTAAAACAACTATGAATGTTTAGCACTCGAAAAATAGCTAAAAATAGTAAGTTGTCCTATAATCAAGGAAACTGATGAAACCAATTGGAATTCCAGGTGGAATAGGCAAGTGGCCACCAATATCCACCTGGATCATGGATTAATCCACCTACCGATGTTTGGGGGGTCCCTAAGGTGATATCCACTAAGTGAGAGGAAAATGCAATGAATGAGAGGGCCATAGGGAATGGACCCAAAGGAGACTCTAAAAACATGAGTAAATAATGGTTAGTCACAATGAAACTTGACACAAAAGTTGACAGGTGCAAAGAAAAAAGTGGGGTCATAGAATGAGCGACCAATATGAAAAGATTTTATTTAAATAATGGGGGACTTGACACCTTGTGGAAAAAATGGCTTCCTGATGAAGTATCAAATCAACAAAAATGGAGGGCCTTAATGCTTCGTGGAAATATGTTTCCTGATGAAGGATTAAGGAAATAAATAATGAGGGAATGAACTACTAGAGGGGGTCTGGAGTCATCCCCAACCACCAATTCAAACATGGGGACCAGGTGGTAAGTGTTGCATCACGTAGAGTATAATGTTTCAATATATGGTATCAATCATTTATGATATCCGATGTGTATATGGATAATCAGAGAGGCCAGCAGGACAAACTATCAAAGAAAGGAAAGGATAATTAGCCTTACCTAGACCTTAGGGTCCTAGGCCAAGAGTGGATAATAATGGAAGCTCGTTGAATGGGCCGGTAAGACAAAATACCCAAGAAATGATAGGATAATCAACCTTACATAGATATTCGAGGCCTAGGAAGAGACTAATGATAATCAAGTGAGAAGGTGACCAAGGGGGACATCATTCCCTTAAGCATGAGATACTTCCCCCCAACATATGGTGATGGGGTAATTGATCGGGTATGTAAAGGTGTGAATGATACCCCCTTGTTGGATGCGTATGTAGCATGTTATAGACATGCTATTTGTATTTAGAATAATGGGTTCCAAACACTTTTACGCATGTTTATGACACATAATATGGTTATGCATGTAATTATGATCATCATTTGTTGATGGTATGGTTATGTTCTTATGGGAATAATGGATGGATACAGTAGGAGAGAGGCAATGGTGGAGTGCAAATCTCACTAGTGGTACTGCATATATGAGTCAAAGGGATGCAATCTTTGGGTTTGAAAATATGGGTCACCACACCAAAGAGTGGCTTGGGATATAACAAACTAATGCTCACCTAGAAAAAATTGGGTTTGAACAATAAAAGTGTTGAGGGGGCTGTGTTGTTGATATAAGAAGTAGGAATGATGAAATGGATCATCCCTAGGGTGACTTGGAGTGATATGGGACTCTAGAATTTCTTCTAAATGGGGAAGAGTAATGGCACTGGAGTTAACTCTACCAGATGGAATATGAGGGTTGGGGAAAATCACTTCACCTGGAAACTCAAAATTGGATTTCCCCTTACCCAAATATTGTGTAGAAATTTAATGGCCAAAAGTTTGATGTGGCTTGAATTTCTTGGTTCGATGTAAAGGGTTATTGAGCCAATCATCATCATGGGAGACATGGTTCACATGTGCAATGTCTACAAAGGGAGATTGGTGACTAGTATATGGAATATCCACCAATGTTGAGACCAAATTAGTGACCTTAGAAACAGAATGGGTTTCTGAAGGTTCACATTCATAAGCTCTGAAAGAATCTAAAGGTGTTGATCCCATGGATGATGAGAGGTAAAGCATAGGTACGTAATTTTTTTCCATCTCTACATTAGGAGGAGCAATCACAACAGTGGGTTGAATGGTCTCATGCCTTGACTTTGGAGAGGTTCCATGGGCCACAAGTAGAGGATAAGAATGGGCACTACAAGCGACATCAAGATCGTGAAGAACAACAAGAGTATCACAAAAATTAGAGAGATGATGGAAGTTATGTGAATAATGATTGTATGTCTCCAACAAAGCACAAAGGTGATTTGTGCATAAACCTTTATTCTTCCAAAATGACTTAGGTAAGGTGAATTGTACTTCAAGAACATTTGGGTCTAGACGAAGTTCATCCAAGGAAATAAATTCTTTCACTCGGGGCAAAGTAAGACATTTGTCTATGGCATGGCCATGTAAATTGCAAAAATCACTTGGAGGACTAGGTTATGTATTAATGGTTGAGTGACTATTGTCGGGGTTACTTTATCTTTGTCCCCCTTCTTCCTGGAATTTCCCCCATCGCCAGTTTATTTCACAATAGGAGCAGATTCTCATTGAGGTTGCACTGGAACTAAATCAGTGAGTGGGGTGGTGGGAATCGGTTGTATTGATGTCAAAGCCAAGTAAGATTTAAGTTGATTGGGAGGGATGTTAGGAAGAGGATCAATGTACCATATTGGGATCCCTAAGGTAAAATTTGGGAAAATCAACATATCCATCATAGTTATGCTGACTATTTATGGCGGTGGGAAAAATGGAAGGTATTTGGATGAATGGATGGTGCCCAAGAGGAGCCCCTCTTGAGGAACTAGATGAGTTTGGTGCAATAGATTTCTGATGAGATGAATGTTAATAAGAGGTATTTGGATGTTGATAAACTTGTGACCCTTGCATCATGTAAACATTAGAAGTGTTAGGCTCAGTTTTAACAGGTGATGGGCCATAATATTCCCCAAGAGATGAGGAATATGTATAGACTTTTGGACTGATATTGGTGAAGGAAGGCACTATACCTTTTCCAGCCATCGATGAAATGACATTATGAGGAGACACCTGAGCTAAGGATTATAGTACATTATTTGGTTGATGGCGATGATCTTCCCATTATGATTGAAGCTCATAGTACGATAGACACTAGAAGTAACTACCTTCATGGCATACATGAATCTATGTACTAGTAGGAGATTATAGTCTAAAGGGGTGTCAAGAACCTCCATGTCGAGTAAGACTTCTTTTTTTCCAACGCAATGGGGAAATTCTAGTACAAGCTTACAGGTTGTGAAGGGTGCCCATAATATGCACGAAGGGTGATAGTAGATGGTGAAATTTCAGGAGAACCAAGTTGCTTCCAAACTTGGGTAGACATCGCAAAGGTGGATTCGCCTTCATTGATAATACACAACTGAACAATGACATTCTTGATGGAGAATATGATCTAGAATGAAACATATGGGGGTAGATGACGACACAATCATGCGATCATATGAAGGGTCCACAATTATCAAAGTGAATAGTAGAGCCTTTCATTGTGACATACACATCTGGAGGACTTCCAACGTTAACAAGAAAGCAAGAGATTGTGCCAATTCATACTATGCTATAGGTATGGGCAACCCAAGAGTTGGTAGCATTTTGACGTAATGGTCCTTTAGTGATTTTGAGAGTAACTTGTACCATAAGTGGAGGAATATGTAAGGTACCATTTGGAGATGAAGTAGGATCTATGGTCACTTTGATTTACACCTCGAGAGGTGGATGATATTGACGTGATCGAGTTTGGAGGTTAACTTCCTCAAAGTTCATTATGAGGATTTGATAAGATCAATTCTTAGTTTGGTGAGGGGGAAGAATGATAGAATTTTTGCCATCTTGGGTGGCCACATATCCTTGGTTAGGAAAAGGATTCCTAAGAACTGTCACCTATGTACAAGGAGGGGCAGATGAAGGCATAGGTTGCTTCCCTCTAGCGGAATTTTCTTGGTCTTCCCATGCTTTGTGCATCCGAGGGAGAAAGGTATAATCATGTGTGTAGTGACCACAGGTACCACAACACTCATAAGGATTATTCATGTGAAAGGCCTTGTTCTACTTGGGTTGGGTGCCCTAGTGCTGGGTTGCAGTATTAGACTTATCACCCTAGTTGGCATTAGTTTGATGACATTAGTTTCCTAGGTTGTCTTGAGATTGTCAATTTTGGTTACCATTCCCTTTATTCATTTTATTATGATTAGGGGGATGAGAAACATTTAATTGAGCATAAACCTACCCCTGTGGAAGCAGTGATTGCTACAAAAAAGGGGGTTGAGGCATGGGAGGCTTAGGTTCTAGTGCCATTGGGATTGGAGCACTAGGTGGTACATAAGGTAATATAGATTTGCGGTCATGTTCTAGTAACTAGGCTAAGTACTAGCTGGCCCTGACATCGATTGATGTGAATGGGGAAATGTATAATAAGTACTTGTGCCTTGGTATGAGTTAACATGTGCAGGGCCAAGAGGAGGATAAGTGTATGTGGTACTAGGCTCCCCTGAGGCTAGCCATATCCCATAGATCCTTGAAGATATGGGGAAGGATGTTATTGAGAGACTGATCCAGTCACACCATTTGTAGCATGAGATTCCCTCGGTGCAGAAGAAGCACTGGGTCAAGGAAGGTCAGGAAGAATGGTGTAAACATAGGGTACAAATCAGATTGAATTCCATAGCCTTATGAAATTGGATGCAACATATTTTCCAATTAGTGCAAGGAGGGATATCATGAACCAATCCAGAAAGACATAATATTCGAAATATGGAACTTTGCACAAGCTCTGACCCTACTCCATTCCTAGACATGACTGAAAATACGAGTCATAAAGATTTGTCTAAAGGTGGTCAAAAGTTTTTTGTCGGTATCATAATGGAAGGGTAACTGAAAATAGGATAAAAACATGTTGGAAAGAGTTGTAAACAATTGGTTTGACACTTGGGGTTGGTCTACATAACACTTTGCATAAGAGTCGATGAGGGTGTGTTGAAATATGCGTAGATGAATGGAATCCTCCGTTATGGAATTGGAGGATCACTAGATATATAAGGACCTAATATGATTAGTGGGATCCTCCCTAGAGTTCCCTTCAAACTTGGGATGTCAAACGGGAGCTTGGTTGGCATGGGTGGCCAATTAGGATCATGTTGAAGAGGATCATTAATGAGTTGATTCAAATTTGGGAGGTTTAAACTAGCCATGTAGGGAAGGAAGGGTTGAGTGACAAGAATTCCTTGTGAGGTTCTTATGTCACCTCTAGGAGGGGGACCCTGAGTATTACCAACGTTTTCACTAGTATTGTTTCCACTATTGTCACCCACATTGGCGCTGGTAGTACCGCGAGAGTTGGCACTAGACATGATAGAAACTTGGGGTTGAGAAGTTTTAGAATTCGAGGAAGAAATATATGAATATGAAGAACTAGAATCTAAAGGCAGACTAGGGGAACGAATCCTAACTAGTCTAGCAGGTGTAAGTGGTTGTCCTAATGGAAACTTAGGATGAAGACCACAAATTCTCCACGACTGATGACTAGGGGGAGCAATGGTGTCAAGAATATAATTAATCTAAGAGGCTAGAGGAAAAAGATGAAGAAATAAAATAACAGAGATCAAGAAGAACACTATGTGCAGTGGTGAAAAATGAATCTAACTATGATCTACTGCTACTATAAATCAAGAAAACTCTTCTTATAAAAGGAAAATGACTCCTAGCCTAAAGGATAGCTACAACTCAAACAAATCCTAGTCTATGTTTTGATGGCCTTCCAAAGAATTTCTTATTTTTGGGGTTTGATGGCTGCAAGTAAAGCATTGAGTGAAAGTTATGGTAAATGTATGGTTGCTTCCCACAACCACCACCTATCGAGTATTTTATCCTAAGAAAGGATACTGTGGTTACCTTCATCCAACGGGGGTGAGTGAATATTAGCTCCTAGGTGTTAGCCACGGACCCGAATTCCAGACTAAGAAGCATTAGAGGAAATTTTAGCCTAAAAGTGGCCTCCTAAGGAAAAAAAAAAATAAGAGTTATGAATTTTCAAGGGAAAAGATGAAAACTACTTTTTTTAATTGTATTTTTGGTTTATCTCCTTATAGGTTAACTCAAATTTCAAGTGTAGAAACTCATTGGATGCATAATTAAATTCCACATCCAACATGTACCCATTATGCATACTTATGAGAAGACCCACATTCATAAAAAATGAAGATACATTAAAAAAACGTGTTTAACATATTATTTTAATGTATCTTCAATTTTCAACACATTTTTTTAACGTATCTTCATTTTTTCATGAATGTGGGTCTTCTCAAAAGTATGCATAATGGGTACTCATTGGATGTGGAATTTAATTCTGCATCCAATGAGTGGCTCCACTTGAAATTTGAGTAAACTTATAAGGATATAAGCCAAAAATACAATTAAAAAAGTATTTTTTGTTATTTTCCCTCCAAAATATTTACATGTACCTCATTTCAAATTTAAAGGATTTTGATTGGTTTACATATTATGACATGGAAATTACATGAAAATTTCATGGGCAATTTTAGGTTGAAACTTCCTCTAATATGGGACCTTCAAGGGGAACCACCATTATCCTTGGGTTAGGCCTTACCCCATATTGTAGCGGCTACAACCACCCTCCAAAATTTTTCCTTATCTTTGTTTTGGAGCCTCCCTACCAACCTTTCACAGCAACATGTCTTGCTTCATCAAATACACAAGCTTTAGTGCTTTTCTTGCAGAAAGGAAGCCTGTCTATCAGAGCTTGACGCACCATCCTCACAGGCTGTTTCTCTGGACTTGTTCCAGCTGCAAGCTGAGCAGCTCCCTCAAGAAATTACGCAATTCTGGAGGGCAACCAACCTTCCCTCCAGAAATTGTGCAATTCAGTCTGGCAGCCTACTGGGCTCCAGAATTGCGCAATTCTTCTAGTTAGAGCTACTCAACCCAGGAATTGCGCAATCCTGGGTAGTGGTCAGTTTCTCTACCCAGAAATTGTGTAAAACTCCTGGGTAGCTAGCCCAACTCCCTTCCATAAGTGCGCATTTTCTCCTAGCAGTTGAGAAGCCTCTTCCATGTGCAGTTGAGTTGACCAATTCCCTCTCGTACTGAGCAAAATCGATTTGCATGCACGTACTGCTTCTCCCAAAGCAGCATGCAAAGGCATCCCTTGATTCAGGGATCTACATTTAGCAGCTGGAGGTTGCATGCAAGGATCATCTCGGAAACCTCCCACCAAGTGTCGCTCTTCCTAGATTTGTGGCATGCGCGTCACATCTTCAGTTTTATCAAAACTCATGAACCGGATGATGCAAAGCACATTCCTAACATCAAACTTACAGCTCTAACATCCCACAATGCATCTAGGAGTCGTTAGCACTTTCATCTTAGTTTTTTTGGGTAAGCCCGCTTTCCATGTCTTATGTTGAATTTCTGGCGCTTTTTGTGTTTCACTTCGTATGAATTTTTTCTGCTTGATTTTAGTGAGCGCTTGCTGACGTTTTGATACATACTAGCTTGTACTAGCACCGTTTCATTTTTCATTAACATCTCACTATTGTCACATGCATGAAACTGTTTTTCACGAACGATCGTCGATTCAGAAACTCGACCCACCCACATGCATGTTATTCCGTTTTCTAAATCTTTCATTCATTGTTTGCATGCACTATCATTCACTTATGCTTACACTTAGTATCATCATGCATTCACATTTGCTTTCAGTTGCTCGTCGGCGAGTCCGGGCAACCTTGGCCCTTACTCTGCTTCACCAAGACAACATTGCACAATCCTAAGAGGGAAGGCTCTATACTCCTCTCAAGAAATGCACATTTCTGCCCAGTGACTATCCTCCAGTCTTGCATTGCGCAATTCTAAGGGACAGTGACTCTTGGCCCAGAAAATTGCGCAGTGCAGTCACTGAGCCTGCAACCATTTGCTAGTTGAGATTGCTCATTACGCAATTCCAACAGTCAGTAGCCAGATTGGACTGTGCATTGCGTAGTTCTAGCAGTCAGTCAGCCTCCCAACAGCTTAGATTGTGCCTTGCAGTCTTGGCAGTCAGTCTCCCGACCTCCCCGCGGAAATTTGGCAACCTTCATGATCAGTCACACATGTATGTTGCACATCAGATCTCAAGTTCATTTTGGTTTTCAACTCATATATTGCTTGCCATGAGTGTTTCCATGTCTCCAAGTATTGCAGGTGTTCATCTGCCTCTCAGCAACACATGTACAATGGTTTCCAGGAGAGTAGAGTTGAAGACACCGTTCAAAGCACACTTGGGGATGCAGTCGATCAAGTGTCTATGAAATTTCTTACCCATGAAGACATCAATTTGTTCGTAGACAAGGGCATCAAGATATGATGACATCAGTATCATAGCAAGCAACACCATGAATAGCAGCTGAAGATAGAATTCTGGACACAACGAACACAAGATGAAGGTTTTTGACAACACAAAGGCGGAACAAAGTTGCAAGCTCAAGCAGATCCACTTGTGATGAAAGCAACTTTGGAGACTCAAGCTATAAGGTGATGACGCGACATAAATATTGCGCAAAGACAGAGAACAAAACAAAGAAGGAGTTGCATATGTTGAAGCAACAACTCAAGGAAGAATAGGAGCTGCATAGATGAGAGAATGAGTTGCAGCAAGAACAGGTACAACAGTGGGCACAACATGCACTCACAGATGAAATTGCGCATGTACAAGTTAAAGATCCATCCCAACAGTTCGCATGGAGCAGACATGGTGAGCAGTGTTGTGATCGCATGCAATGGAATTCAACAACATGCATGTCATCATGCACACGCATGTGATCCCACCCATTCAGCACACTCACCGAGGCAAATACAAGAAGCAAGTCCAACTAGAGCTGAACATGCAGTTGACAGTTGATGCACATGACCACCAGCACACACTAGAAGATCAAGATGGACACTATGCATCAGTGTGTTCCCGGTTCGTCTGCACCCAAGAAGACCATGCACATGCTAACAGACGAGTTGGATGGAGGAGCCATACCATGCACCTGGATGCAACAGAGGCAAGAGTTCGCTTCAGAAAGATGTCACCATGGAGCGCATGCACACCATCATGGATGACCAAGCTTGGCATAAACTCATCACCTTCACCATCATTAGCATGTCAAAGAGTTGGTCTCACCACAACGGACCAAGTTTCAATGATGTATTGCATGGCTTTCTCAAGCCATTTTGTCTCACATGAGCACATGTGCATTGTAATGTAGCGTCTTCTCAAGTGGAAGTTCAAGTGTCGATAGTTGGATGTAACAGTCATAGAGTAGATGAAGAGTCATGAGGGTAGATAAAATGTCACAAAGGGGAATGTCAAGGGTCACCCCACCCTTTGCTATAAATAGAATCTCATAACTCATTGTAAAGGATTTTGGTCAGCCAAGATTCTGATAAGACTATCTTAGAGAGAGCTTGGACAGTATTGTAATGAGCCTTGGCTTCTCCACTGCGTAGAGCTAGTACATCTCTTTGGAGGAGCAGACGGTTGTGGTTGTAATGTTCCACTATCGGAACTAGTGGTTGGACATGGATGTATTGTATGATTGAAACTTACATTTCTTAATATAACAAGAGCCAAAACATTTCATGCATATGTTGTATTGTATTCTATTCTATCTCGTTTACTCTAAATGATATATGTATTGGTTTGTTTACGCATGCATGTATAGCTATCTGTGTATTTATGTATGAATATTTCTTAAATGTGTTGTTGGTTTAATCATCACTTTGTATACTCGCTAACTTTCCTTCCATGTTGTGACACATATTCGCTCATGTGTTCCCTTCTTAACTGCGTGCTATCACAGGTTTCTAAGGGGTGAACTCATCTCAAACCCCGTGTGTTAGAACCTCATGCACCTTCTTTGGCTCGCTGCAGCTATCACACCCTTGCTACCAATAGAGTTATCTTACTTGCCTCTATGCGAAATCACGGTCAAGGCATTATTGTACAACCCACTGCGGGGACTCCTACACCAAACGATCTGAGGTCTAATTGGGATTTCTTACCGGGGAGATCCCATTACATGTTGGCGGGTCCAACATCGTCAACATTTTTGCGCTAGAAGGAGGGCCAGATGACAAGCTGAGTCCTCACATCTATTTTGAATCTCTTCATATCTGTCATGACTAACTGCCAAGTTGCTCTTTCAGAGTGTATGTCTTATGGAAACGATTTCATTATCTTAGAAAATCTCTCGGATAACTTGTCTCATAAAACATATGATGGTGTAGGCCATGTAGCCTTGGTTAGGCATGTGGTCAGCATTGTAGGCTCATGCAAAAGGCATGGAATCTTTGAAGAATACATGACCTGCATGTTGTTCATCTACACGCTTCGAGGGCACCCAATGCACTGGTGTGCCGTGTTGCCCAAAAAATCTATTCATTCTCTTTCTCATCTGGTCACAAATATAGACCGTACTTTCAATCACTTTGAACGTAAAGCACTCAACAAAGAAATTATGAAATTATGAAAAGCACCCGATGAATCCGTTGATGAGTTTTACACACGCTTTTGTAATCTTGCATACCGATTCCCCAAAGATGATAATTATTGGGAATTTCTTGATGGAAGATTTGAGTATCTTCTTCACATATCTGAACCCCGCTCAACACACTTTGGTGATGGAGCTGCGCAATCATAGGTAGGCATAGCTGCTGTCTCAAGTGATTGTCTGCCTTCACCTCATCAAACAACTCCACCGCCGCAGAGTGATGTGGGAGATCATGGAAACACCTTTGTTGAACTATCACATCCTCCCACCCCACCTGCTCTTGATATTTGCGCAGATTTGGCTTGCAGGCCTATTGGTTATCACATGGATTCGTTCCCTCAACCTCTGTCTTCGTGTTCCGTTGATCCTTCAGATTGTACTATCTTGTGTTCTTCCATTTTGGACTCCTCACTTGTTATGAATTAGGATCAAGTTTTTGACGGGTTTGGTGTTATGAAGCCAACTTGCACCATCATTCATGATGAGTGTGTGCGGGAATCTAAAGAAGAACCCGCGGTGAAGGATGAATCCCTTCTTACCGCACCTCATCTGCTTCATCCTAACATCCCTTGTGATATTGTCACTGCTGATTTCCACTACGAAAACCCATTTCTGGATGTTTCTACTTCCGGTCATTCACGGGACACGTCAGACGTCAGTCTATCATTACGTTGTGGAGAGGACACATCTTCCTCCAAAAATCTATCCAATCTGTCATCTGTCATTTTTGAAAAACACAGAGGGTGAACATCTTTGCTTCTCATCTACCCCTATTCCCTATTAATCAAAACATGAGGATGCCGACAAACATCCTAAATTTTCTAATCTTGGTTGTCGTTATCTCTCTACTTCCTCATCCGATCACGATGTTGATTTAATCATTGTTAATCTGTCCAAGACATTGGTCTACAATGATCTATCTGTCGACAAAGTCGAAACCCGTAGACTGTCAAGGCACTTCAGCCAAGCTGATGGTTATGTTAGGCCCTCACTGTCCTGAGGTTGGTTTCACTTCTAGTCAGGAAGTTGTTGAAACACTCAAGGCTCCTCATCACTCTCTGCTTTGCATTGAAGATCAACCAAACACCTAAGTTTCACTTCCTCCACTCGAACTACACGACCCCATCGCTCATGCATTGGAGGAATCTTACACAGAAAGCATACATGCACAATGTAAGTGGTCTACCTTTCTCATGTTTTCTTGCTTGTCATAGTCAAGAGAATGCATACACTCGACATCTTCACGCAGTGTAGCACAACACCATGACAAGTCCACAAAGTGCATGGCATGCGCTCTCACTCATTTTTGTTCTATGGACGCTTTCAAAATCGGATTGTGTTTGTCTTCAATGTTACATATTTCTTGTTTGCTGGTTTACACAAATGTCTTGTTTGCGAACAATGCCTTCACCAACATGGTCTACCAATGCACCGGTGGTAGCATTGGAAGTATCACTTCACGTGAGATGATCCATCCACTGTTAGCATTAGGAGTAGTAGTGTTTGCTTTTGAGTTGTTTTCTTGCATGCATGTTTGCTTCTTTCCTTGTGTGTTTGTTTGCTTTCTTGTTTGTTTGATTACTCGCTTTGCTTCCTTATTTGCTTCTGCTTCTTGCCTTGCTTTTTGGTTCGTTTGCTTGTCATTTTTCGTAGGTTAGTTTTGCATGGACTGTGTGCGACTCTTGAAACAAGCTGGGTAAAGTAAAAGAGGACTTGTACAACTATCAACATTTGGTTATCTGTTGTCTGCTCTCTTATGTAAGAACTTATTGTCTTCAGTCCATGATACATTAATGGAAAATACATATTGTTCGAAGTGAACCTTGGCGAAAACACAACGCTTGCACGCTAACTAGTATCACCTACTCTAGTCGGTTGTTTTTGGGTTAATCCTTGTCAGCTCAGTCAAGTAGAGAAAGGTGATGGGGAAAACCTTAAAATACACGTCAGAGATATAATAAACTACTTCTTTGCAAGAACAACCTCTTCTACTCTCAATAAGTTGGGATCCCTTTTCCGCCTCTGAAATGAATACGTGTTATGCACAGTTATGAAGATGAAAAATGAAAAAAAGAAAAGGTGAAAAAGTTCGAAAAAAAAATGAAAATGAATAAGGCAAAAGAAGAGAAAGGCTTCCTACGCAAAGAGGTGATGCAAGTAACTCTGCCGGGGTACTGACCAGGCTCGCTAGCAGCGGAGCCATGCTTGTGTTCCTATGTGACTCCGTCGGGGTACTGTCCAGGCCTGCTGGCAGCGGAGAAACACCAGAGATGAAACTAAGACTCTGACGACTATACTGCTTGTGAACCAATACACCCCTCAACCCCAATCGAAACAACTGTGTTGACTTGGCTTGGAATGTGTGTCAACCGACCAAGAGCTTGGCAGATGCTGCATCTTACAATCAGACAAGTGTGGAAACCAAGACGAACTGAGAATTGAACAATACCTCCAGAGGTGTTAGACTTGCTTTTCATGAACAAGGTCCATTCAGAGAGTTGGAGTTCTACCAATTTGTCCCCGAGTGTTGTAGCGGCTACAACCACCCTCCAAAATTTTGCTTTAGCTTCATTTTGGAGCCTCCCTACCAACCTTTCACAACAACATGTCTTGCTTCATCAAGTACACAAGCTTCAGTGTTTTTCTTGCAGAAAGGTAGCTTGTCTATCAGAGCTTGATGCACCACCCTCATAGATTGTTTGTCTAGACTTGGTCCAGTTGTAGGTTGATTATTTCCCTCAATAAATTGTGCAATTTTGGAGGGCAACCAACCTTCCCTCCAGAAATTGCGCAATTCAATCTAGCAGCTTGTTGGGCTCCAGAATTGCACAATTTTGCTAGTTAGGCTTCATCCCAAAAATTGTGCAATTCCTCCCAACAGGGCTGCTCAGCCTAGGAATTGCACAATCTTGGGCAATAGTCAACTGGTCTACCAAGAAATTGTGCAAATCTCCTGGGCAGCTAGCCCAACTCCCTTCCTGAAATTTGAATTTTTTCCCAGCAATTAAGCAACCTCTTGCATGTGTAGTTGAGTTTCCCAGTTCCCTTTGGGACCGATCAAAACCCGATTTTCATGCATGGACTGCGTATCCCAAGGCAACATGCAAAGGAATCCCTTGATTCAGGGATCTACTTTTAGCAGCTAGGGGTTGCATGCAAGGATCATCTTGGAAACCTCCCACCAAGTGTCGCTCTTCCTAGATTTGTGACATGTGCATCACATCTTCAATTTTATCAAAACTCATGAACCAAATGCTGTAGAGCTCATTCCTATCATCAACCTCGCAGCTCTGACATCCCACATCACATCTAGGAGCCGTCGGCACATTCAACTCAATTGTTTTTGGGTAAGTCTGCTTTCCATGTCGTGTGTTGCATTTATGGTGCTTTTTGTGTTTCACTTCATATGAATGTTATCTGCTTAATTTAAGTGAGCGCTTGTTGTCGTTTCGATACATAATAGCTTATACTAGCACCGTTTCAATTTTTGTTAACATCTCATTGTTGTCGAATGGATGAAATTGTTTTTTACGACAGTCGCCGATTCGGCGACTCGCCTCACCCAGATGCATGTTATTCCATTTTCTAAATATTTCATTCATTGTTTGCATGCATGATCATTCACTTATCCTTACACTCAGTATGGCCATGCATTCACATTCATATTCGCTTTCAGTTGCCCGTTGGCGAGTCTGGGCAGCCTTGGCTTGGACTCTGCCTCACCAAGATAGCATTACACAATCCTGAGAGGGAAGGCTTTGTCTTCCTCTCAGGAAATGCGCATTTATTCCCAGTGACTATACTCCAGTCTTGCATTGTGCAATTTTGAGGGACAGTTACTGCTGGCCCAGAAAATTGCGCAATGCAGTCACTGAGCCTGCAACCATTGCTAGTTGAGACTATGCATTGCGCAATTCCAGCAGTCAGCAACCAGACTGGACTATGCATTGTGCAATTCCAGCAGTCAGCTACCAGATTGGACTATGCATTGCACAATTCCAGTGGGCAGTCAGCCTCCTAGCAGCCTAGACTATGCCTTGGTAGTCTTGGCAGTCAGTCTCCCGACCTTCTCATGGAAATTGCGCAACCTTCGTGATCAGTCACACAGATATGTTATAAGTCAGTTCTCAAGTTCATTTTGGTTTTTGACTGACATATTGTTTGCCATGAGTATTTCCATGTCTCCAGGTATCATAGGTGTTCATTTGTCTCTCAGCAGTATAGGTACAATGGTTTCTAGGAGAGCAAAGTCGAAGACACTATTCAGAGCACACTTGGGGATGTAGTCGATCAAGTGTCTATGAACTTGCCTACCCACGAAGACATGAAGTTGTTCATAGACAAGGACATCAAGATATGATGACTCCTGCATCACAACAATTAGCACCATGAACAACAGTTGAAGGCAGCATACCGGATGCAACGAATGCAAAAGGAAGGTTGTTGAAAACACAGAGGTGGAACAAAGTTGCAAGCTCAAGCAAATCCACTTGTGATGAAAGCAACTTTGGAGACTCAAGCTATGAGGTGATGACCCAACATGAATATTACGTGAAGACAGAGAACATAATAGAGAAGGAGATGCATAGGTTGAAGCAACAACTCAAGGAAGAACAGGAGTTGCATAGACGAGAGAATGAGTTGTAGCAAGAACAGGTATAGTAGTGGGTGCAACATGCACTCATGGATGAAACTGTGCATGTACAAGTTAAAGATCCATCCCAACAGTTCGCACGGAGCATACATGGTGAGCAGTGTTGTGATCGCATGCAAGGGAATTCAACAACATGCATGTCATCATGCATATGCATGCGATCCCACCCATTCAACACAGTCATCGAGCCAAAGACAATAAGTAAGTCCAACTGGAGCTGAACATGTAGTTGACATCTGATGCACATGACCACCAGCACACACTGGAAGATCAACACAGACACTATGCATCAGTGTGTTCCCAGTTCGTCTGCACCCAAGAAGACCATGCGCATGCTAATAGACGAGTTGAATGGAGGAGCCATACCATGCACTCGGATGCAACAAAGGCAAGAGTTCGCTTCAGCAAGATGTCACCATGGAGCGCATGCACACCATCATGGACGAACAAGCTTGGCATCAACTCATCACCTTCACCATCAAAAGCATGTCAAAGAGTTGGTCTCGCCACAACGGACCGAGTGTTAGTGATGTCTTGCATGGCTTGCTGAAGCCATTTTGTCTCACGTGAACACATGTGCATTGTAATGTAATGTCTTGTCAAGTGGAAGTTCAAGTGTCGATAGTTGGATGTAACAATCATAGAGTAGATGAAGAGTCATGAGGATAGATGAACTATCACAAAGGGGAATGTCAAGGGTCACCCCACCCTTTGCTATAAATAGAACCTCATAACTCATTGTAGAGGCTTTTGGTCAACCAAGCTTCTGATAAGACTATCTTAGAGAGAGCTTGGATAGTATTGTAACGAGCCTTGGCTTCTCCACTGTGCAGAGCTAGTACATCTCTTTGGAGGACCATATGGTTGTGGATGTAACGTTCCACTATCAGAACTAGTGGTTGGACATGGATGTGTTGTATGACTGGAACTTACATTTCTTAATATAACAAGAGCCAACACGTTTCATGCATATGTTGTATTGTATTCTATGCTATCCCGTTTACTCTAAATGATATATGTATTGGTTTGTTTACGCATGCATGGATATCTATCTATGTATGTATGTATAATCTTTCTTAGATGTGTTGTTGGTTTAATCATCACTTTGGATTACTCGCTAACTTGCCTTCCATGTTGTGATGCATCTTCCCTCATGTGTTCCCTTCTTAACTGCGTGCTATCACAGGTTTCCAAGGGGCGAACTCATCTCAAACCCCGTGTGTTAGAACCTCTCATGCACCTTCCTTGGTTCGCTGCAACTATCACACCCTTGCTACCAACAGAGTTATCTTACTTGCCTCTGTGCGAAATCGCGACCAAGGCATTATCGTACAACCCAATGCGGGGACTCCTACACCAAACGATCTGAGGTCTAATTGGACTTCTTACCGGGGAGATCCCATTACATGTTGGCGGGTCTAGCACTGTCAACACCCCCTTGAACAAGTTTCTACTCAACACCATCTTTGGACCATTGGATTTTGGAGGATTTTAAGAACCCTAAGAGGAAACCACTATGTTTCAAATGTATAGTGATTGTTAGGCGTTATGGGTACCTACCCCACCAACCATAACCTAAATGTTAGATTGTTTCCCTGGTGTGGAAGTGGGCTTAAATCTATGTTGGTTAGATTAAGTGGTTAATTTATGGTCTTGGCTTGGTGGTTTGAACCAAGTTGACCTTCAATTTAGGTGTGAAGTGTGTGCAAGTGTGGATTGTGATACTGGTTTGCATAAAATGTAAATATGTGTTGTTGTAAAGTAAAATATTGAATTGAAAAATTAATTAAAATTGAATAGAAAGTGAACATATTTAAGCATTGCTCCCCGCCCAATGAGGTTAAAAACAACACAAAAATGGAAAAAGTAGAGCAACAAAATGGAGACAAATAGATCTAGAACTGAGGGGGTTGGGACTTATGGTCAAGATGCCTACTTTTTGCAGAGAATAACAACGAAGATAAAATGGATTCCTAGCTGAAATGGAAACAAACAAACCACTTCTCATGATGCAACTAGAAAGAAATTTGAATGATAATGGAACAAAGGGCCTAAATGGGGCACAATTGAAGTTTCAAAATCTAAAAAAAGGCTTAAACATAATGTTAAATTTGTTGAGATAATAATGGTATGCAAATTAGAACAATAGACTACCAAATAGAAAAAAATAAAAAAAATCCTCTTAAATTTGGTGGAGTTGTACTTCAAACCCTAGAAGGCATTTTTTCCTTCCTCCTAAAAGTGGTTAAACGAGAGAGATTGATGCCTAATGATTAATGAAGGGAAGAGTAAAAAACACCCCCTATAGACACCCAAAATCGAAACTAAGCAAAATAATGAAAAAATGACAAATTTTTGGATAATGAAGAAAATTGATATGTTCCTACATTATAGTGCAGGTTATGGCCTATTTCCTGCGTTGGACCACCATTTTTAAATCCTAGAAACTTGTGTTAGGGCTCTTGCACTCCCACTGTGAGGTTTTGATTAGTTCTTGTTGTATCATGTGCAGTTGGTATTTGTGACCAATGAAACATAAAAAAAACATAAATAAAAGATTTTTGCCAAAAAACCACTAGAAGATTAAAGTAAAAAATAAAAAGGAGAAAAAATTAAGAAAATGTGACAAAGTCACCATGGATTTGAATTTTTAGCATAGTAGAGTCACCATTTGTTAGTGATAACTTTTTGAGTGGATGTGCCAAAAATATACTTTTTACTGCTAGTGACAAAACAACCTAACAACAAAGGAGTGTAAAATATACTCCAAAACCTTGCAATACTTGAATACTATCTTCAGATATGCAGAAAATGTTAGTGGAAAACCTGCAAAATCCTCAAAAAATCTTAAAATAAATTAAAAACATTATACAAATATAACCCATTATAAATACATAATTTTATTTTATTGATGAAAATAAAACCTATGGATAATTATTTGTTGAGATGGGTTTGTAAAGTCCTCCTCTGTGGGAGGGCTATTTTATGTCCCTATGCTGCAAGTGGCTGCTTCTTTGTCCTTTGTTTGTAAATGGGCAATGTGAGAGAGCTTTAATGTGGAAATATCATAATGACGACGATGATAGTGATCATGTGTAAGTGGCGAGGGAAAAGCCTCTCTATTTATAATAAAATGCTAGATTAGACTAGATCTAGTCAAATAATAAAATATTTGGTTGACAAGATCAAGATCTAATTGTTATGAGTATTTTATTATTTTTGGGAGAGGAAAATATTAGAGAAATGGTCAATAATATTTATTTAGTTAAATAACTCAAAAAATAATGGGTTGATTGAGTTAATTAAGAAAAATGTTTGAAATCATTATTAGATGAAAGATTTTTATTAATTATTTCTAGGAGATAGGTCAAAATAAGTTAGAAGTAATTATTAAATAATTATTTCATTGGAGAAAAGTGAAATGATTAAGGAATAATAAATAAATAATGATTTGTTTATTTATTCTTGTAGAAATGGTAAAAGTGGGTGAATTTAAAAATATTTATTTTCAAATAAATGGGTAAATATGTGAAAACAACATGAAATTAGTTAAATAATTTTATGGGTTATTTTCATATGGATAAATGAAATGGAAATAATTTAGGAAAAGTGGTTCACTAAATTATTTCTTATGGTAAAAGTGGGTTTTAATGTGTAAAACCGATACTACATGGTGTATTTAAATTATCCTAGTGGAAAATGGCTAGGTGATCACTTTTTGGGTCATAATAGTAGACTACAACTTGATTGAGGCACCAATCTCGAAGATGCAAGAATTTGCTAACTATAGGATACAAACTTATTGAGGCACCAACCTCGAGGATGAGTAGGTTCTTACTTTCTCTAGGCTCCAACCTTAGCAATGAGTAGGCTCCAACCTGCTCTTAGATCAAACCTGATTGAGACTCCAACCTCCTTCTTCAAATTATGCTTGTGGACCTCTATTTCATCACATCTTCAAACTGGATCCATAATCAACATATATCATAAGGAATATCATGATCTGTAATTTTTTGTCATCATCATACCCTGTACCAACATCTCATATGCCATTGCCACAAATATTGCCATTGTACCAATCACTGTCTCTACCACATAATCTACAACTTCTATACTTCCATACAACTTGCAACTACTACATTGTTATAATTAACTTCAATAAAACCTACTTCCCTACACCAAAATGCCATACAAATCACTCTTGCTAGCTATCATACCGCTCACTGCATTCTTTTTCAACCATAACTGCAATTTGGTCATTCAGACCCTTCCTCAAAACCTTTTTACCTAATATATTCAAAACACTTGCAACATGCTCATATACTTCAAAAATGAACATAAAATATCATGGTCATCAATTATGAGTCAAAATAGTATCAAACACCTCTGGATGTGTCTATCTTTGAACCATGATCGTCCAACTTCTTCTGAATCTCAATTTGGATAAATAATGCGCTAAAAAATAAATAAAAATAACCATATATGACTATATAAATTGTTAAATATTCTACAAACAATGTTTTTCTAGGCACCCTCCAAATGTCTTGCCAGGTTCTAGCACCAATCACCGGATTCTACTATTTGTTCTACAAAATGGAAATTCTAAATAAAAAATAATCCAACCTAATTGATGTCAGAGGTCAAACCCATGACCTCGGGGTTCCCACCGAAATTCAATACCAAGTGTTGTATGAGTGTTTCTTGTAAACCATGTTCCATGTATTTGTTAATGATATGTCAAAAGTGGCTTTACAAAGGCAAGATACCCATACCTCTCATTGGCTACATTATATTCACTTCCCTACCACTTGCCATACAACACCTCTCAAATATTTTCTTGCTCATGTAACTGAGAGTATAAATGTATCCTACCACATAACCAACCTTTCTATGCATTTTCCATGGTGGATTCCACCATACTTAGGGTTTACACCCAACTTTCCGCCATCTATGCCTAGTTCATTAATTAGGACCTCTGTTATATAGTATCCAAAGTCTCACTATATTATAACGCTCATACTCATCCAAATTTAACAATATTAAGACAATATTTTCTTAATGTAGAGGGTTGACCGAGCCTTCAAACAAAAATGATACTTTTTTACTGTAAAGAAAATGAACCAATATTATTTGTCAAACACCTTAAATATTTTGGTTTCAAACCAGATCTAATGCTAGAAAAAATGACCATGCATGTTGTCAATTTCTTAGTTGGTATCTATAATATTATGATGGTCCCGAATATGGAGGGATGACCATAAAAATAGGTTCTACATTGACAAGCATGCCTAGAACTCTAGTTCCATTTTCCCAGATGACTGAGCCGGCCATGTTTCCCTTGGTTGAAACCACTGAGGCTAAGACTTGCCCCTCTTTCCATGCAACTATGCCCATATGACCTAGACAAAAGGGTATGTTAGTTTTTATAGGATCAAATGGTGTTATAGTTTCAAACTTGGTGGAGAGGCGAAAACACAAGAGATATCCAAAACCCAGAAATTGTTTATGGAAATTCCATTTAGAGATAACTCAGTTATTTTAATTGACCATGATTTAAATTTTTGCTAAGTCTAACTTAGGAAAAATGGTTAATTAATAGTAATTAATTGAGAAAGATGAGAATTCTATAGAAACTCACACAAATCAAAATGGAGATGATCTCATCCATTGATTAAGTTTTAATCTTGGTCGAAAAGTCTCAACTGGAGATTATAAGAGGAGGTGAATGGGTAGATGGAGAACACATATAAAAAGTGTGAGTTCCATGGTAGATCGAGCTATCTAGATTTAGAGGTCGAGCAGGGGAAGAGAGTCCAAGCCATAAGGGATGCAAAGGGGTAGAGACAATGAGCCTGGAGGAAGCCTTCCAGTTTTGGAGAGTCAGCAGTAGAAGGTTAGTATTTTCCAAAGAGGTTGTGCATATAGCTTTAGAGGGAGATTGATTTTGCTGAGGAGAAGGGTGATTCAGTTGCAGTTGGTCTAGAAAATATCCAAGAGGAAAAGAGAGTCACTTCCAGATGTAGATTCATCCAGAACATCATATTTCTATTAGTTCTATGGAATAGTGAGTTAGATCCTGCACAAGCACTGTGCAAAGGCTCGTGTAGAGGTTGTACGAGTAGCTAGATTTTCTAGTTATCAGAGCTAGGATAGGCAGGGTGTTGAGGTATTTACCTCACAGAAATTTTGGCTAAATTATTTTTCTTATTGGATAGATGGTTGGGCATCCATAGATTGTAATCAAAATTTCTCACTACTGTGTAATAATAAAAACCCTTAGTTGTTGCACCGGTTTTCCCACATTGGGTTTTCCTAGGGACAAATGTCCAAAAATAATTGTTTCATTTTTATGTGTTTGTGCTAGCGTATTTCTCGGTTTCCAGTGTTTAATTTTTCGTAGCACTTTTATGGAATTTGCAGTTATGATTTTATTCATTGTTTGTCGTAGCAACTAAATTGCAAAATTGAATTTATAGCTAAAAAAGTAATTTCCAGTTGTTGCAATAGTTAGAAATTTTCACATGGTATAAGAGCAAGTTTGACAGACATGAAGCTTAGAGACAAAAAGGGAGAATTTTGTGGCTTAGGGGGAGAAACAACCCAAATTTCCCAGGGGCTTCGCAGTGCCTAGCTAGGCAATGCAAATTGTTGGGAGATTTCTATCCCAGGTCGTGTTTTTGTAGTGATGGCTTCAGTAGGACTCTAATATCAAGACAGATTAGAGGGTGCATCGAACTATTGTATCTAGAAGGCTAGAATGGCATTCCTACTAGACGAGTATGGTTTGAAGACGTATGAAAAACGAGTTGTAGTTGTTCCTACAAATACAGACCAACTAGCGAATTACAATAAGGATATGGCTAGGGTGAAGTGGTTTATTCTCGACGGAGTTCGAGATCATATAGTCTCACACATTGCAACCAAGAATGCAACCAAAGAAATTTTGGATGCTCTCACATCACTATATCAAAACCCTTCTGAGCATTGGAAGATGTTCCTAAAGGAGAAGCTAACGAATGTTTGAATGCAAAAGGGTAAGGAAATAATCCCTATCTCACCAGAATTTAGGATATCCAAGATGAGCTTGTAGTGGTAGGAGAATCACCTCCATATACAAAACTTGTGTGTTTAGCCCTCAACAATGTCACCGAGGAATGGGAGAACTTCGTCCAAGGAATTTTGGTGCGATATCAGTTACCTAGGTGGGACCAGATGTGGGTAGATCTCACACAAGAGAATATGAGGTGAGCTCTAATAAAGAGCTCCATCAGTAGTAGGAGATGATCGAAGGGTGTGAAGGAGGAAAAAAATGTGGCCCTTGCATCAAACGGGAAAGCAAAAAGTCCCATTCAAGGACAAGGCTCAAAGGGAGAGATGAAGAAGAAGAAGGACATGTTTAAAATTAGGTGCTTCAGATATGGTGATTTTGGCCACTATAGTTCCCAATGTCCTTAGAGGAAGAAGGAAAATAAGGAGACGTAGGGTGAGGCGGAAACATCCGCGGAGATAGATAATATGTCTTCCAAGTTGGAGGACCAGTTCGCTTCGTATGTAGTTATACCTTCAGGAGAGAGGTGAGGAGAAATCGAGCTCTAGACTTTAGAGTTGCACAGAGTTGGGCAGGGTCCATAGAGGAGAAATAATTACAATTTACTCCTCACATGGATCATTACCATTTCTATATGGGCCCACAATATTCAGTAGCAGGAGGGTCAATGTGATTTGGTGAAGTCAGTTCCCGAGTTGTAGTTTCATACTATTTGTAGTCAAATACTGAGGAGCGCAGAGTAGTGTTGGTAGTAGTGCAGAGTCAACAATAGCAAAAAATTCTTAGTAATTAGTGCAGAGGCTAGTAATAGTCAGATACTCAAGAGATAGTTGTAGGATATGAATATAGTTGATTCGGTATTTTGGATGCTTCTCAGTTGCAATAGTTGCAACAACAACAACAACAGTGAGAGGGAGTGTTAGTTGGGTGCAGTGAAGATGTAGAGTTGGTAGCAGTAGATGTTGTACAGTCCAGTGTAAGCAGCAACAAAGATGTAACATGGCTCAACTATGGTCAGTGGAAGACGAATCAGAGTTAGTGTAGTGGTTGGTGGACAGTGGCATGTCGCTACAGTTGTCAGACATCAACAACATGTGGAGGATGATGCATAAACGTGGTGTTTTAGCAATGCAGTGGTAGAGAACACCTTCCTCGCTAAGAGGGAGTGTTATTTTTTGTAGCATTGAATGGTGTTATAGTCTCAAACTTTTTGGAGAGCCTAAAACATAGTAGATCTACAAAACCCATAAATCGTTTCTAGAAATTTCACCTAGAAATAGCTCAATTGAATTAATTGACCATCATTTAAATTTTTCCTAAGTCTAAGTTACAAAATTCATTAATTAATAGTAATTAATTAAGAAAGGTGAGAATTCTCTAGAAACTCACACAGATCAACTTGGAGATGATCTCATCCATTGATTAAGTTTTAATCTTGATCGTTGAAGTCTCAACTAGATAGTATAAGAGGAGGTTGATGGGTAGATGGAGACCACATACACGAAGTCTGTGTTCCTTGGGAGATCGAGATATCCAGCTTCAGAGGTCAAGTAGGGGAAGAGAGTTCGATCCAAAAGGGGCGCAAAGGGGCAGATATAGTAAGTTTGGAGCAATCCATCCAATTCTGGAGAGTCAGCAACAAAAGGGATTTATTTTCCAAAGAGGTTGCACAGATAGCTTCAAAGGGAGATCGATTTTGCTGAGAAGAAGAGTGATTCAGTTGCAATTGGTCCAAAAAATATCTAAGAGGCCAAGTGAGTCACTTCCATAAGCAAAGACAACTAGGATTTCATATTTCTAGCAGTTCTGGGGCATAGAGAGTTAAATCCTACACAAGAACTTCATAGAGGTTGTGTGAGAAGCTAGATTTCCTAGTTATTGAAGTTGGGTCAGGCTTGGTGTTGAGGTATTTTCCTCATAGATATTTTGTCTAGATTATTTTGCTTATTGGATAACCAGTTGGGCATCCATAGATTGTACTCAAAATATCTCATTGATGCATAATAATAAAAACCCCCAATTATTGCATCGATTTTCCCGCATTGGGTTTTTCCGTGGACAAATGTCCAAAAATTATTGTCATTTTTATGTGTGTTAGCATATTTCTCAGTTTCCAACATTTTATTTTCTGCAACGTTTTTATGGTGAAAACTGTAGTTGTGATTTTATTCATTGTTTTCTGTAGAAAACAAACTACGTAATTAAATTTACAGTTAGAAGAATAATTTCCATTTCCTGCAATCGTTAGAAATTTTCAAAGGGCCCTTGGTCGCCCATATGTTGTTGTCATCAATGATATCACACCTGACACATGGCACACCCTGAGTGGGCCACGTGTCATCCAAATTTATGCTTATTAGAAATTTGAAAATGCCATTTCCACCTACCACATGGAAACACCCTAGCGACTCCATTCTAGCGTGCTGACGTCCGCTAGTGATATGTCCTACCATGTGTGCAACTATTCCATGGGTCATTAATTGATATGCCCACATCATTGTCTAACAAGACTCTGCTACATGTCATCGTTTGATTGGTTCTATGGGTAACATTGAGCATATTTACCTTCATCTGGCTATTGACCCATTGAAAGCGCCATTTGATTATCCTGAAACTTGCATGCCCTTTAATGGCATTAACTAGTGCAAAACTCCACGCAATCATGACCATTAATCATATTGCTCAATGGTAGATCTGCTACAAACTTGGACACTATTTAACAAATTAATATTTTGGGTTTGGCCTATTAATTTTGCCCCAACTATTATTGATTTTCAACTAGCCATAACTTCTCATCTAGGAGGAGTTTTCCTGAGTAGAATAAACCATTGAAAAGGTATCAACAAGCACTACACAACCATGCTATTTTTAACATATCAAATTTATCAGAAACTCAAACACTTCAAGCACCCATATCCTCATGCAATGAGACTGCGCGAAATATCAAGTTGTCATATTGCTTCATGAAGACTCTTGTTGCCTCGTTGATAGTCAAGGATGGTCACGTTGTTATTGTTCCTTCTACCCCTTTGACATCAATGACATATTTTGTCATCAATGAAAACATTATGTGCAATAATATCCCCCTTTGTCATTGATGGTTATTGGATGTCAAAGAAAATCAAGAGTGCCAAGTGAAGTGTTGCAATCTCTCCTTGTGACAAATATAAGTGAAATGCCTACAATTTTCAATCTCTCCTAGTAACATCAATGCTTGAAATATGCAATTGCTCCAAATAACATCAATGTTTACAATCTGTCCCCCCTTGAAATCAATGGAAAAGGGTAATATTTGTAGAAAAATTTCCATGTCGATGATCATGTATGACTACCTGTTCCTAGATGATCTTGTGGACCTATCATGAACCATGCTCCTTTTTTCTAACATATAGTCTCACCCTGAGACCATTCTTCCACTGCATTCTTTTTCTCGTCCTAACATCATGCTTATGCTATGTGCCTTTGGTTCTTCTTATTCTCCCCCTGATATTGTGCTCATTTCTTTTCCTGTAGGAATATGTTATATGCCTATATTCTTTTTACATCTGAGATATCATCATCAAAACATTTCCACATACTTCCTTCACACAATGATTGCTTCTTCAAGTTTTGATTTGACAAGTAATGATCTTGAAGAACCTTTATTCAAGGAATTGGTTCTGAGGAATCGTACATGATTGAGGTATTCCTCGAAATATTCCCCATCTGCCATCACTCATAGGAAGTATTTCTCTATTGTACCATCCTAGGTTAAGTTTTAAATCTTGATCAATGTGGCCTTCATTATGACATATGTGACATTAATCATTGGGCTTCAAGATTTGCTAATATGGATGAGGCATTCTCTTTATTTGGTCCACATGTCTCCATATAGGTATTTTATCATATTCTCTATACCTGACCATGTCATTGGTCCAACAATCCTGCACTTTTTGTCTAAAATTTGTAAATAAGAAACAATAAAAAAAGAACTTATTTTGATACCTGTATATGGAAGAAGATTTCGATCTTTTGAGGATGCTTCTAAGAGTAGACATTGTCTAGTCAATTTAACGTCTTAAATTGCTCTACATAAATTATCAATCTGGGTATCGTAAACTGATGAAGTGTGGTGCACCATATGTGCTTAGTTAACCTTTTTCTTACTTCGTTGTTTTATAATTTATGTTGTTTTTGTGGTTTTGTTCTTGTTGGTTTCCTAAAATGTTTAACGCAAATGGAAATCCTATTCTAAGGTCTTAAGAATACTTTTAAAGGTCAAGTATGGATGTAGATTTCAAGACAAGGTTTATGTCCCTTATGGTAACTTCCAAAACTTAGCACTTCAAAAGATCTCAAAACATGCTATTAATACTTGAACAGGAATGTAAATATGCAGCTACTTAAATCAAACAAAAGATGAAATACTGATCATGAAATCACTGTCTCTGCTACCCATCTAATTACAGAAATAAAATCTAAACTATTGCACTCAAACAAACCAAAAATTGCAGACTAACGAAAGCAAGATCAATTTACTTCACTTATAATCCGATAGCTCGCCAAGTAGCTTTTCTGGGTTAAGCCATGGCTCCGGAGATAACGTCAATAACATGAAGAATTGATATCTAAATTACCTACTTGCAAATGAAAGTAAAATCAAGTCACTTCACTTATAATTCGATAGCTCGCCAAGTAGCTTTTTAGGGTTAAGCCATGGCTCTGGAGATAACGTCAATAACATGAAGACCTGATATCTAAATTACCTACTTGCAAATGAAAGTAAAATCAAGTCACTTCACTTATAATCCGATAGCTCGCCAAGTAGCTTTTCGGGGTTAAGCCATGGCTCTGGAGATAACGTCAATAACATGAAGAACCTGATATCTAATTGCAGAGATGAAAGTAAAATCAAATCACTTCACTCATAATCCAATAGCTCACCAAGTAGCTTTTCAGGGTTAAGCCATGGCTCTGGAGATAACTTCAAATGACATGAAGAATTTGATATCTAAACTAATTAACAACAACAAATAAATAAGACTGAAATCAAAGCATAATTGAAATTGAAAAGCTCAAGAAAAAGTTCAACAGAGAGGAAAATATTATGTCACTATTTGATGCACAAACATGTAAAGAAAAACTAATCTACAATCAAACGGTTGAACACACTTGCATGAATTAAAATTGCGTGAATGAAAAATCTAAACTATCAAACTTGAAAGCAATAAAATGACATACATGAATGAAATCAAAGCAAAATTACAAAATAAAATCTACTCTATCTTACATTCTAATATGCTCCGTGAAATCTACTTCACATCTCCTTCCATGTTGAGAACATCAAAGCTTTATTCAAATTCTTCAAAATTACAAAGTACAACAAAGCTTTCCAAAGCTTTCAAAAGCCATCAAGGAAGAACTATAAACTCCAAGCTAAGCTAAGACTAACAAGCTAACAAGCTAACAATGAAGGAGAGAGATCTCCTATTTATACAAAAAGATGAGAAGCCATCTCATTAATGAGAGTCCATGAATCTCTCCCTCTACCTCTAGAGTCCTAATCAAAATAAGAACTGATAAGACACATGTCTTCTTAGAGTTTCAATACAATTAGAATATGTGACATATATCCTCATGATCCCATGATTCTTTCCATTCAAATTCAAATTTGGCCTTAGAGTGCCACATAAAGGTCTTCTAGAAGCCTCCTTTTGACCTACACATGTCAACAATCTCAATCCACTTGTTAGGTATAAGAATATGCACATTATTTTCTAATTTTTAACCACAAATTCACTTAAAAAGGCTAAGAATTAATAAAGTTTGTAAAAACATAAATGTGGCCCAATGATAATGAAAATGGGATGAATGTAGTGACATAATAGTGAAATGGAGGTGATATAATGGACATAATAGTGAAAGTGTAATGGAAATGAATGACATTTTCAAGACCCAACATACCCCCCAACTGAAGTTATTGCATGTCCTCATGCAATATATATTACATTAATTCTTTTGATCCTTGAGCTTTGGCTTAACTTTGCATGATATCATTTGATAACTTCATATTTCTGCAAAGTGTTTTACTTGAATTGCAACATGGTTGGTTCTTGTGTTACAACCATTTTTTGTTGTTGTTGCATTCTATTTTGATCTTTGAACTTTGCATAATGATATTTTGATTATTGTTGCAAAGTATATCTTTATTGGATTGCATGATGGTTGGTTCTTGTGTGACAACCATGATTTTGTTTGTATCCAATTTATCCTTTAAGCACTTTTTGAAAATCCATTGTATGCTCATAATAACAATGTAATAGTTAATATATGTTAGAAGTATGTGGGCTCTTGAATATGATATGGACATGGAAAGATATGAATATGAATGTATTCCCCCCTTCCCCCTGCCCCTCCCCAACTGATGGTATTGACAATTTTATGAAATGAGGAAGAGAAATGTTTTTCCAACAATTATCATTCTAGCTTTTTATGGAATTCTATGGTCAAAAGTTAGAAAATGACGTACCTTAACTTACCCTTTGGAATGGATGTGTTGTATGTGTGGTGGCTGCAAAATTCTGATCATATTCTTCTTCAAGTGGTTGAACAAGAGGAGTCATGGATAAAGAGTTAAGATTACTTTTTATTGCTTCTACTAAAACTTGTTGAATCTGCTCCAAAACGCTAAAAATGATAGTCTTCATGTCTTCAAAACTCATTGGCACAATGCCTACTATGTGAAAAGATGTTCTGATGTCGAACATAGCAAGAAATTTTTGACTTAGTGGCCATTAATGGATGCCACTAGTCAACACGAGAACTCTCACCATTGATGACAATGAGAGTCAAGATGCCCAAACACATCTTGCTAGGTACGAATAGTTTTTCCGATGTCGAGTCATCTAGAAGATCTTATGAACAAGGGACATTAATGTATTCCCATTGTTTTTCAGCATGAGAACTTGCCATTAAGGCATGCAAGCCTCAAGGTGTTTTTACAAGGAACTTAGACTCAAAGGACTATGGACTCAATAATTTGCATTGAAGCAGAGCTTATTTACGGAATGAAAATGATAGGAAAGGGAAGATGGAAATGGAAGATGGCAATGGAAAGTAGAAATGGCAATGGGAAATAAGCATGTGAATGAGCCTCTTGCTTTTATTTGTTGGTTATGAATGGACAAAAAGAGATGGAAAGTGGATGTGAATGTAAATGGAAAATATGCAGTGAAATGAGGTGAATGGTTTATTATGAGGTATGGATGTGATGGAGACAATAGTATCTGAAAGTTTTTCAAGTGTTTGGATCTGATTTTACGTCAGCATATTTCCTCTTTGTTGTTGATCATCCTCTAATGAAACAAATTGGTCTCTTAGAGAGACACCATTCTCTTGTAGTCATTTGTCATTCCTCCTGGAACCTGCAAAAAAACTAATACTTCTTCTGCAATGGAATGTAAAATTATCAAAGGAGAGAGGTGATCAATCTCTCTAGTTATGATATTTAAACAGAAAACTAAGAATTTGTATTAATGAAACAAGTTCTCAAAGGAAAAATCAAAAGAATTTATACCTGCTTTGGAATTGGTGCCCCAAGTTGAATGTTGCTTCTTTTCAGCAATTTATTTCATTTTTTACCATTTCAAACTCTAATGATGGATTTTTCATTGTGTAGATCTTGTTGAGATCTTTCCAACGATATCTGAATCATCAAAATCTGATTTCGCATGAGAAAGTTAGGCTAATTTGAACAATGAGGTTTTTGTTAGCTGGAGAACAGCTGCAGAATTGGACTTTAGCTGCGAAATGTGCACAGTTTCTGTAGCTAAAAATCTTGAATAAAAATTTAGCCATTCATCTTTCGTCATTAGTCGAAAATTAATCAATACCTTCAGAAAAGTGAGTAAATAACTTATTCATTTCATTGATTCAAAATTATTATTTTTTCTTGACATGCGGCGACTTAGTGTGGCGACTTAGTGATAACACACACCTTTACTTGCCTTTGACTGGGGTCTTTTTCATCGACTTGGATCAAATGAATAGGAAACCATCCATGTACTAACATTTTCCCAGCTACCCATGTTTTATTTTTCCAAATTCGCCTCCGTTTGGCCAGATCGTGCATTCAAAGTTTGACGTTTTTCTCTATTTTGCATTTTTTTGGATTACTGTGTTTGAATTTATTTATTTTTATTTGTAGGTTCATGAGCGTCTTGGAAAATTCTTGCAGCAGTATTATGAGCAGCCACAGTGAAAAACCTACCACATGGAGCTTTGCGTTGATTTTATGCACTCGGAGATAGCAACTGTCTGTCAGACTTTTCCTAAATAACACACTATTTTTTATCTACCGAGTTTGCATTTTATAATCTGAAACTGTGTTTTTTTTTCTCTCTGCTCTGTTAACTATCTGCATAGAAATACCAGATTGAAAAGGAAAGGAAAAAAATACAAGTTTCACTTGCAGTGCAGCTTCACACTCTCTCTCAATTCTAACCTTTTCATGCTCTAAATATTGACCCTTCCAACTCTCCTAAAGAAAGAAAGCATGTAGATAAATCTGGAAGAAAAAATAACAGTGATTTCTTTGTGGCTTGGCAGGCCGTCTTGCACCTTAGCAACAATCTTCCTATTAGTTTTTTTTAGCAATTTCTGTAATCCATTGAAAGCTCTCCATATGAGTAAGATACATGATCCAGATGAATGCAAATGGGTTGCTTACAAAGGGTTGAAGATTTTCACTAACACTGGCCTACCGCTGCTGATTACAAGAGTCAAGCAAACAACTAGAGAAGGTTTTTGCATATATATATATATATATATATATATATATGTTTTTGCAGGTTCGTTTTAAGGCCAAAGCTTCAAACAAGAATGCAGATTTTCTATTGAGCCCACAGTGGAAACTGGAATTGGAGATAGCCATTGATTGTTTCTCTTTTTTTCTCTGAAATTGTGAAATTTTATAAGAATGATTAATGATTTTCAATTTCAGGCAGCAAAGACTTCAAGGTAAAATATACTAAAAACAGGACTTTGACTGAGGTCTTAAGCTGATTTTTTATCAATCTGGGCTAAGTGACTAGGATAGGATCCATGTCGGGACAATTCTGGAGATGCCCATGTGGTTAGTTTCTTCATTAGATGCCTATAACATGCTAAACCCTGAAATTAGCTGTGGAATTCACAATTAGCTGCGAAATCAGGCTACATTCCACAACTAAGTTGCAAAATATTATTAAAACAGGATACAGTGTTTTGAGGACCACTACAAACCATAACCAGTCAATCTTGGACAGTTGAACCTATCAAAGCAGTTGGGTTTCATTCTTTTTCTTTTTTTTTTTTTTTTTTGTTTTTTTGTTTTTTTTGTTTTTATAATTATTGAATCAATTGAAATCGTGAAGTTTATTTTGTCTCCTTTTTTTTTAACATAACAATTATTTTTCTGATCCTCCAGATCACACGAAGTGCAGGAGGAGAGCATACTCAAAAAAATTTATTTTTTTTTTTTACATAACAATCCTTTTTCTGATCCTCCAGATCACAGTGCGGGAGGAGAGCATACTCAAGAATTATTAAAAAAAAAAAATTAGATGTAAGAAATAAGGTCTCCTAATTACACTTCCCCGACAACGGTGCCAAAGTGTCTAGTCAATTTAACGTCTTAAATTGCTCTACATAAATTATCAATCCGGGTATCGTAAACTGATGAAGTGTGGTGCACCATATGTGCTTAGTTAACATTTTTCTTACTTCGTTGTTTTATAGTTTATGTTGTTTCTGGGGTTTTGTTCTTGTTGGTTTACTAGAATGTTTAACGCAAATGGAAATCCTATTCTAAGGTCTTAAGAATACTTTTAAAGGTCAAGTATGGATGTAGATTTCAAGACAAGGTTTATGTCCCTTATCCTAACTTCCAAAACTTAGCACTTCAAAAGATCTCAAAACATGCTATTAATACTTGAACGAGAATGTAAATATGCAGCTACTTAAATCAAACAAAAGATGAAATACTGATCATGAAATCACTGTCTCTGCTTCCCATCTAATTACAGAAATAAAATCTAAACTATTGCACTCAAACAAACCAAAAATTGCAGACTAACGAAGGAAAGATCAATTTACTTCACTTATAATTTGATAGCTCGCCAAGTAGCTTTTCCGGGTTAAGCCATGGCTCCGAAGATAACGTCAATTACATGAAGAATTGATATCTAAATTACCTACTTGCAAATGAAAGTAAAATCAAGTCACTTCACTTATAATCTGATAGCTCGCCAAGTAGCTTTTCAGGGTTAAGCCATGGCTCTAGAGATAATGTCAATAACATGAAGAACCTGACATCTAAATTACCTACTTGCAAATGAAAGTAAAATCAAGTCACTTCACTTATAATTCGATAACTCGCCAAGTAGCTTTTTGGGGTTAAGCCATGGCTCTGGAGATAACATCAATAACATGAAGAACCTAATATCTAATTGCAGAGATGAAAGTAAAATCAAATCACTTCACTCATAATCCGATAGCTCACCAATTAGCTTTTCGGGGTTAAGCCATGGCTCTGGAGATAACGTCAACTGACATGAAGAATTTGATATCTAAACTAACTAACAACAACAAATAAATAAGACTGAAATCAAAGCATAATTGAGATTGAAAAGCTTAAGAAAAAGTTCAGCAGAGAGGCAAATCTTATGTCACTATTTGATGCACAAACATGTAAAGAAAAACTAATCTACAATCAACCGGTTGAACACACTTGCATGAATTAAAATTGCATGAATGGAAAATCTAAACTATCAAACTTGAAAGCAATAAAATGACATACATGAATGAAATCAAAGCAAAATTACAAAATAAAATCTACTCTACCTTACATTCTAATATGCTCCATGACATCTACTTCACATCTCCTTCCATGTTGAGAACATCAAAGCTTTATTCAAATTCTTCAAAATTACAAAGTACAACAAAGCTTTCCAAAGCTTTCAAAAGCCATCAAGGAAGAACTATAAACTCCAAGCTAAGCTAAGACTAACAAGCTAACAAATGAAGGAGAGAGATCTCTTATTTATACAAAAAGATGAGAGGTCATCTCATTAATGAGAGTCCATGAATCTCTCCCTCTACCTCTAGAGTCCTAATCAAAATAGGAACTGATAAGCCACATGTCTTTCTTAGAGTTTCAATACAATTAGGAGATGTGACACATATCCTCATGATCCCATGATTCTTTCCACTCAAATTCGAATTTGGCCTTAGAGTGCCACATAAGGGTCTTCTAGAAGCCTCCTTTTGACCTACACATGTCAACAATCTCAACCCACTTGTTAGGTATAAGCATATGCACATTATTTTCTAATTTTTAACCACAAATTCACTTAAAAAGGCAAAGAATTAATAAAGTTTGGAAAAACATAAATGTGGCCCAATGATAATGAAAGTGGGATGAATGTAGTTATATAGTAGTGAAATGGAGGTGATATAATGGACATAATAGTGAAAGTGTAATGGAAATGAATGACATTTTCAAGACCCAACAGACATTTCCTTGTTGTTCAACCCTTTCATCAGCCATATTCATTTGTTGATTTCTGACACCTATTCTGTTATTAAGTGTTGATTCTTTTTTATGAACCATGTTCATTGTCTTTCATGCATCATTTATATTTGTGGATCCTTTCTCTTCATTACGATTCCTTTTACTTTTCTCTTTTTCAAAATTTATTTGGGAGTCATTGAAGTGAACATGCTTGGCCTAGTGTTCTTCACTACAAATCTTCAAGTGAGATATTTCTTGATGTTATCAAATTCTGATCAATCTTCTTGGGATGTCTTTAATTTCATGAGTATGGGGGGATCATTTTTCTTCGATGCTTCACCTTCTTGATAGCAAAAACCTGCTTGATAAGTGGAGACTTATATATGTTGGGAATGTGATCTAGATATTCAATGCCTTTGTTGAACTTTGAACTAAGTTGCTCCAATTTTTCTCTTAGGAGGACAACTTCTTCTTCCATTTTTTCACATATTTGTTTCATTTCATTTAGTTTTTCAGATAGGAATTCTTGTATTTTTTTGCTTCTTCTAATTCAATTTTGAGAGTAAGAATAGTGTTTCATTTGAATTCTTGTCTTGAAGTTGTTGCATCAAATGAATTTATCTTTTCTTGAGAATTTTGATTTCCTTAATTGCACTTCTAATTTCCCCTTCAAGATCTAGTTTTACTTCGGGTTATTCAACCTCAACTATGAATAATATTTCATTCCTTTCTTCATCGGTTGTTCTTGCATTGTTTTCACTGTCACTATGTTCCTTTGAGTAAAAGTTATTTTTCTTTAATATTTGCTTCTTATTTTGATACTTTTGTTTGAACCTAGATTCATTATCACTTTCATTTATCTTAGCGTAAGGACATTTAGATGTATAATGAACAATTCTTCCACATTCAAAACATTTCAAAGGCAACTTACCATTGAATTATACAGTTCCTTTCTTGAGTTTTCAAACAAACTTATTCATCTTAATTTGAGTATTCTTGATCCTTTTCCTTTTTCTCTTCTTTTGTTTCCTTGAAAATTGCTTCCTTGACTCCTAAATTGTCTTCCTTGATTCTCAACTCATAAGTGGAAAGAGTACCATGGAGTTTATCTATTTTCATCTTGTTAACTTCTATTACTTCCTCAAGGGCTGAGACTTTAGGGTTGAATCTCGATAGAAGTGATCCTAATACTTTTTTGGTAATAGAACTATATTTGAATTATTCACCAAGACCTACAATGGATTTGAAAATATTTTCTACTCGAAGAAAGTATGATGTAATGTCCTCATCTTCTTCCATCTTCAAGCTCTGGAATTTTCCTCTAAGAGCTTGCAACCTAACTTATTTAAATTTTGTATATCCTTCATAATAAGTATAAATCTTATTCCATACCTCATGAATTGATGTTCACTGCATTACTTTGACAAATTCTTATTCTTCCAAGCCAGATAATATAACATGCTTAGCTTGTGCATTATATGTGTAAACTACTTTCCCTAATGCAACATTGGGGACTTTATATTTCTTGTTCACAATTTTCCAAACTTTTTCTCCCAAATAGATGAGATATGTCTCCATCCTTATCTTACATAATGCATAATTGGTTCCATCAAACATGGGGGGCTTCCCCACTGCTCTGGTAGTGTCCATTTTTCTTGATCTTCAACCTTCTAGTAGTTAGTTGTTCCTGAAGGCACCTACTTTGATACCACTTGTTGGCCCAAAGATCACACTAGGGGGGGGGGGGGTGGTGAACCAATTTGAGGTCAATTTCACAATTTAACAATCTTTATTAATCATACATCCATATATCAATTAACCATAAACATTATGTTATTAGTTATATCAATGCATCATCATATCAGTAACATGACAAGAAGCAATCAACAACACAAGAAAGCACCATATAACAAGGAGACACAAATTTTTAGGTGGAAACCTAAATGGGAGAAAACCACCAAATCTTATTCTATTCAATCTTCAATTTATTTACATCAATTTGCAAGCCCCAACCTATGGAAGGAAACTACCCCCAAAATATGCAAGTTTCCACTTGTGGGAGGCTACAACCTGATTGAGGCTCCAACCTCCTTCTTCAACTTCTTTATGGACCTCTATTTCATCACATTTTAAAACTAGATCCATGATCAACATATATCATAAGGAATATCATGCGCTACAATTTGTTGTCATCATCACAATCGATACCAATATCTCATACTACCACTGCAACAAACAATGCCATTGGAACAATCGTTTTCTCTGCCACATAATACACAACTAAATTTCCATACAACCAGCAACCTCTACACTACTATACTCCACTACTATAGAACCTACTACCTTACACTAAAATACCATATAAGAACTCTTGTTGGTTTTCATACTACTCCATGTATTCTTCTTCAACCATAACTACAATATGGTCATTCAAATCCTTCCTCAGAACTTGTTTACTTCATACATTCAAAACATCTCCAATATGCTCATATACTTGAAAAATAAACATAAGAGATTTTGGACGTCAATTATGAGTCAAAACAATATTAAACCCCCTTGGATGTATCTATCTCTTAACTGCAAACGTCCAACTTCTTCCAGATCTCAATTTGGATAAACAATGCTCCCAAAAATTAAAAAAAATCATCATATGTAACTATATCAAATATTAAATATTCTATAAACTATGTTTTTCCAGGCACCCTCCAAATGTCTTTCCGGATTTTGGCACTGGGCACTGGATTTTTCTATTTATTCTACAAAATGAAAATTCTAAATAAAAAGTAATCCAACCTAATTTTTTCTAGAGGTTGAACCCATGACCTCAAAACTCCCACTAAAATCCAATACCAAGTGTGCTACGAGTGTTTCTTGTATATTGTGTACCTTCTATTTGTATTTGTTAACGATAAGTTGAACATGGATTTACTAAGGCAAGAGACCCATACCTATCATCTCTTATGTTATATTCACTGCACTACCAATTACAATACAACACCTCACAAAGATTTGCCAGCTCCTGTAACTTGGAGTATCGACATAACATTCCACATAACCAACCTTGCTATACATTATCTAAGGTGGATTCCACCATATTTAGGGTTTACGCAAAAAAATGTTTCCATCTTTTCCTAATTCATTAATTATGACCTCCGCTATACATTATCCAAGGTCTCACCATATTATAACACTCATACTCGACTAGATTTAACAGTGTCAAGATGAGATCTAGGAAATGTAGAGGGCTTACTGAGCCTTCAAACAAAAGTGATAACTCTACACTGTAAGGAAAATTGACCAATATTATTCATCAAACACCTTCAATCTTTTCGTTTCAGGCTAGAGATAATGCTACGAACAATTGCCATGCATTTTGTCAAGTTCTCGGGTCATATATATATTGTGATGGTGGTCCTAGCCATGGAGGGATAACCATAAAAATAGGTTTTACACTGAAGAGTGTGTCTAGAACCTTAGTGTCATTTTCCCATATAGATGAGCTAGCCATGTATATAGGGGTGGAAACCAATGAGTTTGAGACTCACCCTTCTTTCTATGTGACCATGCCCATATGACTTGGACCCAAGGGTCCTTGGTCACCCATATGCTAACGTCACTAATGATGTCACACCTGCCACATGGCACACCCTGAGTGGGCCATGTGTCATCCAAATTTGTGCCTATTGAATAGTTGAAAATTCCATTTCTACCTACCATGTGGTGGCCCACTAATGTCTCCACATCAACATGTTGATGTCAACTGGACGTGTCCTGCCATGTGTGTAATTGTGCAACGTGTCACTCATTGATAGGCCCATATCATCTTCTAAATACTTTTCCATATGTCATCATTTGATTGTTCCAATGGGACTTTGTTAAACATCTAACATATTTACCTTCATGTAGCCATTTACTTGTTGAAATCACCATTTGATTATCTCGAAACTTGCACGCCCTTTAATGGGATTAACCAGTTCGCAACCCCATGTAATCATGATTGTTGATCATACTGCATAAAGGTAGATCCACTTCAAACGTGTGCATTTTTTAACAAATTAGTATTTTGGATTTGTCCCTATGGTTTGGCCTTTCAATTTCCCCCCAACCAATATTGATTTTCAACAAGCCATAGCTTCTCTTCTAGGAGTATTTTTCCTGAGAATAATATATCGTTGGAAAGGTATTGATGAGCACTACACAACCATGTTATTTGTAAGATATTTTGATCATCTTAGCTTGATCAAAATATCAAATAACTTCAAGCACCCATATCCTCATGTAATGACACTTTCCAAAAGATCAAGCTATCATATTTCCTCACGAAGACTCTTGTTCCTATTGCATACACACCTTTGACATCAATGACATATTATTCTCATCAATGGCAACATTATATGCAACACTTAGATGCTTGACACCTTGCTCACCTTTCACTTACATGCTTGACACTTCCTAAACCTTTTCCATATGCACAAAATTAATTATCAACCTTACTATTTTCTTATCATCTAGCATTGCTTGATTTTCCAATCCCCTACTTGCTTAGATGATACTTGATTTTCCTATTTTTCTAGCCACATAATCACTATGAAACTTCTTAAAGTGTATCTTTTTCTGACATCTAATTAAAAAAAATACCTAAAAATCTACCCTATAGTTGTATGTTGATATGTAAATATTTCCGATATTTGAATAATATTTTTACGCGCAAAGGCTTATTAATCTGATTTCACATTAATAAAGTATCATTTTTTAATGAGAACTGGGTATATTTGTATTATAGAAAAGGCTTAGGCATAAAGCTCAAGGAAAGATATTAAGAATGAAGTATTTCTACTAAGTCCATCTCTAGATTTTCTATGTTTTCTAAAAACAAAAAGAACATAATCTTGTGAATTCTAATCTCCTAACGACACTTGTAGATTCGCCAATTCTAATCAATCAAAAAACAAAATTTACAAATCATATCAGATGAGTGGGTTTTAAAGGAATAGTTTAATCTTCAACATTTGTTGGATGGTTCTTTGTTGCACTAAAAATTGTCACCTTAACATTTTGCAGTCTGTATGAGTCCATTACCACTCATACTTTCCTCCTTTGCAAGTCTTAAGCCTCAATTCCCCATATCAAGTCTGAAAATAAGAGAAAGCCCTCAAAAGTATCTAAAACTCTGGTTCCGCACTTTCTCTTTGCATTACCTGCGGTCCCGCACCTAATGGTCAAGTCTCCTGCGCACCTAACCGCACTGTCCCTGTGTTAAAGGTACGGACCTCTGTAAAAGTTAAAAAGGCGCGAGTATATTCTGAAAAACTCACTTTCAGTCCATTCTAGAAGCTTCTGGAAGGAATCTTGAGGTGGCAAGTTCCGTCTCTTAAGGTTCATGCATCCCATACCTTAAGGAGCTAACCCCTTGATGTGAGGAGATTATCCCTTTGAAGGAGGATTCTATCCCTTCATAGGTGGACCTGTAACCTCCTCCTCTACACTAAAAAAGAAGCATTGGGCTGGTTACTGAGGAGGTTAGAAGCTTGGTATTTTTGAGGTGAAATGCTGTTGGAACTTAGTCTTCTTTAGTTGAGTTTTTATGAGGAGAGATTACATACCTCTAAGATCTCATTTGGAAGAGTGCAAGGCTTGTCAAAGTAATTCCTGTTTTGGACCCCAGGAAGAGCATGTTCAATATCAAGGCTGAAAAGGTTGTAAAGTTCTTCTACTTCAAAGTTAATACAAATAAGTTTGTTTTTCTCAATAAGCTGTTGATTCATGGTTTATTTTATGGATTCCTTGATCACCATAATAACATGATTTATGATATTTGCTATGCAAGTGATATTTAATGTTTGCTTGTTTGTGATTGCAGGTCTTTAAAGGTAACACTTTCGAACGATTAGAGGGTAACTCTTTCGAACGATTGAAGGATTACTACTATAAGCAAGCATTAGATCTAAGGTAGGATCTTAACACCTTTGTAGTATTTACTTATAAATCGCATATGTCTAGAGAAAGATAGGTTTGTTTGTCCGTTTGTTGCTAGACTATCTTTTGATACTAGGGAGATCGGTCTTGTCTGCAAAATCAATTTATCCGGCCAACAAATTGGCGACTCCGCTGGGGAACTACGCTCGGTGGTAGGTTCATTTTTTAACGAGCTTGAAGTCGATAGAAATCGATCCATCGTAGGCAAGCTCACAACACGAAATCATAGATCAAGTTATGAAGAAATATATTGGCAAGGACTGACTCAAGGATGGCCAAAATAGATGACAGATATCTCGTAGATGAATGGTTTGTTTGAACTATTCTCTTGATCAACTTCCTAGATAATGAGCTGAACTCGATAGAAAGCGATCCATCATAGGCAAGCCCACAACACGAAATCATAGATCAAGTTTTGAAGAAATATATTAGCAAGGACTGACTCAGGGATGGTCAAAATGGATGATAGATATCTCGCAGATGAATGGTTTGTTTGAACTGTTCTATTGAACACATAACGACACTGCAGATGGTTTGGTGACAATTGACCCAAAGCTAATACCCAGAAACCAGTTGAAGACTTTCAATGTGGTTTGATTAACTGTTAGGTAAAGGATTTTCCCAACCCAGGTGAACAAAAAGTGTCGTGTTCAAGAGTGGTTAATGGCTTTTCTAAAAAACAAAGTGTAACAAACAGGTTCATTTTTCTCTCTTTTCCCCCACCATTTCTGGCAAGTACCTCTTTATTTTTGACAAGCTTGAGGAGCATAACATTTTCTTGTTTATAAGCTCATCCTTCAGATGAGTCCAACTTAGTTTAAAATTCGAACCCTAAGAAGGAATAGTTTGTTCCTGTTTCAACCTCGTTAAAAAATGAAATCGGATGTCTCGAGGATAGTTTGTTCATGTGTCAACCTCGTTAAAAAATGAAACCGGGTGTCTCGAGGATAGTTTGTTCCTGTATCAAACTCATTAAAAAATTAAATCGGGTGTCTCGAGGATAGTTTGTTCCTCTGTCAACCTCGTTAAAAAATGAAACCTGGTGTCTCGAGGATAGTTTTTTCCTGTGTCAACCTCATTAAAAAATGAAACCGGGTGTCCCGATGATAGTTTTTTCCTGTGTCAACCTCGTTAAAAAATGAAACTGGGTGTTTGGAGGATAGTTTTTTCTTGTGTCAACCTCGTTAAAAAATGAAACAAGGATCATGGAGGATAGTTTGTTCCTATCTCAACCTCATTAAAAAATGAAACTAGGTGTCTCAAGGATAGTTTGTTCCTGTGTCAACCTCGTTAAAAAATGAAACAAGGAGTCTCGAGGATAGTTTGTTCTTGTGTCAACCTCGTTTAAAAAATGAAACAAGGCATTCGAGGATAGTTTGTTCCTTTGTCAACCTCGTTAAAAAATGAAACCGGGTATCTCGAGGATAGTTTGTTCCTGAGTCAACCTCGTTAAAAAATGAAACCGGGTGTCTCGAGGATAGTTTGTTCCTGTGTCAACCTCGTTAAAAAAGAAACAAGGAGTCTTGAGGATAGTTTGTCCTTGTGTCAACCTCGTTTAAAAAATGAAACAAGGCATTCGAGGATAGTTTTTTCTTGTGTCAACCTCGTTAAAAAATGAAACCGGGTATCTCGAGAATAGTTTGTTCCTGTGTCAACCTTGTTAAAAAATGAAACTGGGTGTCCCGAGGATAGTTTGTCCCTATGTCAACCTCGTTAAAAAAATGAAACAAGGGGTTTGGAGGATAGTTTGATCCTGTGTCAACCTCGTTAAAAAATGAAACCGAGTGTCTGCAGCATAGTTCCTTGTCTTGTGTCAAGCTCATTAAAAAATGAATCAAGAGTTATGAGGAAAGTTCTTGATCGTGTGTCAACCTCGTTAAAAAATGAAACAAGGGTTATGAGGATAGTTCTTTTACTGTGTCAACCTCATTAAAAAATGAAACAACTTTTTCCAAATCGAGTCTTTGATTTAGATCTCGTAAAATCCAAGTTGAGTCTTTCCAAGATCTCGAAAGTGAACCTTCATTCCATCCACCTTGTTGAAAGAAATGAAGCTTGGGGGCCATGTACCTCAATTTGAGTCACCATGCTGGGGGCATGCAAACCTTTTTCAAATTCATTTTTTAGCTTTTCTAGCTTTTTAGTTTTGTCTTTTCTAGTTTTTTTTTAGTTTTGTTGTTACTAGCTTGCATAAAAGAAAAACTAAAAAACCGAGCATATGTAATCGCATGGTTCAAGCTCATTAAAAAATGAACCTACCTTCGGTAAACAACCTTTGTGATTTCCATGCTATCATCCTTTTAAGCCTTGGTTGTGTTCCTCTCATCACCTCCATTCTTTTGGCCGATCATACGCTTCCACTTGATTGTTTACCCTTCCTGAGGGACTGCAGCTATGAGTGGTTTTATTAGCCAGCCTCTTAACCATTACATGTTTTGAGCAGTTTCACCATTGCCGGAACTAGTTGCTACCCTTTATACCACTAGTTCCTCTAAGATGAGTCTTCTTTGAGCTCTTTTCTGATTCATAAAATATGAAAAGATTGCTAAGTTATTCCCTTTTTTAACTTGTTAAACGGAATTAAAAAGGTGGTCCACTTTTAGATCTTTTCTGACCGTATAAACATGAAAAGATCGCCAGACTTTTGTCTTTTCAGGTTTGATACTGGTTACGAAATGATGTGTCTTCAATCACTTTTCTACTTTTTCGAATCGAGGCCACTAATTATGAAAAATACTCCTTGATCGTAATGGTCAAGCGGTTCTCTCGACTATTATTTTATACTTTTTCGGGCTCGAGGGACACAAATTTACAAAAAAGTGAAACATTGGAGTCCTCTTTAAGCCCTTTTCAGACTCTCGAAAATTGAAAAGATTACCGAGCACTTGATTGTTCGAACTCTTTAAAATAAATGAATAATCATCCCTTCAGTATAAGTTTACCCCTTTTACGGAATGAAATGGACTATTTATGAAAAAGGTACACGTTGACTAATTACGGTCAATAGAGTCCTCTTTAAACCCTTTTCAAACTCATTAAATATGAAAAGATTGTCGAGCACTTGTCCTTTCTAGCTCATTAAAGTATTGGAAATGTCATCCATCCTGTATTATTTTATCCTTTTTCAGACCTGAGGGATTATTTTACGAAAAAGTACCCCCATGGAGCTTTCTTAAGTTTTTCTTCTGACTCCCTAAAACTGAAAAACACCGAGTTTTTCCTATATTGGACTCATTAAAATTTAACAGTAAAGGACCTATTCAATTTTAAACAGGAATGAACCACTCCTTCTTAGGGTTCGAATTTTAAACTAAGTTGGACTCATTCGAAGGATGAGCTTATAAACAAGCAAATGTTATCCTCCTCAAGCTTGTCAAAAATAAAGAGGTACTTGCCAGAAATGGTGGGGGAAAAGAGAGAAAAATGAACCTGTTTGTTACACTTTGTTTTTTAGAAAAGTCGTTAACCACTCTTGAACACGATACTTTTTGTTCACCTCAGTTGGGAAAATCCTTTTCCTAACAGTTAATCAAACCACATTGAAAGTCTTCAGCCGGTTTCTGGGTATTAGCTTTGGGTCAATTGTCACCAAACCATCTGCAGTGTCGTTATGTGTTCAAGAGAACAGTTCAAACAAACCATTCATCTGCGAGATATATGTCATCCATTTTGACCATCCCTGAGTCAGTCCTTGCCAATATATTTCTTCAAAACTTGATCTATGATTTCGTGTTGTGGGCTTGCCTACGACGGATCACTTTCTATCGACTTCAGCTCATTATCTAGGAAGTTGATCTAGAAATTGTCAGTACCTTGAAAGTTGCATGCCCTAATGGCAGTTTTCTCGCCTTCAACGATAGGTTGCATCATTGACCTTCGATTGAATGATTCTATGACATGTTCGACTTTAGCTCATTTATTCACATTTCATGGATTGTACTGGGTACTTTGAGAGCCATTGACATTACTGGTGGTTTCTCTCACACTTTTTAACAGTTCACATCATTGACTGGTAATCAAGTGGTTTCTACCATGTTCAACTTCGACACATTCATTCACATGGATAAAATCGTACTAGTTCGGGAAGCGGAAATCAAGACCCTGGATCTAGTTTCTACCATCCAGGTTGCGAGGAATTTTGTTATTCGTTATACAGTGGACTATTCATAAACAGATGGTTGCACCCATACTATGTCTACACATGTCTATACTCTTGATGTAGTACAAAATCACTCCCGTATCATAACATTTTAGTCAGTTTTCTAGTCAGTTTTGATCTGAGTATGGGAATGCCTACCTCAGCGATGATATGTCTACATATATATATTTTGCATTGAATGTTTTTACAATTTCCGACTGGGGTGTCCACAAGATGATCCTTGAAATGATAAAGCATTTCACTCTTCATAAATGACAGACTCTATCTTCATCTATTACAAACTTCGCACTTTAGGGGGAAATCTGTTGCACTAAAAATTGTCACCTTGACATTCTACAATCTGTGTGAGTCCATTACCACTCATACTTTCCTCCTTTGCAAGTCTTAAGCCTCAGTTCCTCATATCAAGCCTGAAAATAAGAGAAAGCCCTCAAAAGTCTCTAAAACTCTGGTTCTGCACTTTCTCTTTGCATTACCTGTGGTCTCGCACCTAATCGTCAAGTCTCTTGTGCACTTGACCGCATTGTCTCTGTGTTAAAGGTGCGGACCTCTATAAAAGTTAAAAAGGCGTGAGTATATTATGAAAAACTCACTTTTAGTCATTTTTATAAGCTTCTGAAAGGAATCTTGAGGTGGCAAGTTCGCTCTCTTAAGGTTCATGCATCCCTTACCTTAAGGAGCTAACCCCTTGATGTGAGGAGCTTATCCCTTTGAAGGAGGATTCTATCCCTTCATAGGTGGACCTGTAACCTCCTCTTCTACACTAAAAACGAAGCATTGGGCTGGTTACTGAGGAGGTTAGAAGCTTGGTATTTTTTAGGTGAAATGTTGTTGGAACTTAGTCTTCTTTAGTTGAGTTTTTATGAGGAGAGATTACATACCTCTAAGATCTCATTTGGAAGAGTGCAAGGCTTGTCAAAGTAAAAGAAATTCTTGTTTCAGACCCCAGGAAGAGCTTGTTCAACATCAAGGCTGAAAAGGTTGTAAGGTTCTTCTACTTCAAAGTTAATACAAAAAAGTTTGTTTTTCTCAATAAAATGTTGATTCATGGTTTATTTTATGGATTCCTTGATCACCATAATAGACATGATTTATGATATTTTCTATGCAGGTGCTATTTAATGTTTGCTTGTTTGTGATTGTAGGTCTTTAAAGGTAACTCTTTCGAACGATTGGAGGGTAACTCTTTCGAACGATTGAAGGATGACTACTACGAACAAGCATTGGATCTAAGGTAGGATCTTAACACCTTTGTAGTATTTACTTATAAATCACATATGTCTAGAGAAAGATAGGTTTGTTTGTCCATTTGTTGCTAGACTATCTTCTGATACTAGGGAGATCAGTCTTGTCTGCAAGATCGATTTATCAGGCCAACATTCTTGCACTTCTAGCTAATCTTATTTCTCGAGATTGATCAGGCCCCACTAAGCCAACAAATGGTTCCCGGCAACCGAACCATTTGTTGGCTTAGTGGGGCTTGACCCAGGTTCGGAAGTGATTTATCCAAGCAAATCCCGGTACTACTGGCCCTTTCGGCAACATTCCATGAAGCGTGAACTGAGGTCTCACCCGAAGTAGTATGGGAGGGTGCTAGAACCATGTTTCTGCACCTTGGGGATGTCTGATATGAGGTGATTGGTACGCGGTCCAACCTTCGCACTTACTGCGCTACGTGCACCTGCGGGCACCCCGCACCTTGTGATATTGTCTTCACGCGGTTCTAGCCGCAGCGCAACCCATGTTATTTACCCAAGTCTTCCTTAGTTAGGCTCTGTTAACTTGTTTACTTAAATTATTTTCATATATAAGCATTCATACGAGTATTCATCAAGTGCGCGCAGTAAATAAATAGAATAAAAGTAATAACATCAAAACACAGATTCAAGAATAGATGCACATAGTAAACTTCTCTTTGTTAACTTTCAATTCCAAGTACACACCCGACTCCGCCCTGCACACTCAGCTGCAGGGGTCCGCGCACTCAGCTGCGAACTCTAGTAGGCCTCTGCGCACTCAGTTGCAGAGCCTCTTCCTACTACTACGGCCCAGTACACTTCAGATTCCACTTTTTTCTCTAACCATGCCTCTGCATCCCTATCTATTCTCTACTAAGCTTAGCTATATTTACACTTAGAGACTCGCTTTATTTATATAATCCCATGGTCCACGGACCAAGGGTAGGCCGACACAACTTTACATTAAATTACAATATTTTATGGGGGATAGCCCTATGACTCGATTGTACACTTCACGCTTTGCACCCGCACTTCGCAGAGTTCTACACCATCTTTGACCAAAACGTGGGCATTGAGCCCCAAAACCTGCTACGGGGGATCCCATGCCCAACATCCATATTGTGAGCTATTATTTGATGGATGAAGGGATTTCAAACCGATTCAAAGAGACGATATGTCTTGATAGTCAGAGATTGGTTCCATACGGTTTTATCCATCATTTGTGCCACTTTGATTTTGAATTTTGACTAAAATATGAATTTCCAGGTCACAATGAGAACCACTAGGGTACAGAGGTTTGGGGGAGCTGAATAATCAATGAGACAGATTTTTAGAGTGAGGGCCCCAGGATTGCTTCGGCCTAATATGCCTATAGTGAGAAGTGAATTCCAAAAGTGGATGAAGCAACGTCAGTAAAAGATCTGTGATGAGGTAGAAGGATGAGTCAAATGAGCCTATCAACATGAAAGCCTTATTTTGAATGCAGGGAGGAAGACCAATGACCCCTCCAACCCATAGGGAAGACCAAATAATTTGATGAATAAAACCATGTCTATAACCATGTCATGGTAAGGGAGACCAAATGATTTGGTCATGTAAGATTAGTTTTCCTCTAGGGAAGGAGGATCCCTAATTGGTCAGATCATCAACTATTTTGTTTTTTATTTGCAACACATGGAAGAAATGGATTCTATGAATAAGGCTAGATATGAAGAGAGTATTTTTATAATCTAAGCCAATTTGAGATCCTCTAGAAGTGATTTACTTATAATTTTGAATATAATAACTAGGGAGTGTCTAATGACTATAAACTCTTGAATTCTCAATTGAACAACTTGTTTGAGACATTGGTAGAGAGCGTAAGCCTATGCAACATTTCTTGTCTCCTCCCCCTCCCACCAACCACCTTTGGATTCCCCTTGGAAGCACCATCAAAGAAAAGAGTATGATGATTTTGCTAGAAGAGCCAATTTTTAAATTTCTCTCCAATACCCCTTATCATCCAATGTTCTTTTTTTGAACAAGGAACTTTGGGGAAAGAGGAAATGTTGAAGAAGTAAACCCTTTCAGATTCTTGTGCATCTAAATTATTGTCTTCCTCCTTTATTTCCTTCACTCAAAAGATATCTCCTATCAACCCAATGGACCTTGCAACTACTTTAACAAGTAGATCATATTCATCCAAGAATATAATTTTATTCCTAGATAAAGAAAAGAGTATGATGATTTTGCTAGAAGAGCCAATTTTTAAATTTCTCTCCAATACCCCTTATCATCCAATGTTCTTTTTTTGAACAAGGAACTTTGGGGAAAGAGGAAATGTTGAAGAAGTAAACCCTTTCAGATTCTTGTGCATCTAAATTATTGTCTTCCTCCTTTATTTCCTTCACTCAAAAGATATCTCCTATCAACCCAATGGACCTTGCAACTACTTTAACAAGTAGATCATATTCATCCAAGAATATAATTTTATTCCTAGATAACCAAAGCTTCCAACACACCATTTTTGTGGAAGCTTCCCAGAGTTTTTTCATCTTATTTTTCCCTGCCTGATATGGCAAGGATGTGGATGATTCTTCCCTATAATCTGGTGTTAATATTCAATTGTATAATTGACTCTTTCCCTCATTGATTCCCCCCTTGAGACTGTCGTTAATTCAACCAAGAGATATTTGAATCTTGTAGCTATTACACAAGACACTCCCCCTAATAATATTGTGTCATCAGCAAATTGAGTGTGGTTGATGCTTCGAATTCCTTCCATGAAGTGAATCCCAGGTAGATTGTTGAGGACACGTTCATGCTCCAATATTTTACTAAATGATTCTTCCATTATAATAAATAGAAATGGCGAGAGGTTGCATCCATGTATCAATCCACAAGAGGCTAAAAAAAACTAGTTGAGATTCCATTAACCAAAGGTGAAATCTAAGGAGAAGAGGTACAATCCTTGATCCATTGCAAGAACTCAAGAGAAAATCCCATCTTTTTTAAAACTGACAAAAGGAAAGAATGTATGATTCTATCGAAAGCATTGGCTAAGTTGATCTTAATTGTCATCCCCTTGTCTACTCTAGATTTATTGGAGTGTATTGCTTCTTGCAAAAGCATGATATTATCCATAATTTTTCTTTGCCTTATAAAGCCTATTGGTTTTCAGACATGAGCTTAGGAATAAAAGTTTTCAATATTTGTGCCATAATTTTGGAAATAATTTTATATGAGAAATTGCATAGAGAAATAGGAAAAAATTTCTCAAATGAGGAAGGATTAACCTCTTTGGGGATCAGAACCAAGAAGGATGAGTTGAGAGTCCCCCCATTTCTCCTGATATTTGCATGAAAGAGACCATCCTGCATAAATCAAATTTATCTCTTCCTAAAAAAATTGATGAAAGGATCTAGAGACTGCATCAGGACTTGTGGCCTTATCTGGTTCAAAATACCAAATCACTTTGTTTATTTCTTTTTTTATATGATCTTCATTAACTTCACATTCATCTTCGGATTACCATTTGAGCGATGTGTTTTGTGAATCTTTCTTCTCTCTAATTCGTGACCTCTCCCACTTATGAATATAGGAAATGGAAGTGAGAAATATCATCATATGTTATGTGATTAGGAGCAATGATTATGGATCTTCTAATATGAATCTTGTCTACACTTTATTTCCATGCTCTCACATTTTTGCTTGTTTCTGGAAATATTTGGTGTTTCTGTCTCTAGCTTTGATCGACAAGCTCCTAGATTTTATTCTCCACGATTCTTCCTCTTATTTTCTTTTTCTATGCATTTCTTCATACATCTCTTTTTTTTTTGAAGAATGTATTTTATTACTAGTTACTCGTAAATCTCCTACATAACTATGGAGAAATTGGCTTTAACAAATAGGGCTTCATTTGATCCACTTTTTGGTCTCTCATGAAGCCATTTCGTAATTTCATCTCTGAGACCCTTTATTTTTTACTCTCAGATGTAGATGGGGGATCCTGACACCCATCGCAACGAAGTTCTATTGACCATGCATACGAAGTCTTATTCCAAGGCCCAAAGCGGGTTGTATATGAATGGGATGGGAAAGTGCTTTTGGAGAAAATTTAGGTCAAGTTTAACTAGATGATGATCAAATCTCCACTATGCAATATGAGAAGAAGAAATGGATAAGTGATGCAGAAGGAAATTGTTACTCACCAGGAAATGATCTAGCCAAATAACAATATGACCTAGTCTCGAACGTTTGTTTCTCCGTAAACTTAGATGTAGAGTGTTTGACATCAAATAGGTCTAGTTTAGTGATTATATTCTCCATTCCTTCTTGAAATTGATCACGAACCAAAGATCCTCCTTTTTTCTCCCATTGATGAATGGTACATTTAAGACCCCAACAAAAATGATATTTGTATTTTGAATGGACTCTTTTTTGCCAAGAATGGATTAGAAACACTCCATTTAGCTTGATAACTATTTGGCATGTAGATGTTGAAAGTGTTGCAATTTTCACGTAGGAGACGTCTTAACTTGGTGTTTATCCAATGAAGAGTTTTTCTTCATAGAGAAGATGAAATATGGTAGAGGACCATAATGAGTACATGCCTTAATGCGCCCCTTGAATCTTAATCTACCACACTTCCATTTTTCGAATTTTTTTTTACATTTTAGGAGAGCTTCGTGCTCTCCCAATTTAGTCTCCTAGGGAAGTAGAATGTGGGGATTATGAAGCCTTATAATATTTATAATTTCTTGTTCCCTTTTTTCATTATCCAGCCCTCTGCAATTCCCTAAGATTCCATTCATTATTTATTTCCTGTTTTAGAGCCTCCCCTTAAGGAGGGACTTGGTGTGGCATTCTTCTTTTGATTTTTTGACATATTGAATGTTGGGTTGTTAAATGACTCATTGATTCCTCTTTTCTTTCACATTTTCTTCTTTACCTTGGCATATCTCCCTATTAGATTTTCTTTTCATTTTCTTTATTGAATTAGTTTTGGCTAATTCTCTTTCACTTTCAGCTTCTGATTTGTCTTCTGTGGAGGTGAAACTTTTAATGGGCTCATTCCTCTCCTTAAAGGATTCATACTCTTCCTCTTCAAATTCCAATGGTTCTGTGACAACTAGAGGGGTCAGTGCATCTTCTAGATTAGCGATTTCCACATTGGCTTCTAATGGTTTGGTTGTGGGAGACGTCAAAGTATGACCTTTTTCCTTAGTGTGATTTGGGTCTTCATCAACCTGCACATTTTCCAAGATCAAAAATGGATTCTGATAATTGAGAGAGTGATTTTTACCTTGCTATGGTGGGGTATGGTCGATTATTTGCCTACACTGAACTATGGGGAGATTGTGAGTTTATGTTCATCCTTGAGGAGTAGTATGTCTTAGGGGACCTTGTTTTTTCCTATGGTCCTTTTGTTGGCCTTCTTTAGCTTGGGAAGAGATGGTTTCTTATTTCTTGGGGAAATCTTTGGAAAATTTCCATATTCATGGAAATAATGGAATTTAGAGGGGAGTTGATCGTAATCCACAGGAGGCAGGAATTACCACCCATCAAAACTGAGTTGGATCACTTCCAAAAGAACATTTTCTAGATCCACTACCACACATCTTATGGCATGAGTGTATAGTAAATATTTGACCTCACATTTGGCAATGTATTTCCCCAAAGTGTTTCCTATGTTCCTCCTAGTCTCCTCTTCCAAGCAATGAAGTGGAAGGTGGAATAATTGACCAGATAGGGACAACAAAAGGAAAATTATTTTCTTGACTGAAGTTGAGGGTCCATCTATTTAAATACAACCCATAGGGTCCTGTCTAGTCAATTTAACGTCTTAAATTTCTCTACATAAATTATCAATCCGGGTATCGTAAACTGATGAAGTGTGGTGCACCATATGTGCTTAGTTAACCTTTTTCTTACTTCGTTGTTTTATAGATTTTATTTTGTTTTGGGGTTTTGTTCTTGTTGATCTCCTAAAGTGTCTAATGCAAATGGAAATCCTATTCTAAGGTCTTAAGAATACTTTTTAAGGTCAAGTATGGATGTAGATTTCAAGACAAGGTTTATTTCCCTAATGGTAACTTCCAAAACTTAGCACTTCAAAATATATAAAAACATGTTATTGATGAAATTAGTACTTAAACAAGAATGGAAATGTGCTGCTATTCAAATCAAACAAATGATGAACTACTAATCATGAAATCACTATCTCTTCTGTTTATCTAAATACAGAAATAAAAGTTAAGCTATTGCACTCAATCAATCAAAAACTGCAAACTAATAAAAGTAAAATCAAATCACATCATTCATAGTCCGATAGCTCGCCAGGTAGTCTAAGCTATGGCTTTAGGAGATAACGTCAATGATATGAGGAATTTGATATCTAATTGCAAAAAAATAAAGCTAAAATCAAATCACATCATTCATAGTCCGATAGCTTGCCAAGTAGTCTAAGCTATGGCTTTAGGAGATAACATCAATGATATGAGGAATTTGATATCTAATTGCAGAAAAATAAAGCTAAAATCAAATCACGTCATTCATAGTCCGATAGCTCACTAGGTAGTCTAAGCTATGGCTATAGGAGATAACGTCAATGATATGAGGAATTTGATATCTAAACTAACTAACAAAGCAAATGAATAAGAATGAAATCAAAGCATAATTGAAATTGAAAAGCTAAAAAAAAAAGTCAATAGAGAGGAAAATCTCATGTCACTATTTGATGCAAAAACATGTAAAGAAAAACTAATCTACAGTCAACCAGTTGAACACACTTACATGAATTAAAATTTCATGAATGGAAAATCTAATCTATCAAACTTGAAAGCAATCAAATGACGTAATGAAATCAAAGCAAAATTACAAAATGAAATCTACTCTACCTTACATTCTAATATGCTCCATTGCATCTACTTCACATCTCCTTCCATGTTGAGAACATCAAAGCTTTATTCAAATTCTTCAAAATTACAAAGTACAACAAAACTCTCCAAAGCTTTCAAAATCCATCAAGGAAGAACTACAAACTCCAAGCTAAGCTCTAAACTCTAAGCTAACAAATGAAGGAGAAAGAACTCCTATTTATACAAAAATATGAGAAGCCATCTCATTAATGAGAGTCCATGAATCTCTCCCTCTATCTCTAGTATCCTAATCAAAATAGGAACTGATAAGACACATGTCTTCTTAGAGTTTCAATACAATTAGGAAATGTGACACATATCCTCATGATCCCATGATTCTTTCCACTCAAATTCGAATTTGGCCTTAGAGTGCCACATAAGGGTCTTCTAGAAGTCTCCTTTTGACCTACACATGTCAACAATCTCAACCCACTTGTTAGGTATAAGCATATGCACATTATTTCTAATTTTTAACCACAAATTCACTTAAAAAGTTAAGAATTAATAAAGTTTGGAAAAACATAAATGTGGCCCAATGATAATGAAAGTGGGATGAAAGTAGTGACATAGTAGTGAAATGGAGGTGATATAATGGACATAATAGTGAAAGTGTAATGGAAATGAATGACACTTTCAAGACCCAACAGGTCCCCTGAAGTAGGGCCCATTTTTGAAGATGAGAACCTTGTCTTCCTTGAGATGAAAGAAGAAAGTGTGTAAACCTTTCTCATAGAAGGTACTTTCTATTTTCCCTTTCACCAGGGGGTTCTAACTCCTTTCAACCCATTGCTCGAGGATTTTAGGAGAAGACCATATACCCATAAATTGTTTTATTAGGCCTCATTCATCCAGATTAATGGTTGTGGGTCTAGATTTAAGTATATTTACCTTAACCTTGGGAACATTCTCCTGCTTCTTCACAAACCAGTCTATCTTAGCTTTGGAACCCTTTAGACTAGATTGCATCAGTTAGTTGAAGGTAGCGGATTCAGAGGAGGGGGTGCATGGTGGAGAATGAGTTGGTGGAGGGGGAGGGGGAAAGAGGACAGAGCCCCCCGCATCTGTGCTGACATGAAGAAACCCTAATGAAACATTTGCAATGATATTGTCTGTTTAATGAACACCAAGTCTCATTTTTATCAAAATTACCACTCTTATATGTTTTGTCAATCCAACTATACACAACACACACATAGATATGCCTTTTGAAACATGTTTTTGTAAAATATGTAGGTGTTCATGCCATTTGAAACATGGTTTGTAAAAGATGTAGTTGTTCTATAAGATAAACTAATCATTATCTTTGTTGTGATTGGTACCAAAAATCATAGCTTAACACAAGACTATCACCATGTTTTTCCCACATTTCTTTGATACTTTATTCTTATTCTAGAAGCGCAAATTCATTACCATGTACATTATCATTTTTTTTTCTCTAAGAAATTAGAAGATCAATAGGTTGGAGGCAATGAGTAGTGCAAAGGATATGCTAAACTAATATTGGATGATATAATTTTTGGATGAACAACTATGTAAAGCATCAATGTTCTTAGACTCTTAACAATATTACTAAAATTATAAGACTTGGTACCTACGAAGGTAAATGAGATAATGGATTTGAGCATAATCGTTTAAATGTACAGAGCTACATGAATTCCAACCTAAATAATGTAACTTGTTTTAAAAAAGAGTTACAAGTGATTGGTGCATCAATTTTGAATATGTTGTTGAATTTGGTTTGTTTAATTATTTCATATTATAAAACATAATATTGTAAATTTTTATTTTTATATTTACTAAATTACTAATACACATGGTAGACAATTTCCTGTTTGAATTGTATGAACATTTTAAATTTCAAACAACATTCTCACTTTCAAATATTTTGATAATTTTTCATATATATTTAACAAAAATCACCTCATGTAGTCATCGTGATGAGTGGAATACATTAATCTGATTGAAATCTCCACTTGTTGTCATGATAAGATGATATCTTAAAATGTAATGTTATTTGGCATATGACAAAAAATCCATGTCGTCACTCTCCCCCTTAAGATAATATTTCTCAACATATTATTCTATGTCATGCCAAACATTGGTATCTCCATGAATTAGTTTCTTTTGCGTTAAGAAAAACCATTAATATATACAAGGAGAGGGAGACCCTTGGAATTCATATTCCAGTATCTCATGATCTTCTTTATTCTCATATTTATAATATTCACAATGTTTTACAAATCCCTAAATATTAGGTGTCAACATTCCCCCCACCCGCAATCTAAAGGGATGTTGGTCAGTGCAAGCATACTTTTGAATCGTTCAAAATTTTCCCTTCCAAGCACTTTGGTGAAGATGTATGCAATCTGATAATTTGTGGAACAATGGCGTAGGTGAATAGTCTTGGCCTCAACATGATGTCAAATCAAATGATATTTTATATTGATATGCTTGGTTCGATCATGGAACTTAGATTCTTGGACAATTTTATTGCATAAGTATTGTCAATTAAAAGAGGAGTATAATGCACTTGTTTCTCCTACAAATTTTCAATAATTTTCCTGAGCCACACAATATCCTTTGTTGCTTATGCAGCTGCCACATATTCTACCTCTATTGTGGAATCCGTTGGAATAGATTATTTTCATGACCTCCAGGAGACAACTCCTGATCGAAGACTCATAACATAACCTGAATTAAATACTCCATTTTCTTTATCTCCATCAAAATTTGAATCAGAGTATCTAGTCAAGATTAATTCATCCACCTATGTATACTTGATTCCAAAGTCTTGAGTTCCTTTCAAGTACCTTAGAACAATTTTTGCAGCAAACCAATGAACCTCACAAGGCTTTTTCATAAACCTGGAGAGGATTCCAATAGCAAATGATATTTTTGGTCTGGTACTAGTTAGGTAGTACAACTTTTCTATGAGTTGTATGTAATTAATTGCATCCTCAAATTCATTTCTTTCTTTGGATGTAAGCTTGAAATTTTTTCCATTGGAGCGGGCAGAGGATTGCATTCATCCATACCAAATTTGTTCAACAAATCTCCAATGTACTTATTTTGTGAGAGGAATATAAACTTATGATGTTGGGTTACTTCAATACCTAGATAGTAGTGAACATATCCCAAATTTGTCATCTAAAAACTTTTCCTCATTTTTTCTCTATGGATGCAATATAATTTTCATTGTTCCCTGTCATCAATAGATCATCTACATATCCACGATACATAAAATTGTTTTGCCAAATTTCTTGACAAATAAAGTTGCATCATCAAGATCATAATGTTTGAAACTTGGTTCCATAAGATGCTCAATTAACTTCTCATACTAGGATCGTGGTGCTTGTTTGAGGCCATACAAGGATTTGATCAGCTTACATACTTTGTAATCCTATCCCTTCACAACAAATCCTTCTAGTCGAGACATAAAAACATTTTCTTTCAGATATCCATTCAAGAAAGCAATTTTTACATCCATTTGATGTACTTTCCATATATTCTGTGATGCCAAGGCAACAAGAGTCTAAATGGTAGCCCATTTTTCCATGTGGGGGGGGGGGAATTCTCCTCATAATTGACCCCTTCCTTATGTGCAAATCCTTTTTCCATGAGCCTTGCTTTATGCTTGTCTAGTGAGCCATCTTCTTTATATTTGTTCTTGAAGATCCACTTGTAGCCAATCGATTTGGTTCCAAATGGAGGGTCCACCAGCTTCCAAGTTCCATTCTTTAATAGAGCATCATACTTATTCTGCATTGCTTCTTTCCAATCATCATGAGAAACAACTTCTTTAAAGGAAGTTAGTTTGAATTACATAGACAAATTTAATTCACAACAATAAGAAACGTCCATATCAATAGCTGAATTGTAATTTTCTACATCACCTACATTATGTCTAGTATAACTTCTCGTTCTAGTCTTTCCAACCTCATCAACATGAACACTTTCAAGTGCTTTGGATAACCATTTTGGAGGACCTTTTTGAGATTGCCCATGTTGTTTAGTTGACTAGTATGGAGTTGAATCAAGACTTAGCCTTCCAATTCTCTCAATCACGTCACTCAAAGTGTCTTCTTGATAAATGGTTAGAGCTTCATGAGGGAGGGAGAGTGATTCAGAAGGAGATTCCACGAATTGATCCAAAGTAAGGATCCCTCCTTCAAGATTTGGAATCTCATTATGAAATTCCATAAAATATTTTGCATTCCTAAATATGTCAAAGTGATTAAGATACCGCTAACAATATTATCATTCTTGGAAGATTCAGGAAAAATTACATATCTAGATAGTATAAAATTCTTATTTACTTCATCATAGAGATAATATGATTTGGAGGTATCCAAGTACCCCAAAATGATACACTTTCGACTCCTTGCACCAAGTGTTAGGTCCCTATACTACTAGTGTATCTCCTTATTGTTATTAGTGCAACCCCCTTATTGTATTGTTGTGCCCATGTAGTCCCCATATTGTTATTATTGTGCCCCATAAAATCCCACTATTGTTATTTTTGTGCCCTTACAATATTATTGTTATGTTGGTTCTAATTATATTGTGACCCATTAGACTCCTATATATAGAAAGAAGGTGTTTTCATTTTTATCATCCCCCAAGAATTGTTCATTTGTGTAATGTAAAGAAGGTTTCCCCCTCGAAGAGGCTTATTTTGAAGTCGGTGATCTATCTCTTCTTCTATTTTGTGAGTTGGTTTCATAACACCAAGTTTGTTTCTCTATTCCTTAGGTATCAAGGGATAACAGGTGGAACCAAAAACCCTGAGATTCCTCACCGAGGAATCTGGACATGCCAAATTTCATAGGGAATCTTGCTTTTGAGAGTATGAGATGGAAATTTGTTTTTAATATAAATTGAATATAGTACTGCAGCAGCCCATGACATCAACTTAACATTATTGAAAAACATCATTGAATGTACCATATTTAAGATTGTTTTGTTCTTTCTTTCAGTTACAACATTCTGTTGAGGATTATAAGGCACAATTGTTTAATGTCAGGTCCCATGTTAGCGAAGATAGTTTTCAAATTCATTTGAAGTATATTATTTTCAATTATTAGTATGAATAGAGCCAATATGATATTACATATTTTTTTCAATCCATGCATGAAAGTTTTTGAAATTTTCAAAAGCTTTAGATTTGTTCTTCACCAGATATACCCAACACATTTTTGTAACCACCCCTCCCAGCATTTACTCGCTTTTACAATCTCTTTAGGATAAATGTGAATTGGGCGCTACTATGACATGACCCTACCTCCAAGTTCCAGTAGAAAGTGGGGCCTATGATCTGAAAACTTATTGACACCTCTCAGGAGCACTAGATCACCCAGATGTTAGTCCATAACCTATGATAATGAGACCCTAAGTTGGAATTACTTTTCCACAATCCTAACACCCAAACGGGACCCATAACACAACATTCATGCTATTATCAGGCTATAACCACACTCATGAACCTGCTTTCATGCGGTTATGACCTAAATTTCCTAGTTCAGTGCCAGCAATTCTAATACCTGAGCCACTTTTCTAGGCTAGTCTCCAGACCACTGCTCATAACTTCGTGTAACTTTACATAATCGTGATTAAGATGATACCAATACCAAAAATTCAAACTTGAAGCAATAAATTGACCTAGACTGCCTAGCACCCATCAGACATTTCGTCAAACATATGGTAAGCATGTAAGTTGCAGGTCATGAATGCATATTTGATCTTAAATCTATGAAGTTCATCTAAGAATCACAAAGAATGTCTAACTCCCTCTCAAGTAGCTACAACAACACTTGTTATCTCATGAATTCATCAACCACTCAAATACTTATAAAATCATGAACAAGAGTTATAACTATAACACATCATAGAACCATGCTTATAACCAAAATATTAACCATGACAAATTAACCATCTAATCAACATAATAACATGTACAAGGTCTTATAGATCAAAATAGGAAAATAACTCTTGTTAACATATGCAAAATCCAACCAAGTTAGGGACTTCCATGTACCACCTAACCAGTATAGATTGGGTTGAACCAAATATTTATTTCATCCAATCACCCTTATGCCATATTCCAACCATGAAAGTGGGATCTCATGGGATAGACCAAGACATAATCAACCAAGGACTCTCGAGGTTAAACTACCTTCACCCTCAAGCTATTGTGTTCTCACCTAAACCGATCCTAAGATCACAAAACCAAACCAAGCTTGGATACCTCAGAATTTCTTCACCATACATTAATGAATTTTCTTGTCACCACCCACCCGTTTAAGGCTTCTTGGAGAAAACCATATCCACCCCCAACCCTTGGGAATTTTTCTCGAGAACGCCTCACTCAGTTCCAAAACCTTCCAACAATCCAAATCTCAACCAAGAATGAATCCCATCACATCATGACCATCCAGGAAATGGCAAGGCAAGGATGAAACTACTGTCAAACCAAGAAAATCCCATGTCAACAACAACAATGAAACAAATAACTAAATGCATGTAACATGCATTCATACCTTAGCTAGGAAATCACACATGCAACCTATTACTTGCAAAATTCTCCTGCAGAAGCTTTTGATCCAACCTTCTCCTTGATTTCCTTCTCTTTCCTTTGCTTTCCTTTCTACAAATCCAAGTTAATTACAAAATGATCCAAGAATACGCTAAATGTGAAAGAGTGTATGTGAGAGAGAATGAAAGGAGAGAGTCAAACTAAATTAAAAAGAGTTGTAATGACGAAAAATATGTGAACTGATTCTCTAATGTCCTTTTGTCATTGATTGGTCCCATCAATATGTATATTTCAAGGCCCATATTTCTATCCTCCAGCCACAAATTATTTCTTTCTTCACATTAATTTACATTTTTGGCTATAATTTGCTTAGTAGGAAGACTAAATGGTGCTTGTCATACTTTGTGGCCTAATGTGGTTTATGTGTAGGAAAGAGAGCATTTTTTAGTGCATTCATTATGCAGAGGCATTTTGGAGGCATCTAGAGGAAGTGCAGGAGGCTTGTCCCCTACATTTAATTTCCTTTGACTCGAAGTGATCCCTAGAATCACTTATTTGCACTCACCTACAACTCAAGGTCCACTAGAAGCTGATGAACTCAAATGAATGAGAGGATTTAAGGGAACTACATCCACTATTTTCGAGGTTTTGGAGGGAATCATTCCTCTTTCCAAGGGAGCTGCCCTTAAGACATCTTTTGTATAAATAAACAAGCTCGAGGGCCCATTAGGATTCAAAATTTTTGGAGCTAGGAAGATCTATTGAGATCCAAGTATTTGAGACTTTTATTTCCATTTTGATATGATGTACTTGAACTCCATTTTCTGTTAATGAAAGATTCATTGTTGGTCTACATTTGAGTTAACTTTGGAGTGTTGAGACCCTTCGATTAGGGCCAAAACTAGAGGCTCTAATATCTCTTATGTATTTTATTTTGTCATTGTTTGAGTAGTGACACTTCTTTCCTTGTTTAAACACAACTTAGATTTCAAAACTTGTAGTTTCAGACCTGATTACCACCTCTCTTGTGGGAAGTGTGGGTGAGGAGCCTACACTAACAAGCCGAAAATATTTGTTTATTTTTCTTTTGAAAGTTGTTAGGCTTCGGTTTATAGTTTTGTTGCATACTATGTTTCTTCATCCTATAAGTTAAGGTCATGCCTTTGCACATGGATTAGATTCATGTTGTAGGATAAAGTATCTCTTGATGAAATAAAATTCAACTCATCCTTTCCATCTTGATTTGTTGTAATTTGATCACTAGATTTATGTTCTTTCTAAGAGTAAAAAGGGGTTGATTGCTAGTTTGCAGGTACTACCAGTGACTTGCAGGTATTGTAATACTCATCCTACATCCACTTTTTCATGACCATATTCCTTATTGACACCTCATATTTCCCTCATGTTCTGCCACCGAGATCATCTTTTATGGTTATTGGGGAACACCATGGGCATGTACATTTTATGCAAGATGTGCCTCTAAGGGGTGCTAAGCTTGGAAAATGTCCTCACACATTCTTCATACAACCTCATCTACCTTCTCCCACCTTCATAACACCTTTCCTACCCTCAGGATGCTCTCGGATCCAATCCTATAGCAAAGTAGGGAAATCTTGTAGCATCCTCTAGCAATCTTGTAGCATCCTATAGCATTGCCTAAACTTGGCCATATTTTCTTTAATATCTTGAATTTTTAATTTTTGGATTCAATAATGACCTCCAAGCTTTGAATCCATGATTGGGGAAGACCAAGGACCAATTTAGACCCATCCTTCCTTCACTGCAAGTACAGAACAACAATTAGAATTAGTAGACAGATTTCCACATTTGAATATAAAAAATTGTTATTTTATGAAATGTATAAAGTCTCTGTTACTGAAGCTAAATTATCTTGAACTTGGTGATAAGAAGGAAAACTCTTCAATGCAAGTAGATTAGACCTAGTTTTTTTAAACTTATGTCTTTATATTTTCTAGTCATACACTTTAGATCAAGTTTCCTCTTTTAAGCAATTTTTCACATTCTGCAAGTAGAGTAATGATTTTCATTCTGAAAGTAGAGTACTGATTTAATTTTTGCAAGTAGAATAGCATGGTTCATTTTTGTAATTAAGTACATTATTTCCCTTCCTGCAATTGTAGTTAGCCTTTATATTTGATGAATGGAACTTTGACTTATGCAATTAGGATGATGTTTATCTTCCTACAATTAGAGTAGACTCTTGTATTTTTATGCAAGTTCTCTTTGTAAGCTAGTTGGAGGAGTGGTATCTGGATACCTTGATTTGATTCAAATGACTGAAGGTGACATGAGTAGATCTTGACCTACTGTGCATATAACACTTCCACCTTTAAGTTTCTACAGACCTTAGGTTGATGATTTAATTTGGTAGCCTTGGGAGTTGCAGCATTATTATTGTAATATTGGGGTTCATCAGTTTTTGGCGTTGTTGTTGGGAAAGTGTCCAAGTAGGTATTGTTTCTACTTAGAAGTTTCTTATCTTTTTTCTTGCATAAGTATTATTAATTTTAAAAACTTCCAAACTAATTATAAAAAAAAAAAGACCTAGTTCTTTCATGCCTCGTAGGACTAGGGATAATCAAGGGAAATTCCTACCAAAAAACCCTAGCCCTTCAAGCATCCAACCATCATTCTTCTTTGATGACTATGAACTTCGTTTGGGTGAGCAACATGAAACCTTTTAAAAACCCATAGGGGAGGACGAGCCTATATCACCTATCCAAGAGATGGCTGAAAATAGAAAAAATGTGTTCTCTTCCATCTGAGAGACTAATGGGGAGGCTAGAATGAAGAATATCAACCCTACTTCCATTCCACACTTCCATGGCCTAACTTATGAGGAACTTGACATATTAATATTTGAGTTTGTTGTTGTCTATAGGACCTATGGCTATACCTCTGATGAACAAAATTTGAGGTTGTTTCCATCCACCCTCAAAGATGCAGTCATGCGCTAGTTTATGGGCTTACCTGGAGGTGATATCACTACCTGGGTATAAAAGAAACAATCCTTTAATGAGAAGTATAGGGATTACTGTAGGTCTAAAGAGACAAAAGAGGAAATATTTAGGATGATCCTAGGGCCAGATGAATCCTTAGAGGACTATGAGGAAAGATTCCAACTCAACTATAGGAGGGCTAATTGTACCCTTGACCTTGAGTCACTCAAACTAGTACTTCTCTGAGGGATTAGGGAGGATGTAATGGAGACCCTCAATATGTTGTCTGGAGGAGACTTTTACCAATTAACCTATGATGGAATCAAGACCATATTCAAGAACCATTCTAGGGCTGCTAGGAAACGGGGAAGGTCTAGCCAAAGCTTGACTAACTCCTCTTCCACGACCTAAACCATCAAACAGGAGATAGGGAACATGTTGGAGCACTTCAAAAGTGAAATATTGCATACTTTTTCCTTACATATGGACACTTTTTAGATTAAAAGGAAGCAAGAGGAAGCATAAAGGACATTAGCTATCTTTTTCCCTAGATGCACTAAGAGGCATCCCATAAATGATTGCCCACTAAACACCATAGAAGTTTCCTCTGTCTATGAGGAAAACCATGCAATAGACAAATTTCCCTCTCCGCCAAGCCTAAAAGTTGTATACCAAGGGGTAGAAAGTGGGTTGGAGAAACTCTGCTTCATCAACCAAAGGAGGCTCCAAGGCCCTAGGCCATATCAACAAGGCATGCAAGGTGCACGATATCCTCCTTATAATCCAAACCAGTATGCACAGTTTCAGCCTTGGTACCCTTCAAATCATCCATCGTGGTCCATACCCTCTCCTTGGTCATATGCTCCAAAATATCCTCCTCAACCTATTAACCCTCCTTTCCATCCATATCCACCTCAACCTCCTCAATGGGGTAACCCTTCACAAAGATGGAGGCCACAGACATCCCAACCTCCTACCTTAGTGCCTCCTCCTCCACCTCAACCAAATTTACCTCACAACAACCCACCTAATAAACCTCAAATGCATTCCCAATCCAATCCAAACCTGAACAATAAGCAGGCACAACAGGTTTACAGTGGGGAGACATCCTATCCTACATATGTTGTGGAAATCCAAGAAATCAACCTTCCATTTGGGAAGGTACCTCCAAATTCTCACCCACCTTATCCACCTAAATAACTTGAATAAGAGAAGAAAGATAGTACCCGTCAATCCAATGCACCTCCCTATCCTGAAGGGTTGGTCCAACCTAAACAACACACCCCGAAAGAGGCTGAAGTTTTGGGAGAACTAAAGAATTTGTTTGTCAAAATACCCCTTCTCTAGGACATCAAGGATGTCCCCATCTATAACAATATTACCATAGAATAATGCTTCAGTAGGCCTAGGAGAAGAAGAAGAGATACCCCCACCATCAACGTTTTTGGGAAGCCTTGGGTGGATAGTGATCTCCCAAAATTACTTGGATCCTGGTAGCCCAATAGTGGATGTGCACATTGATAGCATTAGGGTCCTTAATAGCTTGATTGACCTTGGGGATGTAATCAATGTGATGACCAAAGAAACCATACTCAAGATCAACCTCCAAGGATATTTCTTGCAGACAAGTCCACAGTATCCCTTGAAGGATTTATGGAGGATGTGATGGTATCCATCCACTCCTAGGAGTATCCCATGGATTTCCTTGTCCTCCAACCCAAAACCAAGTTTAATGGTTACCCTCGTATCCTAGGAATACCTTAGTTTTCCACTACCGATGCCTACATTCGTTGTAGGGCTGGGAACATGACCTCAAGAATGGGCATCTCTCAAAGTAACTCATATTGTATCCCCCTGCTTAACCTTCTAATGAGCATGAATTTCCCTTATCGATAGAGGAAGAGGAAGAAGAAGACTTTATCATAAATCCCTCTACCAGTTTTTACTCCAGACATTGTTGTAGGAGATAAAAATCTTGATGAAGATGACCTTATTAACCATATCTTACAAAATCAACCCCCCACTGCCATGCCAATTGATGAACTGGTGGAAGAATATTTAGAACAATATGAGGGCAATCCATGGACTGATCTGTGTTCTGTTGACCCTGATCTTGATCATGCCAAGGTTGAGGAAATTATTTGATCCAAAGCTCTAAATATCAACCCCTCTCTCAGTCAAGCAAGAGGATTAGTTATGCACTATACTGAGGCAACACCTTGATGCTTTTGGTTAGGACTATAAGGAGATGAGAGGTGTGCATCCCTCAATTTTTTCTCACCATATTACATAAAGAAAGGAGGACAACCTATGCGCCAACCCCAGAGGAGGATGAATCCCACCCTTAAGGACATTGTAAGAGAAGAAATGCAAAAATTATTGGATGCAGGGTTCATATACCCCATCTCAGACAGTGAGTGGGTTTCTCCTCTTGTCATAGTCCCCAAGAAGAATGGGAAGTGGAGGATTTGTGTTGATTATAAAGAACTTAACAAGGCTAAATATAAGGAAAATTCACTTTGTCTTTCATTCACCAAGTCCTACATGGCCTTGTAGGGAAGATATTATTTTCCTTCCTAGATGGATTTAGTGGGCACAACCAAATACATATCAGCCATGAGGACTAATACAAAACCACATTCACATGTCCTTGGGGTACCTTTGCCTATAGGTTCCTTCCATTTTGTTTGTGTAATGCTCCTGCTACGTTCCAAAGGGAAATTATGAGTATCTTTGTTGACCTTGTTGATGACATTGTTTAGATATACATGGATGAATTCACTCCTTATGGATATGACTTCCAGGAATCTCTTTATAATCTATGTAAAGTATTAAATAAATGCATTGAGATGAATATTTCATTAAGTCCCGAGAAATGTGATTTTTTTATAAATGCAGGGACTATCTTGATCCATTCCATATCTAAGGAAGGGATACAGGTTGACCCCAACAAAGTTGTTCTCATTAAAAGGATCCCTACCCCTCAAAAATAAAGGGATGTTAGAAGCTTCCTAGGATTGGCTCGGTATTATAGGAGGTTCAGTAATAACTTTAGTAAATTGGCTTCACCTTTGTTTGGATTACTAGCTAAAGACTTGTATTACTGTTGGATAGATAAATGTTAAGATGCCTTTGAAGTACTAAAGGAGAAAATTACCAGTGCACCCATCCTTAGGGGTCCTAATTGGGCATTGCCTTTCCATATCCATACAGATGCATCAGATAAATTTGTAGGAGAATTCTTAGGACAAGTGGAATACAAACTACCCTATGTTATGTATTTCATCAGTAAGAACCTTTCTAAGGTTGAACTTAACTATATAGTCACTAAAAAGGAACTTTTGGCTATGGTGCACTCTTTGAATAAATTTAGGCACTATATCACTGGATATCAAACTTTTGTTCACACTGATCATGCAACCATTAAGTATTTAGTGAATAAACCCAATGTCAATTCAAGAATAATTAGATGGTTGTTACTATTACATCAATTTGATTTAACTATTGTTGACAAGCTAGGAAAAGAGAATCTGGTTGTATATTTTTTATTAGGACTAACCTTGATTGCAGGAAATGAGGAGATGGTAGATGATCAAATTCCAGATGAACACCTCTTTCCCATATTGATGCTATCTCCTTAGTTTGATGATATAACAAATTACTTGGTTGTTGGGAGGTTCCCTCCTAATATATCCTCCAAGGAGAAGAGCAAGATTGTTAGAAAGAGTGCCCCTTTCACCTCTATTGGTGGAAATATTTTCAAGTTGGGGCCAATAATATTTTGAGAAGATGTGTGAGGGAATAGGAGGTATTCGAAATCCTCTTAGCATGCCATGATGTACCTTGTGGGGGCCACTTTGTTGATAAGAGGACAACTAGTTAGCCATAGTATTGCATCAAGAATGTTGCAACTCCCAAGGGAGCGTCAACTCAAATTATCAACCAAGGGTTTGTACAAACATATACGTGATAGTGCTATATGCATAGAAGATTGGATTCCACTCATTCCACCCACAATAATGACATTTGATCAAAGTGCTCAAAGACCATTCCTCCTATTGAACTATAATGAAGGATTGTTGATGAAAGTGCAACTGAAAACTACTTATAGCTATGAAAATGGAAATGCCATTTTCTCCACTTGTAGATGCTAATTAATCAATTCATGAGATGACAAGGGCTAATCTACTTGCAGAAAGAAAGCTATTTTAACTTGAAAAATTCATCAAACTACCAAATCTAGTTGTAGAAATGAAGCTACTTTACCTTGTATAATTCATCAAACTACCAACATAATTGCATGTATCATGTACCTAGTTCACACTTGCTTGAAAATCAGAAGCCTACTTGCATAATACTTATGATAAAAAAACTAATTCTACTATGTTTTGCAATGTGGAAGAGGAATCGGTGGAGTGGCCTAGGTGCTTCCCCTAATCATCAAATCACAGCTGGGGGTCATTATTCATCTTGACTGAGCTAAATTTGAAGTGGGGATCAAAATTGGTGAAGAAACGTGGTGCTACAGGCTTGCTACAAGTGGCTACTACAGGAGGTCTTGTATTGCTACAGGAGGGTCTGTAATGCTACAGGAGGGGTTACATGAGGCTTTTGAGGGTGAAAATGATGCCTTGAGGGTGTGGAGAGGTGGATGGAGGTTGAAGAGAATGAAGGGAGGTTGGTTTGAGCCCCCTAGCCAAGCTCAGGACTTCTCAGAGGTCTTTTTTGCACTAGGATGAACGCACATATTGTCCTAAATTTACTAGGAGAACTCCAATATGGAAGTGGAAAAGGTACCCTTCCCTAGAAATCAACACAACCATGCAATCAATCATATGCATACATCCATTTATCACTAACGAAATGATATAACCATGGAAAATTTGTGGGGCTAATATTCGCAGGTGGGCTAATTTTCCATGGTTTTTCCAAAAATAAGATTCACCAATTTCCATTTTTCTCTAAAAATGATTCACCCAAATTTTATAGAATAAAATTATTTTACTTAAAATTGCAAAAAAATTACAAACACTATAAAAAATCATTAGAAATTTGAATATTTTTACAAAATTATCTTCAAACATTTTATACTTTGCATCTTAGAGACTAGTAATATTCGCCAAGGTTTCTAAACTTTAAAATAAACTTGTATCCTTAAAAATTTCCCTGGATATAACCTATAATGGAAAAGATGAGTTGAATTTAAATAAAATTTATTTTATGCCATAACACTAATCTAATCACTAAACTAACTTCTAAGCTAAAGAAAGAAAATGTAAAGCAGGGCAATTAACATTCATCTATTTCCAAGAAATCATAAACATGATATGTCTAGACTGAGATTGTGAATCCTTCTACTCATTCTTCTATAAGAGAGGTGATGTAGAAGCTTGCAACCACGGGTTTTTATAGCTTAATCTCTACTGAAAATAAAGAAACTATGAACTTCTTGGAATCAAGAACAAAACATAAGTACAAAAAGAGGTATCAAAGCCTCTAGGTTGGGCCCAAACCCAAGGGTCTCAGCCCTCTGAAACTAACTCAGATACAGCTCAAAATCCAACTTCTCATTATCAAAAACTAAAGGTCTGATACATCACATAAAATTTCAAAATGACAATGTCAAGCTTCAAGCTCAATAGCTACACCTAGCTGAATAAAAACTTTGAATCCTAATGAGATTTTCTTCTTGTTTATTTATACAAAAGGGCAGCTGTGTTAGGCCCCTATACTACTAGTGTAACCCCTTATTGTTATTAGTACAACCCACTCATTATATTGATGTACCCATGTAGTGCCCATATTGTTACTATTGTGCCACATAGAAGCCCACTATTGTTATTATTGTGCCCTTACATTATTATTGTTATGTCGGCTTTGATTATGTTATGACCCCTTAGACTCCTATATATAGAAAGGAGGTCTTTTCATTTGTATCATCCAAGAATTGTTCATTTATGTAATGTAAAGGAGGCTTCCCCCTCGAAGAGGCTGAATTCTAAGGCGTTGATCTATCTTTTCTATCTTTTCTTGAGCTGGTTCCATAACATTTGGTATCATAGCTTTGGATTATAGGGTTTCGTTGTTCCAAACAGGCCATCGTGGCATTTTCGCTATAACTTTTTTTCTGCGACGTTTCAGAAGTTGAAAAAAAACCCATTTGAGAAGAAATTGCGCTGAGCCTCGGGTCCGAATATCAAAGCTTTTCGTGCTATATTTGCGGAGATATGATCTGAGGAAGTTGGTCTTTTTGCAGACTCCTGAATTACATTCCAAACAGGTGACCTGGGGAAAATCATTGGATTGAAATTTCGTAAGAAGGTATAGAAAGAGGACAAACTTTAGTTTCTTGTATATATTTTTCAGAGCCAAAGGTCGAAACAGTGACACGTGGCACTTCATACAAGTTCACTCTGCTAGAAAGATCTATAATCAAGTCATCTTGGGAGATTGTGCATAACTCTTTCTTGGAGAATCCAATTTGGATCAGACTGGTGGCATTGGAAAGAGGAAAAGAGGGCTACTACAGGTCGCAATTTCAGAACTTAAAGATTCGAAATTACAGAGTTACAGTCGTTTCAATATCGAGCTCCTAAATTCAAGAAAAAACAAGATGAGGAAGTTTGATGGCAAGGATCCGGTAAATTGGATTCTTCATATGGAGCAATATTTTGATCTACATGCTATACCACTATTACAAAAGGTATGTATTGCACCTTCATATTTAGAACCGGATCAACCTTTATGGTATGAAGGGCTTTGTTCTCTTAAACAACTTGTTAAGTGGTCAATTTTCACGGAGGAAATGATAGCACATTATGAGGATACAAAGAGCAACACCTTCTTTAGAGCAACACCCCAACAATTGGAAAGAGTAAAAGGGCTTTGTGACATAATGGAAAGTAAAATTAGGGAAACCAGGAAGCATACCCCTCACAACTATAAAGAAGGAAGTGTTGTTTCTCCCAGCCTTCCACAACCTACAAGGGTTACACCACAACAATTGGAAGAAAAAAAAGAAAAATGGCTTTGTTACAATTGTGATAGCAAATGCACTAAAGGTCATAAGTGTGCTGAGAAGAAATTATTTTACATAGAATATGAAGAGGAGGAAGAAAAGGATCAAGAAACATCAAAAGAAGAGGATATACGCCAGGACCCCACCCCAGAGAAAGAAGAAATGAATCAGACCATATCTTGTAAAGCATTGGCAATAATTACCACTCCTCAAACTCTCAAGATAGAAGGACATATCAAGAAGAAAAAGGTGCAAGAAGTGAAATATCACATCGAGAAAGAAGAAATGAATCCAACCATATCTTGTAATCCATTGGTCGAAATTACCACTCCTCAAACTATCAAGATAGAAGGACATATCAAGAAGAAAAATGTTCAAGAAGTGAAAGATCACATCGAGCATCAAGAAATGAATCTGACCATATCTTGTAAAGGATTGGAAGAAATTACCACTCCTCAAACTCTAGAGATAGAAGGACATATCAAGAAGAAAAAGGTTCAAGTAGAGAAATATCACATCGAGCATCAACAACAAGTTCTCCAACTTTTAAAGGATAACGCCACTTCGGTGCAAAATCAAACGAAACAACAGGTAGATCAACATCGTAGTGAAAAATGTTTTGATGTAGGTGATTGGGTATTTTTACTGCTACATCTCAAGCAAGCTATTTATGAGAAAGAAATGTTGGCAATACTACATGCACTTAAAAAATGGCGACCTTACCAAATGGGAAGACTCTTCAAGGATGAGGATGTGGAAGCATTGTTTTGTGTTATTTCTATTATCCAACCAGATTGGATAAACGAAGCAAGGGATGAATGGAAGAAGGACGAAGAAGTATGGCCACTTATTCAAAAGTTGCAAAAGATCCCAATTCAAATAATATTGCCAAAAATTGAAGACGAAGGAAAAATCATATTGGAACCTGGAGCAGTCACGGAAACAAGAACCTGACAGCTACGAAATCGATCAATTTCAGAGTATCTCATCAAGTGGAAGAACTTACCCGCTGAAGATTCCGCATGGGAGGACAAGCATTTTATACAGAAGCATCAAGAACTACTCAAGCGTTGAGGACAACACTTTTTGAAAGAGAGGGGCATGTTAGGCCCCTATACTACTAGTGTAACCCCTTATTGTTATTAGTACAACCCACTTATTATATTGATGTACCCATGTAGTGCCCATATTGTTACTATTGTGCCACATAGAAGCCCACTATTGTTATTATTGTGCCCTTACATTATTATTGTTATGTCGGCTTTGATTATGTTATGACCCCTTAGACTCCTATATATAGAAAGGAGGTCTTTTCATTTGTATCATCCAAGAATTATTCATTTATGTAATGTAAAGGAGGTTGCCCCCTCGAAGAGGTTGAATTCTAAGGCGTTGATCTATCTTTTCTATCTTTTCTTGAGCTGGTTTCATAACAAGCTGATAGCATCTCCCTTGAAAATGGAGTGATTCCCTCCTTGATCTAAAAAATGGTGGATCTTGTCCCTCTTGAACTTCACTTGGACTAGAAGTCACTCGGTTGCCAATGAGTTTGAACTGGTGAGAGAGGATGTTGTGATCCCAAGCCGAGTTAGGGAGTTAAGGAGATGGAAAAACCCCCTAAATTCTCTCTTGATTGTCTCAATCAAGCCCCTGCATAGTAATTGCCTAAAAAATGCTTATTTTTCCTACAAATAAACCATATTAGGCCACATACTATGACAAACACCTTTTACCACCTCCTACTGAGCATAATATAACAAAAAATGTGAATTAATGTGAGAGAAACATAGTTTTAACCTAGGGATATTCATTTCTTTTTTTTTTGCTCTTGGGTTACCTCAGAGAGTTTTTCAACCCTAGATTTGATCTTATATGCCTCATAGAGGTTTTCATCCATGCCTTCTTATATTTTTATTTTTTATTTTCAAATTTCTAGGAATATTGTGGAATGGAAGCTATGAAACTCCCAATCACATTTAATTATTTGTTGACTGAACTAATAAATTCTTCCTTGGACAGAGCTATTATATATAGCTTCAACCTATAACCATTTACAAGTAACAGAATTTCTTCCTCATAAATGGTTCTAATATGGACAAATCCATTTTCATTCCACTTTTCGACTAGGTATGGAACCAATCATCTTGTCATTAGCTTCCCTTTGAAATATTTGAACCTAGAATCATATAATAGGGCCCAATGTCCTTCTTGAGAATTAGTTTCCTTGATATGCTTGTCATGCCAAACCTTCCTTTGTAGTTGTATTACTTCAGTGTGTGGGAGAGCTTGCATTCTAAACTCACCTAATCCGTTAAGTTGGATCATCCTTTCTTATTTTGTTGTAGCGAAGTCTAAGTCCAACTGAGATACCATCCTCAAAGTGTTATATTAAAAGAATAGAAATAAAATCCTTCTTCCCATAAATCAAGTCATATAGAGTGAACCCAGTGGTGGTTTTCCAAGTGGTGTTGTAGGCCTAAGTGGCCTCTACTAGTCTCTCTGCCCAATCTTTCCTGTTGCTGCTAACAACCTTCGTGCGGATGCTCTCCAATGCTTTGTGTGACCTTTACTTGCCAATTTGCTTGAGGGTGACAAGAAGTGTATGTCTTGTGCTTGATATGGTTTTTCCTCGTGACATATTCAATCAAATTTGATGTGAATTGTGCTCCTTGATCGTTGACTACGTCCCTTGGATACCCAAACTTGTAGAAGATGTTTTCTCTTAAAAACTCAGCCACTTTCTGCTCATTTGTTGCTTTGACTGCCTTTGCCTTAGCCCACTTTGTCAAGTAATCAGTGCAAACCCATAAGGAGTGAAATAATCCATGTATATTTCAACAGAGTCTGAACAATTTCAGCAAAAATACTCATAATTGCTCTCTAGAAAGTAGCAGGGGCATTGCACAAACCAAATGGAAGAACTATATAAGAAAAGGTACCCCGAGGACATGTAAATGTGGTCTTATCTTGGTCTTCAGGGCTGATCTATATTTGGTTGTATCCACAGAATCCATTCAGGAAGGAGAATAATTTCTTCCCTGCAAAGCCATCTAGGACTTGGTCAATGAAGGGTAAAGGAAAACGGTCCTTATTTGTAGCCTTGTTAAGCTCCAGGTAATGAAAATAGATTCTCCACCTCCCATTCTTCTTGGGAACTAAAACAATAGGTGACACCCACTCACTATCTGAAATGAGGTATATGAACCCTGCATCCAATAGCTTTTGCGGTTCTTCTTTCACAATGTCTTTAAGATTTTGGTTGATCCTTATCTAGGGTTGGCACATAGGCTTGCATTCCTCCTTGATGTAGATATGATGAGTACAAACTTAGGGATGAACACCTTTAATTTCCTTATAATCCCAATCAAAATCATCTAGGTGTTGCCCCAGCAGATTACACAATTGTTCTTCTTGTTTAGCTGAAAGAGAAGGGTTAATCTTTAAGGTTCTAGATGGGCCAACTCTACAATCTTGACATGTTTTGGACTTGAGTAAATAGGGCATAAGTCAGTCCAAGGACTACTCCCATATTCTTTCATCAACTCATCAATTGGTATGGGAGTGGGAGGTTGGTTCTGAAGTCAACGAGGTCATCTTCATCAAGTTTCCCCACTCCTGTAATAGTATCTAGAGTGCAAATTAGGCAGGGGCTGGTGTGGTACAATTCATCTTCTTCCTCATCTTCTAACCACAAGGCTAAGTAATGTGAAATATAAGTATGAGCAGGAGGATATAATACCCATTGTTTTGATAAATGTCCATTCTTAATGGTCATGTTCCTAGCCCTACAACTAATGTAGGCATCGGCATTGGTCGATCACGGTTTTCCTAATATGAGAGGATATGCATTAAACTTTATTTTGGGCTGGAGAACCAGGAAATCAGTAGGATACTCCCAAAAGTCAAAGGAGGCCATACAATCTTCAACAACTCCCTCAGGAGCTACTGTGGATCTGTCTGTAAGCTACAACACTGTGGTGGTCTTCCTCAAAGCCCCTTGGAGATTTAGCTTTACCATGGTTTCCTTAGTCATCACATTTATTGAAGCCCCAAGATCAATAAGGGTACTAGGGACTGTAAGGCCATCAATGTGCACATCCACTACTGGACTTCCAGGATTTAGATATTTTGGGAAGATCACCCTCCCAAGCATCAAATCAGATAGTTTCTCAACAACATTTATGGTGGGGGTGTCTCTTTTTCTTCTCCCAGGATTTTTGAAAAAAATCTCCTTGATGAGTTTATTATAGATGGGAACATATTTAATGGCTTGGAGAAGCGGTATCTTAACACACAAATTCTTCAATTCTCCCAAAAGTTCAACCCCTTCTGGGGTGTGTTTTCTAGGGTGGATCAACCTCTCAGGAAAATGAGGTGGATTGAATTAAGGAACACTCCCTTCATTATCTTCTTCAAGCTCTTCAAGTGGAGAAGGTGGGTGATTATCTGGGAGCACTCTGCCAGACTAAAGGTTCATCTCATGGATTTCTACAGCATAATAAGGATAGGATGTCTCTCCACTGTAGACTTGTTGTGCTTGCTTGTTGTTCGGGTTTAGATCGGGTTGAGCAGGCATTTGGGTTTCTTAGGTGGAGTAGGATGAGTGAGTTATGGTTGAGGTTGGGGTGGAGGTAGTAAAGCAGGAGGCTGACTAACTTGAGGCCTCCATCCTTGTGATGGGTTTCCGCATTGAGAAGGTTTGGGTGGATATGGCTAAAAAGGATGGTTAACAGGTTGAGCAGGATATGGAGGAGCATAAGGCCAAGAAGGAGGTGTGGACCAGGATAGATAAGTGGAAGAGTACCAAGGTTACAAAGGTGCATTCAAATTTGGATTGTAATAAGAGTAGTGTGCACCTTACATGCCTTGTTGATATGATAGTGGTCCTTGAGGCCTTCTTTGATTAATGAAGAAAAGTTTCTCTGACCCACCTTTTGCCCGTTGGTATACAACTTTTATTCTTGGAAAATAAGGGCATTTGTCTGTTGCATGGTTTTCTTCACAGACTAGGAATATTTCTATGAAATTCAATGGGCATTCATTCCTAGGATATTTTTTGGTGCATTTAGGGCATAAAATAGCTAGTGTCCTTTCTTCTTCCTTTTTCTTTCTTTTTATTTGCATGGTATCCATTTGCAATGCAAAGGTATTGATCATTTCACTCTTGAAGTCCTCCAACATGTTCCCTATCTCATTCTTGATGGATCTTATGGAGGGAGAGGAATTGACCAAGCCTTGACTAGCCCTACCCCTCTTCCTGGCGGCCCTAGGGTGATTCTTGAACACATTTTTGATGTCATCATAGGATAACTAATAGATATCTCCTCAAGACATAGTGTTGAGTGTTTCCAACATATCCTCCATGATCCCTCGGAGAAGAACTATCTTGAGTGACTCAGGATCAAGGGTACAATTGGCCCTCCTATAATTGAGTTGAACTCTCTCCTCATATTCCTCTAGGGATTCATTGGGTCCAATACTCATCGTAAAGATTTCTTCCTTGGTTTCTTTGGAACTACAATAGTCCATGTACTTTCTATTTAAGGCCTGTTGCATTTGGGCCCAAGTAGTGATGCTACCCCCAAGCAAACCCATAAACCAGCACGAGGTTGCATCTTTAAGGGTAAAGGGGAATAACTTCAGCTTATGATCATCAGAGGCATAGTCATAGGTCCTACAAACAAGAAGGTGTCAAGATCCTCAGAGGTTAAGCCATGGAAGTGTGGAAGGTTAGTAGGGATTATATTATTCATTACAGCCTCTCCATTGGTCTCTCTGATAGAGAAAACCTCAATGTCCCTATATTCAGCCATAGTTTGGGTAGGTGAAGTGGGTTCTTCTTACTCCCCAATAGGTTCTTCAAAAATTTCAAATTGCTCACCTAGAGGGTCTTCTAACTCCCCTTCAATCAGAGAGGGAAGCTCACAGTCATTGAACAAGAGTGAATTTTAACTATTTGAGGGTGTGGGGGTTTTTGCTAAGAATTTTTCTTGATTATCCCTACTCATATGAGGCATGAAAGATTTTTTTTTCACTTTTTCAAAATTTGTATGCAAAACACAAAACAATGTTCAATCAGAAACAACATCTACTTAGACACCTCCCTGACAATGGCGCCAAAAAGTGGTGAGCCCTAGTATTGCACCAAGAATGTTGCAATTCCTAAGCACTCCTCAACTCAAATTAATTACCCAGGGTTTGTACAAACTTAGAGGTGATAGTGTTATATGCAAAACAAATTGGATTCCACTAATTCCACCCTCAATCATGACATTCGATCAAAGTGCTCAGAGACCATTCCTCCTACTGAAGTATAATGAAATATTGATGATGAAAGTGAAATTTAAAACTAATTCTATCTATGAAAATGGAAATTATATTTTCTCAACTTGTAGATGCTAATCAATCAATTCATGAAAGGACAAGGTCTAATCTACTTGCAGAAAGAAAGTTATTTTATCTTGCAAAATTCATCAAACTACCAAATCTACTTACAACAAGGAACCTACTTTATCTTGTATAATTCATCAAACTACCGACATAATTTCATGTATCATCTACCTAGTTCACACTTGCTTGAAAATTAGAAGCCTACTTGCATCATACTTGTGATAAAAAAACTAATTCTACTATGTTTTTCAGTAAGGAAGAGGAATGGGTGGAGTGGCCTAGGAGCTTCCCTTGATCATCAAATCATAGTTGGGGGTCATTATTCATATTTACTGAGCTAAATTTGAAGTGGGGATCAAAATTGGTGAATAAAAGTGATGCTACAAGCTTGCTAAAGGTGGCTGCTACAAGAGGTCATGTATTGCTACAAGAGGGCATGTAATGTTACAAGAGGATTTTCAAGAGGCTTTTGAGTTGACACTGATGTCTTGAGGGTATGGAGAGGTGGATGGAGGTTTAAGAAATGAAGGGAGGTTGGGTTGAGCCCCCTATCAAAGCTCAAGACCTCTCAGAGGTCTGTCTTGTACCAGGATGAATGCTCTCGGTGTCCTAAGTTTACTAGGAAAAATGAATTATGGAACAGAGTTTTAGGACATAATTGAAGGTGGAAAGAGCAGATGGAGGAGTCCAAGATGGAAGTGGAAAAGGTACCCTTCCCTGTAGATCAGCACAGCGCTGCAATCAATCACATGCGTACATCCATTGATCATTGGAAAAATTATATAACCTATCATGGAGAAGATGTGTTGAATTTAAATAACATCTATTTTATGCCATAACACTAATATACTCACTTAATTAAATTCTAAGCTACATAAAGCAAATGTAAAGTAGGACAACTAACATTCATCTATTTCCAAGAAATCATAAACACAATATTTTTGGATTGAGGTTGTGAATCCTTCCACTCATTCTCCCACAAGATAGGTGATGTAGAAGCTTGCAACCACAATTTTTTAATGCTTAATCTCTATTGAAATGAAAGAAACTATGAACTACTTGGAATCAAGAAAAAAACATAAGTACAAAAAGAGGGACCAAATCCTTTGTGTTGGGCCCAAACCCAAGGGTCTCAACCCTCTGAAATTAAATCAAATTCATCTTAAAATCCAACTTCTCATTATCAAAAAGTAAAGGACTCATACATCACATAAAAGTTCAAAATGACAATGTCAAGCTTCAAGCTCAATAGCTACACCTAACTGAATAAAAACTTTGAATCCTAATAAGATTTTCTTCTTTTTTATTTATAAAAAAGGGAAGTTGATAGTAGCTCCCTTGAAAATATGTGGGATTCCCTCCTTGATCTCATAAATGGTGGATCTTGTCCCTCTTGAGCATCACTTGGACTATGAGTCACTCGATTTCCAATGAATTCGAATTGGTGAGAGAGGATGTTGTGATCCCAAGTCGAGTTAGGGAGTTAAGGAGGTGGACAAACCCCCTAAATTCTCTCTCGGTTGTCTCCATCAAGCCTCTGCATAGTAATTTCCTCAAAAAATTTTCCTTTTCCTGCAATTAAACAACATTAGGCCACATACTATGATAAACACCTTTTACCCCTCCTACTAAGCATAATATAACAGAAAATGTGAATTAATGTGAGAGAAGGGTAGTTTTACGGTTGGAGGATGGCATGATGATCTTCAAAATATACCTATTGATGGGACTCATCACCAACCTTCAAGGTTCTACAAGCTCGTTACTATTGGCCTACTCTACATGAAGATGCAAGAAGGTACACCAGCAGGTGTCATTAGTGCCAAAGGATGGGAAAGCCTACACCCAAGGATGAGATGCCCCTGCAACCTCAAGTGACTCTAGAGCCATTTGAGAAGTGGGGCATGGAATTCATTGGGCCGATTAATCCACCATCAGGATAGAAGAAGTACTTCAATTTGTGCATTGATTACTAGACCAAATGGGCTAAAGCAAAGACAGTCAAGGGAACAACTGTGCAGAAAGTGGACGAATTCTTGAAGGAAAACATCTTTTACAAATTTGGCTTGCCGAGGGAGTTGGTAACTGATCAAGGGACACAGTTCACATCAAATTTGATCAAAGACATCATGGAGCAACACCACATCTAGCACAGTAAATCCACTACTTATCACCCTTAGGAAAATGGGCAAGTGGAGGACACAAACAAGGCATTAGAGAACATTTTGACCAAGGTTTTCAGCAGTAGCAGAAAATATTGGGCATACCAACTTATATAAGCCACTTGGGCCTACAATACCACTTAGGAGACCACCACTGGATTTACCCCATTTGAATTAGTCAATGGAAAGAAGGCCTTGTTGTCCATTGAGTTTGAATATAATATCCTAAGGATGGAAACTAAGTTAGACTTATTCCTTACCACACCACAACAAGAAAGGCTACTCCATCTCAATGGACTGGATGAGCTCAGATTGTTGGCTCTCATGCACACTAAGGTAGTTCAACTATAAAGGAAGGTTTGTCATGACAAGAAAATAGGGAAGAGATCCTTCCAAGAGGGTGATTGGGCCCTTATGTATGATTCAAGATTCAAGGATTTCAAAGGGAAATTAATGACAAGGTGGTTGGCCCCTATATAGTGGAAAAATGTTATGAAAATGGATCTATCCAAATCATAACAATCGATGAGTAATGTATTCCATTACTTTTTAAAGGTTACACATTGAAGTTATACAAAAGAAATCTATCAAAAGAGGAGTTCAATATTTCAATAAGCAAGGAGTTGAATGTAATTGGGGGTCCCACAATGATCCGGATTTAAGGCGGAACGCAATAGATTACAGAGATAACCATAAATACAGAGATGCGATAACCATAAAAACAGAGGTGCAGCGGAAATAATACTTCATTTCATTAATGGAGAATACTGAAATATGCTTACAAATAGAAATAACTCAGCTAGGGCGATGGTAGCTTATCTCTGAGAAGAGATGTGTCGGCTACATGCCTCTGAACTATTTCGAACTGTATTACAATGAGGCTCGAGGGCCTATTTATTGTTGAGAAACAATGGAAAACCCTTCACATTCCAAAACCTAACCCTAGAAGATGAAACGCCAAATTGTGGGCCCCATTTTTGGGTAAGTTGGTACATCAACTTCCCGGGGTCGTAACTTTGGCATACGATCTCCGTTTTACGCGCATGATAGCCCGTTGGAAAGATCTCTATGAGGACTACACCGGAAAAGACCAAGATTTCCCAAAAAAAACGTCGTTTAGGGCCTCAAAATGGCTCCGGAAGTTTAGGACCCGAAAAACTGCTAAAAATAGTAAACTGCGCTATAATTAAGGAAATAGACAATGTTGAGAGGAACAATGGTGGGGGTCCAGGTGGACTTGGCAGGTGGCCACCAATATCCACCTGGATCATTCCTCCCCCCTTAGGAAGCAATGGTCCCCATTGCATTGAGTTCCTCCCTGAGATGAGGAAGCTTTTGCTGAGCTGGGTCTCTCGTGAGCTGTTCTGCAATCTCTGATGTGTCCAGAAATGGTGGGGAGCATGGTCGAAGACAGTCCACGTTGAAAACTCGGTGCAAGCGAAGGAATGGCGGAATGATGTGCTTCAAAGCATTGTTTCCCATAGCCTTGTTACTGGTGTAAGGACCATGTCGAAGTGGTCTGAGTTTCTGATGGGTTCTGGTAAGGCGCTCCCTCTGCAAATGTAACCAAACTTTGTCGCCCACCTGAAACTTGTGTGGTACCCCTCCGGGTAAGGAGAAGTTGTTCCTGTGTTCTGTCACGACTGTATCCCTCTGTTGCTGCTGCTGTGTGGAGGAACCCTTCGCGGGGGTTATGGATGTAGCAACGATCTTCCCCTTACTTTGGGAGCGAACCAGACAGAAAATAAATTTCCTAGTCTGTGAGATGAGCTTGCTGCCTTTCTTAGCAGTGATCAAAGAGGTGGCGGTAGGTGGGGCTACCTCTGGTATCCTGTATAATGAATTATCCAAAGAAATGATGACGGCGCGAGGCCTTGACTCATACACAGCATGTCGCCTCCACAAGTATGGCTGGCCTAATAGTACATCACAAACATCCAAAGGTGTAACATCACACAATACCTCGTCTGTGAAGGGCTTGATGCTGTAGGGGAGGCGGCACTGCTGGCGAACTTTGAGATCTCGTCCTTCATGAAGCTAACCGATACTGTACGGCTATGGGTGTGGTGTAGTTGGTAGGCCCAACCGCTTCACGACCTCTACTGAAATGAGGTTCTTTTGGCTGCCACTGTCAACAATGAATTGCAGCGGCGAACCCTTCACCCACATCTGTGAGTGGAAAAGACGTTCCCCCTCCTCTGGATCTTCGGGCTCATTTTTATGGATCTTGTCAGTAGCAATAGTGGCGCTGGGATCCGCATCAATGGTCTGCTTCCCTTTGTCATTCCCCTTGTCGGGTTCTGACTCAGAGTCGGAACATGCATCTGATTCGGAAGCCTTCAACTCGGCCACCAGCGACTGCTTGGTCCGACACTCACTTGTGTTATGAGTGGGACTCTTGTGGAACTCACACCACTTTCCTGTGTCCTTCTTCAGCTTCATGGTGTTGTTCTTTTCTTGCAGCTTAGAGGGGTTGTCTTGGGTCACCCTGCCTTGGCTTTGTCCTTTGGGTTTCGGATTTGCAGATCCAAAGTCTCGCTTCTTCTGTTTGAACTTTTGCTCGATTTTGACAGCGTATCGGTATGCTGTGCCGAGTGAGGAGATGTTCAAGAACTCCATCTCTTCCTGGATGTATCTATGTAGGCAGCCGCGGTATTTGAGTACCAGATGCAACTCAAAATCTTTGATACCCAACTGTGTGCGAAGGGTATGAAAAATATTTGTGAACTTTGGTACATCTTGGTCTCGTCCCTGCCGCAGTGTGGTCCATTTGATGTATTTGTCCTCATAGCTTTTGACAGGGTAGTAATGCTCCTTGATGGCATCCCGGAAGTCATTCCAAGTGGGTGCGGCTGAAAGCAGTGAGCCTGTACTTTCATCCTTCTGCTCGCAGTATGTTTCCCACCAGTCTTTGACGTGGGGGGCTACTTTGAGAAGAGCGAAAACAATATTTTCCCGACTTGAAAATTCATGAACAGAAAAATACCCATCTAGCAGATTTAACCATTTATCTACGGCATCTACGTCTATTTGACCCTCGAAGATGGGGATTTCGAAATTAACTTGTACCTTAAATGGTGTGGCATTTCCAGAGTAGCTGTTGGAAGCCGATGCATCGCCTCTGGGTAGCCGCTAAAGGATCTGCGCAAAGCTATCCATCATCGCGTTCCTTTGCCACTCGAGGGCTTCTTCGAGCAAGATTCTGATAGGATCTCCTGCCCCCTCGTCTTTCTTCTCATCCGCCATGGGAGGTCGTCGAGATTTGCGAGGCTGGTCTTGCAAAGGTTCGACCAATTCAAGCCCTAACTCCTTATATCCCGACCTCGTTGGGGACATGCAAAGAAAAACAGAGAAAAAGCAGACCGCTCCGATACCACTGATCCGGATTTAAGCAGGAACGCAATAGATTACAGAGATAACCATAAATATAGAGATGCGATAACCATAAAAATAGAGGTGCAACGGAAATAATACTTCATTTCATTAATGGAGAATACTAAAATATGCTTACAAATAGAAATAACTCAGCTAGGGCGATGGTAGCTTATCTCTGAGAAGAGATGTGTCGGCTACATGCCTCTGAACTATTTCGAACTGTATTACAATGAGGCTCGAGGGCCTATTTATTGTTGAGAAACAATGGAAAACCCTTCACATTCCAAAACCTAACCCTAGAAGATGAAACGCAAATTGTGGGCCCCGTTTTTGGGTAAGTTGGTACATCAACTTCCCGGGGTCGTAACTTTGGCATACGATCTCCGTTTTACGTGCATGATAGCCCATTGGAAAGATCTATATGAGGACTACAACAAAAAAGACCAATATTTCCCAAAAAACATCATTTAGGGCCTCAAAACGGCTCCAGAAATTTAGGACCCGAAAAACTGCTAAAAATAGTAAACTGCGCTATAATTAAGGAAACTGAAAATGTTGAGAGGAACAATGGTGGGGGTCCAGGTGGACTTGGCAAGTGGCCACCAATATCCACCTGGATCAAACAACACAACTTTCCACCATGGCAAGTTTTTCCATGGAGGATATCCAGTGCAAGAAACCATCCAAATCCTATGCCATTTTCCTCAAGAAACAATGGTTGCAATTCCAAATAAATACATTGGCATATATGGCTCTCTAGAATTTCAAGATTATAGGAGGTTCATTAATTTTTCCAGTAGGTGAGCATTGAGGATAGGGCCAAATTGGTTGAATTATATATGCACAACATGATTCTCACAAACATGAAGTTTTGGGACCCCGACTCAAAATTTGGGGATTGACAACTGATGGCACTAGCCTCTTGGCTGACCCATGAGGAAACAAGGGTTGAGGAAGTAAAGACTATTATGGCCAAGGAGGCAAGTGAGACCCTATACATCAAGGAAGAATTAATAAGCCCCAAGGTTGTCATAAGTAACCATAACATCATCTATGTTGATCCCTAATTGGCCCCTCGCTACATGGCCACACAAGAACAAGTTGTCCTCCATTTTGAGAATACCTTTAGGTTGTTGGGAATTGAGAGCTTACAGGCTTGCCAAAGGATATGGCATGAAATTCCCCATGGTCTGCAAATCAGAGAGTATCACTCCCCTAAAAGGTTAAGGAATGCCCTGGAAAGGACCCCACTCTACAAAAGAATCATTCAAAGGTTGAAAATCAATTAGATAGGGCTCAAACTTAGTCCTCCCTTGTTGGTGGGCCTATAGGAGAGAAGTGATCAAATAGAGGAAAAAAGAGAGTGGGAAAACATAGAATTAAATGCAAGGTTTTATCCATAGAAAGGCACACCATCTGAGATGCCTTGGGATGTTAGGGGGGGCACTAGGGCCATGCATGAACTTCACATCATTGAGTAAGTTTCCCAAAGGGTGAGAAACACTTTCAATAGGGGGTTGATGATGGGTCCCATCAATAGGTATATTTTAAGGCCCATATTGCTATCCTCTAGCCCATAAATTCTTTCTTTCCTCACATTAATTTAAATTTTTGGCTATAATGTGCTTAGTAATAAGGCTAAAGGGTGTTTGTCATACTTCATGGCCTAATGTGGTTTATGTGTAGGAGAGAGAGCATTTTTTAGTACATTCATGATGCAGAGGCACGTTGGAGGTAGTTAGAGGAAGTGTAGGAGGCTTGTCCCTTGCATTTACTCTCCTTTGACTCAAAGTGATCCCTAGAATCACTCATCTACACTCACCTACAACTCGAGGTCCACTGGCAGCCGATGAAATGAAGTGCATGAGAGGTGTTTAGTCAATTTAGTGTCCTAAATTGCTTGCATAAATTATCAACCGAGGTTTGTAAGCTGATGAAGTGTGGTGCACTGTATGTGCTTAGTTAACCTTTTTCTTACTTCGTTGTTTTGTATTTTATGTTGTTCTTGGGGGGTTTCTCTTCTTTGATGTCTCAGAATGTACAACTTGAAACTATCAGAAAATTTAAGGGAATCTAATGAATTTTAAAGGAAAGTAAATGTTTCTAAGTTAATCTAATTTCCTAAAAATGGACCAAGAACTGTTGGCTAGTTAAAACCTAATAAAAAAACATAGCATCAATCTTATCTTATCATTAGTCCTAATCCACGGATCTAATTCTTAAAACCAAGAATTAAATTGATACAGAAGGTAACTCCGTAATTTCATTCATTAAACATTCAACCATTCAATTTTGGAATATGATTAAATCAATCTCCTTGAAATTATTATTGGGAATATCAGTGATGCAACTAAGTGAGGATCTGAAAGCAAAAAGGTAAAAGCATGTAAAAATAACTGTAAACAACTAATGTATTTTTGACTTTCTCCAACATTTAAATGTGAAGCATTACCCTCTTGAAGTGTTGTGCAAGAAATCAATTATACCTTAGTTCCTAAGTTCCTAAGAAAATAACAATGTACTGAGTAAATTCAATCACTGTATGAATTAGACATTTAACCATTTAGTTTAGGATCATCATCATCTTGAAATGGCTTTTGAAAACATCCATTAACACAGTTAATTGACAATTATGTTCTAAGAAAATGGATGAAAAAATAGTAAGAAAACTAAGCAACTGTGTATTCTTATTACTTCAATCTTAATTCAATTTGGAAACAGGGTCGTTTTTCTCCACGAAATATCTTAGAAGAACAAGGATGCACAGTTGTGATTTATCATTATGCTATTGATTAAAAATTGAAATGAAATATCATCCTAATTTAGAAAACAAATTTGCTGAAAACAGAGTAATGGAAATTGAACTACAAACAACAAATGAAAAACCTCCTTTAGTGCAAGGGCCCTCTGTAACTGACGTGGATGGAATGCTAGCTAGTTAAGGATGCACTTTAAATGATCATTGGAAACACGAAATTTGTATTATGAAAAAAACGAAGTCTAAATACAGAGTATCAACAAAAAGCCTGAACTTCACACATAATTCCTTCTAACTTCTTCTCGGTTCCATGCAACCGATATTTAAAGGAAAATAACATAACTGTTTATGAGATAAAGATGCTACAGGTGGCTAATTAAAATTAAATTTAACATGACTGTTTATGATATAAACTCGCTACAGGTGGCTAATTCGAATTGCAATAGGACTGTTTAAACTTTTGATTAGATACAGGTGGCTAATTCGAATTGCAATAGGACTGTTTAAACTTTTGATCAGATACAGGTGGCTAATTCGAATTAGATTTGCAACAGAACTTTTAGACTCTTGATTAGCTATGAAAGAGAAAAGCAAGAGTCCTACTACTTTTGGATAACGTACTTTGACTCCATCTTTGACCATGACCTTAGGCTTGCTTTTCCGTCGATCTGGACCAAGTGAATAGGATAGAATCCATGTGGAGATGTGTCTAGAAATTCCCATGTGGCCCAATTCTTCATTTGACACCTGGAACCTACCAAACCATGAGAGTAGCTATAGAATCCACAGTTATTTGCAGAATAGGCCGCGTTCTGTAGCTAATTTGCAAAAATATATTCAAATAGCAAGAACATGAAAATATAATACGGCAATCATTTTAATGCTTTCTTTAAGACAAAACCTAGAATTTATCATTGATTGGGTCTGTAATCTTATGAGAAAGTGAGGGAAAAAGGTGAGAAAAAATGTCAAGGAGAGGGTAATTCTGAGGTTCAACAAGAGGATCTAAGGGAACTAGATCCACTATTTTTGAGGTCTTGGAGGGAAGCAATCCTCTTTCCAAGGGATCTGCCCCTAAGTCATATTTTGTATAAATAAACAAGCCCAAGGGCTCTTTAGGATTCAATATTTTTTAGCTCATAAGAGATATTAAGATCCAAGTACTTGAGACTATTATTTCCATTTTTATATGATGTATTTGAACTCCATTTATTGTCAATGAAAGTTTCACTGTTGGTCTACATCTAAGTTAACTTTGGATGGCTAAAACCCTTGGGTTAGGTCCCAACCCAGAGCCTCTGGTATCTCTTATATATTTTATTTTTTCATTATTTCAGTAATGACACTTCTTTCCTTATTTAAAAAAAAAAAATATTTCAAAACTTGTTGTAGGCTTGATTACCACCTCTCTTGTGGGCAGTGAGGGTGAGGAGTCTACAGCAAAATATTTGTTTATTTTTCCTTTGAAATTTGCTAGGCTTCGATTCATAGTTCTCTTGCATACTTTGTTTCTACATCCTATAAGTTAATATCATGTCTTTGCACATGTATTAGATGCATTTTGTAGAATAGAGTAGCTCTTGATGAAATAAAATTCAGCCCATGCTTTCAATTTTGATTTGTTGTAATTTGATCATTAGATTTATGTTCTTTCTAAAAGTGAAAAGGGTTTGATTCTTAGTCTGCAGGTACTACCAATGACTTGTAGGGATTGGTACACTCATCCTACATCCATTTTGTCATCACCGTCTTCCTTCTTGACACCTCATACTGCTCTCAAATTCTTCCATTGAGATCATCTTTTCATGGTTATTAGGGAACACCGTGAGCATGTACTTTGTGCAAGATGAGGCTCTGAGGGGTGATAAGCTTGGAAAAAGGCCTCACAGATTCTTCATACACCCTCATCTACCTTCTCCCTCCTTCATAACACCTTTCATACCCTCAGGATGCTCTCGAACCCAATCCTGTAGCAAAATAGGGCATTCCTGTAGCATCCTATAACAATCCTATAACATCCTGTAGCATTGCATATACTTGGCCATATTTTCTTTAAGACCTTTATTTTTTTCATTTTGGGATTGAATAAGTACCTCTAGTCTTTAAATCCATAATTGGGGAATACCAAGGACCATGTTAGATCCCTCCTTCCTTCACTACAAGTACAAAACAACAATTAGAATTAGTAGACAAAATTCCACATTTGTATCACAAAGATTGTTCATTATGGAATGTGTAAAGACTCAGTTACTAAGGCTAAATTATCTTGAAGTCAGTGATAAGAAGGGAAACTCTTCAATGCAAGTATATTAGACCTATTTTTTTTAAACTTATGTCCCTATATTTTCTAGTCATACTATTTAGATCAAGTTTCCTCTTTCAAGCATTTTTTTCACATTCTGCAAGTAGAGTAATGATTTACATTCTTAAAGTAGAGCACTGATTTATTTTTTTCAAGTATAATAGCATGGTTAATTTCTACAATTAATTACAGTCTTTCCCTTCGTGCAATTGTAGCTATCCTTTACATTTGATGAATGACACTTTCAATTAGGATTATGTTTACCTGCCTACAATTAGAGTATACTCTTGTCTTTTCATGCAAGTTCTCTTTGTAATCTAGTTGGAGGAGTGGTATCTGCATACCTTGATCTGATTCAAATGACTAAAGGTGACATGAGTAGAGCTTGACCTATTGTGCATATAGCATTATCACCTCTAAGTTTGTACAAACCCTAGGTTGATAATTTAAGTTGGTAGCCTTGGGGGTTGTAGCATTCTTGTTGCAATATTGGGGCTCATCAATCATTGATGTCTCATTTTTTTCCATTTTCCTTTATTTTTCCTCTAATTTCTCTTCCATACAAATCTATGTCTCTTTATGTTCCTTTCTCCTATTTTCCTTTATTTCATAAATAAATACCATTTATTTCCTCTTTGCCTTTTCCAATGCCTTTGCCAATTTCCATAGCCATTATTAAACCACAAATGATACCCACTATAGTGTTTTCCAAAAAATTAGCTTGGAATATGTGTACCATGTCCTTGGTCTTATTTTGCCTTTATTATCCTTTATTACATGAAAATTTAACCTGAGGCTGTTAGAAATCCCTCCCCCATAAGGGAACATTTTCCTCAGTGTTCTATGACACCTATGACAAAAAAACCACTGAAAACAAATTACACTGCCTATGGAGTTGTATAACATTGCTCAATGCAGTATTTACAATGACATCCTATTGAAACCAAAATTAACATAATGCTTATTGGGGCTTTATATATTGCTTAAACTAACAAATAATGAAGGATACAAAGCCCACATCAGATCAACCATCTCCCATGTAGCTTCATCAGCCTAAAGTGCTTCCACTACACTTTAAATTTCTCTATTGCTGGGTTTCAGAGCATGAGCTTCTTCTGCTGCAATATGCACTAAGGTTTTGGATGGAGCTCTCCCTCTGGTTTCACCTACAACACAGACCAATCAATCACATGATCAACATCTTGCTCATATCTCTTAAGAAATGAAATATGGAAAACATTATTGACTTTCATTGTTGGTGGAAGTGCAAGTTTGTAGGCCATTGGTCTAATCCTCTAAAGGATCTCAAAATTCCCACAATACCGAGGTGCCAAATTGGCACATGATCCAATCCTCAAAGAGCTTCTCTTGGGATTGATGCACAAGTAAAAATCCTCCCCAAGCTAAAACTCCTTAAATGCTCTATGGTGATTTGCATAACTCTTATGCTTGTCCTTTGCTACCTTTAAATTCATCTTGATAACCTACATCTCTTGTTCCATATCAACCAGCATATTTGGTCCAATCATCACACTATTCATTAGATCTGTTTAGATGATAGGTGTATTACAACTCCTTCCATAAAGAGCCTGAAATGGAGTCATCCTCAAGGATTCTTGATACCGATTATTATATGCAAACTATACTAGTGGAAGATACTCCTTACACTTCCTCTACTCATGCATGACGTACATCCTTAACATGTCCTGAAGAATCTTGTTAACCCTCTCTGTCTTTCCATCTGTCTGCAAATGATAAGTTGTACTGAAAGCCAACACTATCCCCAATCTTGCAAACATATCCTTTTAAAACCTAGCAGTAAACTCGGCATCTCTTTCTGATATGATCTTCTTGGGAACACCATGCAGCCTCACAATCTCCCTGATGAAGACCTGAGCTACCTCACTAGTTGAATTGGTAGACTTAACTACAATGAAGTGAGCTACCTTACTTAACCTTTCAAACACAACCATGATGGAATCATGATGCTTTGATGTCCTTGGTAAACCTATAATGAAGTCCATAAAAATGACCTCCCATTTCCATTCTGGAATAGGAATTGGTTGTAACAAACCAGTTTGATGCTTACACTCTCCTTTCACCTGTTGATATTCCAAACACTTCACAACAAACTCAGCCACCTCTTTATTCAAGTTAAAATAATGATATAACTTCTTAAATATTGTGAATGTCTTCTGATATCTTGGGTGACCTAAATATGACTTGACATCAAACTCCCTCAAGATAAGCTTCTTGAGCTCACTGCTACCCGACACATAAATATTGTTCCTGAATCTGACCAAGCCATATGTCATGAGGCGATACTCCTCATCCCTACCACCTTCACCCTCTTGTTACAACCTATGCTTCAGCTGTTGGTACCTGTCATCATGCTTCCCTACCTGCAAGATTCACTCCTGCAAATTTGTTGCATAAGAGCTCACAACTGAAATGTGATTTACCTGCACTCTCCTACGAAGAGCATCTTCAACCTTGTTCTCCTTTCCCTTGATGTATCTAATCTCAAATTCAAACTCACTAAGGATAGCAACCATCTAGATTTTCTAGCATTTATATTAGGTTTTTCAAACAAGTACCTCGTAAAACTATGATAACTCATCAGAATAAGCCTCCTTGCAAGAAGATAATGTCTCCACATCTCCAAGGCATGAATTATAACTTCCAACTCAAGGTAATGAGTCACAAATTTCTGCTCATGCTCATTCAACTTCCTTGAGTCATAGCATACCACCTTTCCTTTCTACATCAGGACTCCACCAAGTCCTCTCTTGCAAGCATTTGTATAGACTACAAACTCTTTATCACGATCTACAATCTCCAAGATTGGATCATTTGTAATCAAATGCTTCAACTTCTCAAAATTAGTTTCACACTCCTTAGTCCATTTAAACTTCTTTCCTTTCCTCTGCAAAGATATAATAGGGCAGGAAATCTGTGAGAAATTCTTAATGAGCCTCCTGTAATAACCTGTTAGTCTCATGAATGATATCACCTCATCCACATTCCTAGGATATGGGCACTCCATGATAGCTTTAAACTTTTGCAGATCCGCTCTTATACCTTCCTTGGAAACAACATGCACCAAGTAATGAACTTCAGTCTGAAAGAAACTCCACTTGCTAAGGTTGGCATACATCTGATGCTTTCTCATCAACCTTAATACTTCTACCAAGTGATCTGCATGCTCTTTCTCTTTCTTAGAATATATCAATATATCATCAACGAACACTATCAAGAACTTGTCCAAATAAGGACGCAATACACTATTCATCAAACACATGAAAGTAGCTAGAGCATTAGTAAGACCAAATGGAACCACCACAAACTCATAATGCCCATACCTAGTAAGGAATGCAATCTTGTAAATGTCTTATTTGATGCACACCTGATGATATATTGATCTCAAATTAGTCTTTGAAAACATTGTTTTTCCCATCAATTGATTAAACAAGTCATCGATATGTGGCAATGGGTACCTATTCTTGATAGTCACCTTGTTCAACTCCCTGTAATCAATGCACAATCTGAGTGTACCATCCTTATTCTTTACAAACAACACTAGTGCAACCCAAGGTGACACACTTGGCCTTATGTATCCTTTATAAAGAATTTCATTTGGTTGCAACTTCAATTCCTCCAACACTGGAGTTCTCATCATGTAAGGTGCCTTTGATGTTGTTGCTGCTCCTTGTACCATCTTAATAGAAAATTCCACTTCTCTATAAGGCGGTAAATTTGAAATCTCTGCATGAAAGACATCCTAAAACTACTACAAAACATGATACTTCTTCAAGACTTCATCATCCTCAACATCCTTCCCCTTGTCACTAGAAACATGCACTACAAATAATACACGCCCTTTTCTACAACAATGCTTAGCTTGCATGGTTGTAACCATTCTTACTGATGTAGGCTTCTTCTTTCCCTATAAAATTCTCCTCTCTCCATCATCATCTAGGCACTCAATATCCTTCTCATAGTAGTCTACCTTAGTCCTATGAGTAAACAACAAATCCATGCCCAAAACCATACCATATGAACCCAAAGGAATCACATTTAGATGTGCTAATGTAGGCCTACCATTCAGGTCAAATGCACAAGCTCTCACCCAATGATGAACTCTTTTCTTAGTCCCTGTAGCTAATTGCACCAACAAAGACTCTACATGCAATTATTTACTCAAGCCACACTTATCCACCAGGTCAGTACCAACATAACTATAATTAGATCCAGGATCAACCAAAATGGAAACAACTTAATCATAGAGCTTACCTTACATCTCAATAATGGACTCCTAACGATCTGCTTGCCTATTATCAAGTGCTGCATAAATCTGCAGAATGCTTTGACCAACATCCCCAACTGTTTGTGCCTCTTGAGCACTATATATTTGAGTCCTGCGACCCTAGTACAATGGATAATCCTTCTTGCGATGGTCTTTGCCACAAATCCAACCCTATAATGGTTCTTTGCCACTACGTTTATTCTATTATTCTCCAAGTTGAGGTCCATGTCCCTTATTAACTACATTAAACTTCTTGTAAGGAGCCACATTTTCCTTCGCACCTGCATCATGAGATCTTCCCCGCTTTTGAGGCCATTTACCTTTAGCCTTCTCATTCCCTTTCCAATCATGCTTAGGCTCAGACTTACACATCAACTACTCATAACAATGCTTCAATTTCTTGATGACTTCCTTCAATGACTAAGGCTAATCATACTCAATTTGATCCTTGAATGCTAATGGAAGTCCACTAATGAACATTTGGACCTTTGTCTTCTAATCCTTCAGATAAGGCACATACCTCAATAGCTCCATAAAATTAGTTGTGTACACTTTATCTTCCATAGAATCCACCTTAATCTCATAGAACTCCTTAGCCTTTCCATCATAATATCTCTAGTACAAATACTTCTTTCTGAAGAGTCTTTTAAACATATTCCAACTCAACGATTCTACCTTGATGCCTTTGACACGCTTAACGTATTCCCACCAAATATCTGCTTTTCCTTTTAGACTAAAAATAACTATCATGGCTTTCATATTCTTTGTATAATCATGCAATTTAGAGAGCTCCTTCATCCCAAGAATCCATGCTTCCACATCTCATGGTTTGTTCATCTCTCCATCAAATGCAGGAGGCTTAGCTTTCTTGAACTCATCTTCCAAGTACTGCTTCTTGCTCCTCCAATAAGGATGATGACAGTGATAAAAATGATGTCTCTCTAAACCAGAACCAAAATAGAACTCATAATCACTACCTCTCCTGTTAGTTGTATCCAACCATCTTCCACCTCTGACTGTGCCATCCCTGTCCAACATGTATCTGGATCGAGACCTGCTACCAGATGCCCCATTATTCCTTTCCTCCTATCCATGACTGATCTGTGGTTGTAACTCTCTCTACAAATTTGATAATCTCTTAAGGATCATTGCATTAACCTTGGCTTACTTTTCCTAATCTTTGGAAAGTCTTTCCTATGACTCCATCATCTTGTCATTATCTTCCTTGCAACTTCTGATTTTTGCCTTTAGACTTCTCATTATATCTACTATATTAGGAGAGTACCCATCTCCTTGTAGCTCAAATGATCTATAACGAGAGTCACATGAGTTGTAATCCACCACTTTTCTTGTCATCTCTTATATTCTTCTTCCTTTAAACATACCATGTTAGATAAATGAAATAGAAACGTGATCAAACATAACTTAATGTAGTTCAGAGGGGCCTATCTTGTATGCACAAACCAGTCCATATTAGCACGATATATATATATATATATATATATATATATATATATATATATATATATATATATGACACCAACATATCCACCTATATACATGATAACCATATCCACTGCAATGCATGCATACGAATAACATGCATGCATAATAATCGCATATATCCCACCTAGTCCAAGACTTTGAACTTGGAAGCTTTTATACCAATCTGTAACCACCCCTCCCAACATTTACCCACTTTTACATGCTCTCCAGGGTAAATGTGAGCTGAGTGCTACTATGACATGACCCGACCTCAAAGTTCCAGTGATGGAACTGGAGCCTACAATCCAAAAACTTATTGATACCTATCATGAGCACTAAATCACCTAGAAGTTAGTACACAACCTTTGATGATTAAATCTTGAGTTGAAAACTACTTTTCCACAAGCCTAACACTCCAACCACACCCACAACACAACATGCATGAGGTTATGAGTTTATAACCACACTCATGGGCCTACTTCCATGTTCTTATGACCTAAATTTCCCAGTTCATTGTGAGCGGTTCCGAGATCTGAGACACTTTTCTAGGCTAGTCTCCAGACCACTGCCCAAAATTGCTTGTAACTTTCCAAAAGCGGGATTAAGATGATAAAAATTCCAAACATTCAAACTTGGAGCAAGAACTTGGCCTAGACTGCCTAGTATCCATCATACATTTCGTTAAACATATGGTAAACATGAAAGTTACACTTCATAAATGCATATCTGATCTTAAATATCTGAACTTGATCTAAGAATCAACAAGAAGGTTTAATTCCCTCTCAAGTATCTACAACAATACTTGTTATCCCATGCATTCATTAACCATTAAAATACTTATCAATTCATGAACAAAAGCCATAGCTAGAGTACATCATAGAACCATGCTTATAACCAGAATATTAACCATGACATATCAGCCATCAAATCAACACAATTACAAGTAAAAGTGCTCATAGATCATAATAGAAAAATAGTTCTTGTTAACAGAAGAAAAATAAAACCAAGTCAGGGACTTCCATGTACCATCTGACCATATATTTGGATGAACCAAATATTTATTTTAGGAAATCACCCCCGTGCCATATTCCAACCATGAATGTGAGATATCATGGGATAAACCAAAACATAATTAATTAAGGAATCCAAAGGTTAAACCACCTCCACCCTCAAGCTACCGTTATCTCACCTAAATCGGTCCCGAGATCACAAAACCAAACCAAACTTGGATGCCTCACAATTTCTTCACCATACCTTAAGGAATTTTCATGTCTCCACCCACCCGTCAAGGTCTTCCTATAGAAAACCATCTCCACCCCCAACCCTTGAGAATTTTTCCTAAGACCACCTCACTTTGTTCCAAAACCTTCCGGCAATCAAAAGCTCAACCAAGAATGGATCCCATCACACCATGACTATCCAGGAAATGGTAAGGAAAGTCTGAAACAATTATTAAACCGAGAAAAGCCCACACAAATGATAGTATTGAACCAAATACACAAATGAGTGTACCATGCATTCACACCTTAGCTAGGAAATCACACATGCAACATGTTACCTACAAAATCGTCCTACTGACGCTGCAGATCCAACCTTCTCCTTGTTTTCCTTCTCTTTCCTTTTCTTTCCTCTCTCCAAATCCAAGTGAATGCTAAAATGCTCCAAGAATACTCTAAGTTTGCAAGAGTGTATGAGAGAGATAATGAAAGAAGAGAGCCAAACTGAACTTACAAAAGATGTAATGACAAAAAAACTGTGAACTAATTCTCTAATGCCTTTTTATCATTGACGTCTCCTTTTTTTCCATTTTCCTTCATTTTTCCTCTAATATCCCTTGCATGCAAATATGTGTCTCTTCACCTTCCTTTACTCCTATTTTCCTTTATTTCATAAATAAATGTCATTTAGTTCCTCTTTGTCTTTGCCAATTTCCATAGCTATTATTAAACCACAAATGATACCCACTATAGTGTTTTCCCAACATTCAGCTTGGAATACATGTCCCATGACCTTGGTATTATTTTTCCTTTATTATCCTTTATTACATGGAACTTTAACCTACAATAATTAAAAACCCCTCCCCCTTAGGGGAATACCATCTTTTGTGTTCCATGACACCTACGGCCAGCAAACCACTGAAAACAAAACACACTGCCTATGGTGCTTTACAACATAGCTCGATGCAATATTTACAATGACATCCTACTGAAACCAAAACAAAAATACCGCTTATTGGAGCTTTATATCACAACTCATTATGGTATTTACAACCATATACATATACATATGCCAAAAACTCATTTTCTTAAACCAAAAAATAATGAAGGATACAAACCTGCATCTGATCAACCATCTCCCATGTGGCTTCATCAGGACCAAAGCTCTTCCAATGCACTTTAAATTGCCCTATTTATCGGTTGCGGAGCACGATCTTCTTCTACTGCAATACGCAATAAGGTTTTGGTTGGAACTCTCCCTCTAGTTCCACCTACAATACAAACCAATCAATCACATGATCAACATCCTGCACATATATCTTAAGCAATGAAATGTGAAAAACATCATTGAATTTAACTGTTGGTAGTAGTGCAAGTTTGTATGCCACTGGTCCAATCCTCTCAAGGATCTCAAAAGTCCCACATTACCGAGGTTCCAACTTGGCACATGATCCAATCCTCAAAGAGATTCTCTTAGGCTTGATACACAAGTACACATGCTCCCCAACCTAAAACTGCTTGAATGCTTTATGTTGATCTACATAACTCTTTTTCTTGTCCTATGTTGCCTTTAAACTTCTCTTTATAACCTTCATCTCCTATTCCATCTCGGACAACATATTTGATCTAACCAACACCTTGTACATCGGATCACTCTAGTTGATATGAATATTAAAACTCTGTCCATAAAGAGCCTCAAATGGACTCATCCTCAAGGATTCCCAATACCCATTATTATATACAAACTCTACCAGTGGAAGACACTCCTTACACTTCCCTTGCTCATGCATGATGTACATCCTCAACATGTCCTCAAGAATCCTGTTGACCCTCTATGTTTGTCCATCTGTTTGCGGATGATAAGTTGTATTGAAATCCAACTCTATCCCCAAGTCTGCAAACAACTCATTCCAAAACCTAGAAGTAAACTTGGCATCTCTGTCTGATATGATTTTCTTGGGAACATCATGCAACCTAACGATCTCCCTAATGAATATATGAGCTATCTCACTAGCTGAATTAGTAGACCTAACTACAATTAAGTGAGCTACCTTACTTAACTTGTCAACCACAACCATGATGGAATCATGCTGCTTCGATGTCCTAAAAAAAACATAGAATGAAGTCCATGGAAATTACCTCCCATTTCCATTCTAGAATCAGAATCGGCTAAAACAAACCAGTTGGGTGCTTACACTCTGCTTTCACCTGCTGACAGTCCAAACACTTTGCAACAAACTCAGCGACCTCTTTCTTCATGTTCAACCAATGATAGAACTTCTTAATTATTGTCAATGTCTTTTGATATCCTAGGTTACCTAAATACATATTTACATCAAGCTTCTTGATCTCACTTCTATCTAACATATAAATCTTGTTCCTAAATCTGACCAAGACATCTGTCGTGAGGTGATACTCCTCATCCCTAGCACCTTCACCATGTGTTGCAACATGTGCTTCAATTTCCAGTATTTGTCATCATGCTTTCATACCTACAATATTCACTCCTACAAATGTGTCCCATAAGAGCTCACATCTAACATGTGATTTACATGAACTCTCCTACTAAGATCATCTGCAACCCTATTCTCCTTTCCCTTGATGTATCTGATCTCAAATTCAAAATCACTAAGGGTAGCCAACCATCTAGCTTTCTTAGAATTTAGATTAGGTTGTTTAAACAGTTACTTTAGTCCTCTATGATCACACATCTAGAATAAACATCTTGCCAAGAAGATAATGCCTCCACATCTTCAAGGCATGAATGATAGCTTCCAACTCAAGATCATGAGTCACATAGTTCTACTCATGCTCATTCAACTTCCTTCAGTCATAGCATACCACCTATCCTTCTTACATTAGGACTCCACCAATTCCTTTCTTGCAAGCATTTGTACAAACTACAAACCCTTTATCAGGATCTGCAATCTTCAATATTGGAGTGTTTGTAAGAAAATGCTTCAACTGCTCAAAACTAGCTACAGAACCCTCAGTCCATTCAAACTTCTTTCCTTTCCTCTGCAAAGATGTAATAGGATAGGAAATCTATGAGAAGTTCCTGATGAACCTCTTGTAATAACCTGTTAGTCCCATGAATGATATCACCTCACCCACATTTCTAGGAGTTGGGCACGCCATGATAGTTTTAATATTCTTCGGATCCATTGTTATACCTTCCTTGGAAACAACATTCCCCAAGTAATGAACTTCGGTTTGAAAGAAACTACACTTGCTAATCTTGGCATATAACGGATTCTCTCTCAGCAATCCCAATAATGTTTCTATGTGCTCTGCATGCTCTTCCTCATTCTTAGAATATATCAATATATCATCAATGAACACTATCCCAAACTTTTCCAGATAAGGACGCAACACATTGTTCATCAAAAGCATGAAAGTAGTTAGAGTGTTAGTAAGACAAAATGGAACCACCACAAACTCATAATTACCACACCTATTACGAAATATAGTCTTGTAAATGTCTTCTTCTTTGATGCACACTTGATGATCTCCTGATATCAAATCAATCCTTGAAAACACTGCTACTCCCTTCATTTAATCAATCAAGTCATCGATCTGTGACAATGGGTACCTATTCTTGATAGTCACCTTGTTCAGCTGCCTATAATCAATGCAAATATAAGAGTACCATCTTTCTTCTTTACAAACAACAATAATAAACTCCAAGGTGACACACTTGACCTTATGTATCCTTTATCGAGCATTTCCTTTAGTTGCAACTTCAATTCTACCAACTCTGGAGTGCTCATTGTGGAGTACTATAGAAGGTATGTTTTTGATGATTATTTCAGCATATTTTCATTAAAACTTACAAACCTTTTGCATCATGAACTAGGTAGATGATAAGGAATTGTAATAAAACCTGTAAGATTAATGTGCAAAATGAAAATACTGACAATTGTCATTTTCTTATGCAGGAAGGAGGAAAAATGAAAGACTGTCGTTCCAAAGGAAAGGACAAGGCCAGGTTAACCGTTGTCCCTTTGACAGGGAACCGTATGCAAACAAGGCAAAACAAATCAAAGCGTATCAGCCCTGGAAAGGAAATGGAGATATCGGCTTGGCGCAAGAAAGTAAAGAGATAACTGAGAACCAACGGTTCGGCGAATCCCTCAGGATCCTTTGATCCTGAGGGATCGCTGCTTTATCTATTTTTGCACCTAGACATCTCCGCCTTCACCATTATAAAAATGGGCAACATTGTTAGCCCAGGGGATAGTCTGTTATGCTTTTATGTAATTTCTCTTAAAGTTGAGACTTTGATCATCGACTCTCGTTGAGAAGTGATCCACTGTAATTCTGTTTAATGCATTAATACAAACTCAATTGCTATTTCATCTTTGATCCTGGAATAACTTCAAGCGATGTACCCCTGGAGGCTAAGGGCTCGGACCTGGAGGAACACTTGCTCCTGTACTATTACTTTTGTTTTATGCGTGGTGTGTTGATATGCTCTGTTATTTTATATCACAGCATTGTTACATCTGATCTGTTAAGTGATATCGTTTTCTGAGACATAAACATTATAACTCTGCAACGCATTGCTATTTCCTTAAGCACTAACATAACTGGCTTTTACAGGATACCGCTGCTGTTCAATCATAGAAGGTCTGTGTTGTAACACTTGACTGTTGGTATTACTCAATTCATCTTAGAGATTATATTACCTTGCGATGGTTGAATCTATGGACGTTGTTGTTCCATTCTGAAATATAGTCGTATTCTTTATAACTAAGATTGATAGCTGGATTACCAAGATCAGATTACTATTAAGGTGTGTCATGTGCATGTATGTGTGGCTTTCAAGCGCTGTTCTATAGTCTATTATTAATCAGTGTTGTTCTATTTCTGTGTGTTGTTCGATTCGTCCTTAAAGATAGAGGATTTCCATTTGATTTCTGTAGGACACGATTATTGCATTTGATCCTGTAGACTAAGGTGTTGCTGCTTATTAAACTTAATTGCTGTGACAGTTTCCTGTTTGTTGTTCCATTTCTTATTCGTTGTTCCATTTCTTATTCGTTGTTCCATTTCTTATCTGTCGTTCCATTTCCTGTCATTTGCGTTATTATTGCTTTGGTGTGAAGAATGATCTGAGACTGTAGCGGGCATTGACATTTACTGTCTAGCTTCCAGATCGACGATTTGTTCCCTGATTTCCTTTGGCCCCATCAGTTTACAAAGGGATGAGTTACTGCTACTGAACCCTTGACTGATAAATTGCTTAGTTTTCTGAATGTATGGTTTAGTCTTTAAAAGTAGTTTGTTGTAACCAAGCATCCATTTACTCTTGTATTTTTTAGCACTATACTACTAGAATTACTCTGGAAAATGATAGCCTCAGACTGAGACAATCTTTGAAATAAAAAAACGTTCCTGGATTGACAAATTAATTTGAGGTAATTAGAGGTGAAAGAGACCATTTTTACAGCTCGACATTTTGGCACTGTTGTCGGGGAAAGAGTGTAGCCATTTGTTTCTTTTCAGAGTAGTGTAAGATCCTGCTAGGGAAGAATTGGGTTTTAAATTTGGAAGGTAAGAACCTACGTGTGGAGCATGTAACATCCCTGCTCCTCTGCCCACTTTCCTACAGATTTGTCATTGTTTTGATTGGGTAGAATCTAGCAGTTACTTTGTGTGTGCATGACTAAGAAGAAAAAGCCAGAAAAGAATTCCAAACCTCTACCCAAGCCAGAAAAAGCTAAGGGGCCGGTGACCCTTGGCCGATCAACCTTTATAGTTGAAATTTTTAAGAAAGCAGAATCTCAGCCTTAAGTAGGACCCAGAAAAGTTATTTCCAGACAGCCTACTAGTTCCCTTCAGGCCACAGGATCACCATCTGTAGCCTTTGCTGAGGTGCATAGTCAAACTGAAGAGCAGGATTTTCAAGAAATTGAAAATTCTACTCCAGAACTATTGCAAGAATGGAATTTCAGCAATCTTTGTGAAGGAAGAGGAGAGGCAGGGGAAATTGAGGAACCAAGGTCTCCTCTTGGGACAACGTAGCCATTAAATAGCCTAGATAAGGGAAGTGCTGCAAAAATCATTTTTGAAGAAACTCAATCTCCTCAGACATTAGGCACTCTCATTATCCCAGATAAAGGAAGCGATATTAAAACCATTCCTATTAAAGCCATTCCCTCTCAACCTAGGAATACCCTCCTAGATATCCCAGAAGGTTATTGGCATATATTTGACCAAATGGCCCAAAACCAGCCGAACACCCAAACCTCTACATTGCAATACCCCATAGTGGATACTGCAGTGAATGCACCTATGAAAGAAATTCCTCTTCAACATATTCCTACATTCCATGGTCTTACATCAGAGGATCCGGATGCATTCCTATTTGATTTTGATGTGCTGTGCAGGGGTTATGATTACACCACCGACCCCCAGAAACTGAAATTATTTCCCTCTACATTAAAAGGGGTTGCTTTAAGATGGTTTATGGGATTAGGTGGCAGAGTTATAAATAACTGGGATCAAATGAAAGAATCTTTTTTAAAAAATATCAAGAATATTGCAGGTCTAGAGAACTAAAATACAAAATATTCCAAATGGTAGCTAGACCAAATGAAACATTAGAGGAGTATGTGGAACGTTTTCAATATAATCTTCAAAGATCTCCTTATGCATCACTACCTTTACCTGATAATGTGTTAAAAACAGCATTAATTAGGGGTATGAAGGAACAATGGATTGAAACATTAAACATTATGGGAAAAGGAGATATTTATCAAGAAAATTTTGTTGACATTATTGATTTATGTATCAGGAGCTCGAGAGGTAGCACAAGACTAAAACTGGCAGAACATGATCGGTTTGTAAGAGATAATAAAATTTTAGCAGAAGGAGTAACGCGTGCAGAAATTGGAAATTTATTGGAAAAGTTTAAAACTGATATACTAGGGACGCTAACTACACAACTTGATATTATGTAGGCCAAACAAAAGCAAATGGAGGCAGAACAGAATTTGGCAATCTTCTGTCCCCGATGCAGGAAGAAACATAGCCATAAGGAGTGTCCACTAGATGCAATCCAAACATGCGCCATCTACACAAAAGACCACCTTACGAAAAGTTGTCCCTCACTTCCCGGATTAAAAGCAGTATACAAGGAAGCAGAAGAAGAGCCAGAATCGGTGTATCTGCTCAATCAGCGCCGTCAGTGGCAGCCGCGACAGTCTGGTATGTTTTCAGACCCAACTTCTTCTTTTCAGCCTCCACAGTATAATGCTCAACAATATAATATGTGGCAAAATAAACCCCCCTTTCCAAATTGGTCACCACAGTCATTTCCTTCATCAACCCCATGGCCGAATCAAGCAAGCCAATCTAATTGGCCGAATTTTCCCTATGCCCCAGCATATTTGCAAAGTAATGCATACCCAACACAATGGACCCCTCCTACTTCACAAAATCAAGCCTGGCAGACAAACTGGCAAAGACCGCTGCATCGGACAGTAGGAACCATTTCGCTCCCTCAACCTACACTGCCAGCCTTACAACAAAACCTCCAGTATAACTTGAGACCGCAACTCCCAGCCCAACCCAACCCTAACCCAAATAATAGACCGGTCCAATCTGTCCAAATAGTAGAAACACCAGAAATAGGAGCCGATCTGAGGGAGTGTAATGATCTTCAGCTAAGATCTAGGCGTATTATTGAAACCGAGGGAGACAAGACAGTTCATGTTGAAAATCCGTTATCTAGAGAACAACCGTCACAAGAAGAGGATGTGAACAAACAACAAACTCATAATCAAGCAACCACATCCTCTCCCCCGTTCCCAGAACGATTAATCATACCTCGACCTACACAATATCCTGATTTTGACATTCTGGGAGAATTACAAAATTTGTACATAAAAATTCCATTCCTCCAAGCCATTCAAGACATCCCGATATATGCAAAGACTATCAAAGAATTGTGTGTAAAGAAACCAAGGAGGAATATAGCAAACAATCCAAGAGTCCAAGTAGTTGGCACTCTATCTGACTTATTATCAGGAAAAGAAACACCCATTAAATACGAAGACCCAGGAAATCCAATAATAACCGTACAGATTTATGGTCAAACATTCCTCAATGCCTTAGTTGATCTAGGAGCTGCAATCAATATCTTAACAACTACTACTTGCCAAAAGCTAGGCATTACATCTGTAGAACCCACCTCTACTTTACTAGAACTGGCTAACCGATCTGTGGTTAGGCCAGAAGGCACACTACATGATGTCATGGTCTCTATTGACTCCTGGGAATATCCGATCGATTTTCTGATAATAAATCCCAAAAACTGACTTGATGGACATCCATTGATTTTAGGTAGACCTTGGCTTGCAACTGCCGATGCTTATATTGGTTGCCGACAACGCGATATGACCATAACCAGAGGAGCAAATATCAGGAACTTAGCTTTATATCCTCCAACGCAGCCAAGTGTCACAATAATGAAAACTAATAGGCACCCTGTATCATACCTTACTCATAACATTAGATCTCCATTAACTATACAAGAGGCACTTGATTTCAAAGACCAAACAGAAGACGATGCCATTAATAATTTTATTAGTCAGACTGAACTCAGATCTCGCACACAATGTCACATGATAGAGGTAGCATTCGATAACGAATTAGAAGAAGATCCTCTTAAAGAAACACATGACCAAACAATACCTATTACCTCTGTTGCAAATAGTAAAATTGTGGAAATTGAACCGAGAAAGACCTTCAACATTAATGCCAACCTCACCTCCAAACAAGAAACGAACCTCATCCATTTATTGAGGAGATATAAAGAAGCATTTGCATGGGACTACCCTGATATGAAAGGAATTGACCCCCAATTATGTACACACCACATTTACATAGAAAAAGATGCAAGACCTGTTCGCCAGCCTCAAAGGAGACTTAATCCTCATCTAAAAGATGTGGTAAAAGCTGAACTTCAAAAACTTTTAGATGTCAATTTCATCTATCCTATCTCTGATAGTAAATGGGTCTCTCCACTTGTGGTGGTACCAAAAAAGAATGGGAAATGGAGAATTTGTGTGGACTACAGAGAGTTAAATAAAGCAACACAAAAAGACCACTTCCCTCTCCCCTTCATCGATCAAGTATTAGACACTTTGGCAGGAAAGAAATTCTTTTCTTTCATAGATGGCTTCAGTGGATATAATCAGATTCATATTGCGCCTGAAGACCAAGACAAAACCACTTTTACTTGTCCTTGGGGAAGATTTGCCTATAGAGTGTTACCTTTTGGCTTATGCAATGCTCCTGCCACATTCCAAAGGGCTATCTTTGCAGACTTAATAAATGAAGGACTTGAAGTATACATGGATGACTTTACACCGTACGAAGACGATTTCGATCCAGCATTGGACACATTGGAAAAAGTCCTACAACGCTGCATTGCTACCAGGCTTTGTTTAAGCCATGAAAAATGCTATATGATGATGACTGAAGGACTTATTCTAGGACACTATATCTCAGCAGCTAGCATTCAGGTAGACCTAGCCAAAATCCAAATAATTTTGCTAATTCCCACTCCTACCACCCAAACAGAGGTACGCAGTTTTCTTGGATTTTCTTGTTATTATATAAGGTTTATAGAACATTTTTCGCATATTGTTGCACCTCTGTATGCACTAACATGTAATGTTGATTTTCTTTGGACAGAAAAATGTGCACGTGCTTTCCAGGATCTGAAGAAGCTTGTGTCCACAGCCCCAGTCCTTCGAGGACCAAATTGGGATTTTCCATTTCAGATATCATCAGATGCCTCAGATATAACCATTGGAGCAGTCCTTGGGCAGGAAGAGGATAAAAAACCATATGCAATTTATTATATCAGAAAAAATTTATCCCCTGCTGAATTGAATTACATTGTTACTGAAAAAGAATTTCTAGTTGTAATACATGCTGTCAATAAGTTCAGACATTACATTACTGGATATCTTGTTATCTTGTATACAGATCATTATGCCATAAAATATTTAGCAAACAAGCCTATCACAAATGGCAGAATAACTAGATGGCTGATTTTATTGCAGGAATTTGACATTACAATCAAGGATTGACCTGGAAAAGAAAATCCTATAGCCGATTTTCTTTCACGAATGCCAAAGCCAATCGATGCAGCAGCAGTTGAAGATCAATTTCCAAATGAGCATTTGTTTTCTGTTGCTGTTAAAACGCCCTGGTATGCTGATGTTTCCAATTACCTAGCAGTAGGTAAACTACCGAAACATATAACCCCTAATGAGCGGAAACATATTGTTCAGCAAGGTGCTCGATTCTCTTGGGTTGGAGGCTACCTGTTCCACACAGGAGCAGATATGCATATCAAGAGATGCATCTGTGAGGATGAAATCTATGACATTTTAAAAACCTGCCATGACAGACCATGTGGCGGACATTTTGCCGATCGCAGAACTGGACATAAGGTACTACAAACAGGGTATTATTGGCCTACAATTTTCAAAGATGCAAATAAATTCGTCCAAGCTTGTGACAGTCGCCAGAGAGCAGGATGCCCTGGTCAGTCCGATGAGATGCCCCTGAACCCACAGCTAGTCATTGAACCATTTGAATGATGGGCCCTTGATTTCGTTGGACCAATTAACCCACCCTCGAACCAGAAAACATATATTTTGGTGGCAACAGAATATGTCACCAAATGGGTTGAAGCAGAGGCATTACCGAGAGCTACAGAGGATTCTGTCATACAGTTCCTGTTCCATATATTTGTGCACTACGGCCTTCCAAGAGATATAATTATGGATGGTGGACCACAGTTTGCTGGGAACAAAATAGCTGCAACACTCAAAAACTATCATATCCAGCATAAAATCACTACTCCATACCACCCACAGGAAAATGGTCAGGTAGAAAGCAGCAATAAAATAATAGAAGCAATCCTAACAAAAACCATTGCGTCACATAGACGTGATTGGGTTGCCAGACTACCAGAAGCATTGTGGGCTTACAGAACAACATGGAGAAGTACCACCAGTTACTCACCTTATCAATTAGTGTTTGGAAAACAACCCATCTTCCCCATAGAATTCGAAATCCAAACATTGCGAACAGCACAGGAAGTTGGCTTAGATCTAACCGAGGCACAGATTAATCGATTACAGCAGATCAATGAGCTGGATGAAATCAGGCTCTCTGCACTCCAAAACACTGCACTGATCCAACAGCAGCGAGCTAAATGGCATGATGCTCTCATTAAAAATAAAGTCTTCCACGAAGGAGACTGGGCACTTTTGTACGATTCCAGGTTTCAGGACTTTCCCGGGAAACTTCAGACTCATTGGTTGGGACCATACGAAATCCAGAAGGTACATGACAATGGTACTCTTACTCTAATCACTATTGACGGTTCTGGATATGCCTTCAAGGCAAATGGCCACCGAGTTCGACTTTATCACAAACCACTCACTCGGGAGTCCTTCTGCCAGCAGCTACGCCAAGACTCTGATATGGAAATTTTGGGGGAGGGAGAGAAGTCTTCCTCACCTGTGATTCATTAAGTGATTTATCTCCTTTCACACTTTGTACATAATTTCTTTGTTTTGTTGAATTATTTTTGTATCAACACTTTGCTGTTACTTTTCGGAGCAGCAGCAATTTTATTATTTTTTGCTGTTCCTTTTCTCAAAGGGACAACATTTCCGTTTTTCTGTTCCTTTTTCAAAGGAACAGCACCTTTTGGATCAGCCGTTCATTTTGCTTTAACTTTGCTGTTCTTTTTTTTTTTTACCTTGTGCTTTTGTTGTTCCTTTTCCAAAGGAACAACACTTTTGATTTTTTTTTTTATGTTCCTTTTCCAAAGGAATGGCATTTGTGATTTTTCGTTGTTCCTTTTCCAAAGGAACAACATTTGCGGTTTTTGTTGTTCCTTTTCCAAAGGAACAGCATTTTCGATTTGCATTTTCGATTTTTGCTGTTCCTTTTCCAAAGGAACGGCATTTGTGTTTTCTGCTGTTCCTTTTCCAAAGGAACAATATTTTTTATTTTTGTTGTTCCTTTTCCAAAGGAATGGCATTTGTGTTTTCTGCTATTCCTTTTCCAAAGGAACGGCATTTGTGTTTTCTACTGTTCCTTTTCCAAAGGAACAACATTTTTGATCTTTGTTGTTCCTTTTTCAAAAGGAACACCACTTGTATTCTTTTGTTCTTCATTTTTGACATAACAACATCCTCGTATTCCTTTTACTTATGCTTGCTCCCCTTGTTGTTCTAAATTAAGGATGCCTACTGTTCTTGTTCTTCCAAGTCTTTTGGAACATAGCTATGCACTTATGCAATGGATACAAAATGACAACATACTGAAATCAGTAAATTATAAAATCGCTATTTTTATAAGAAACTGCTCTGAATTGGTAAGAGGATAGAGGGAAGTACACACTTACCCATTATCTTTTGCAGTCATTATTCCACTAACTCTGCTCTGATTGGTTACCTTTATCATGTTGGTTCCTTTTAAATCCTCTTTGATTATTATTTAGGAATAAGAGCAAAGGGTTTACATGTTCCTATTGAGATGTTAAGACTTCTTCCACCATTCCTACTCTTAAGGAGTGTTGAACCACCCTTTGTGTATAAATGGGAAAGTACTTTATGAAAAAGAAAGAAAAAAGAGCGAAAAATGATGTTTTAATGACTTGTTTATATAAGTTGTCAAATGCAGGATAGGGGGTCTCATCAAAGAGCCAGCCTACCATGATCATGAGGAAGAAAGTGAAGTGGCATTCCCACTATGGCCACCACACCAAGGATATGGTCCAAAAGGTATATCAAATAAAGAACCCTTGGAACAGGAGGTCTCATCACGAGCCGGCCTGTCCAACTTTCGCTCCTTCCTCGTGAATGGCATTATGGCTAACTGGTCACCACGCCAGCATAATGACCCACATTTTGACATCAAATAACATTTCCTAAGCATACACAAAAGATCATGATTCCATGGGTGAAACAAACAACGCTGCCAAGGTTATGGACACCTGTTGGTAGCAGAGCTCTGTTAATGGTATTGAAGTCACCTTACTTATACACCAATAGGTAATTATTAACATCCTTCTATCTCTTATACCTTTGTAATAAGTCACATAAGAATGTATATTATTTCCCGAACCATAAAACGCATGTAAATCTATTATCACCAATCATGACAGAAAAGTTGACAATGACCGCATGAGACTCTGTATGCACGGCAGTTGTCCTATCTTCCCAGCCTCGCATCATATCACAGCAGTCTCTTACTTATTAAGCGATCCGACCTTACACCTCGATTTCGGTAACCTGCTACTTTTGTAAACATGGCATATTGCCATACGTTGTTCCTTTATGACTCTGTTCCAGGGCAGATCGGCACGCCGCTCCTTTATTTGACGGCCGGGATGGCCTATCACATTGCGGGGGGGAGGTTAACCTCATCATTCGTTGGATTACGTGTCAGACCACTATTTGGGAAATTGCATACTTGGGAATAGCACGGCTCAATGGTATACTATTTTTTTTATTTTTGCATGGCTTGCTGTTCCTAAGCCATTTCCATAGTATGCTCTGCGGCATTAGTAAAGCCCTTTAGATTTTGAGCAAGTCCTACGTCTGTTAGTTTCTCTGTGTTTTAATAGCGTGAATAGCTTGTTGTTCCATTGTCAATTCTGAGATTTTACAGGGAAACCACAAACATGGGAGGAAGATCGATTTGGAGAGAGCCACAGGTGTTGACAGTCTCTGATGCTGCACGGGAAATCCTGGCAAGAGCAGGATGGTTAACTTATCTCAATCACTTACAGGAATCCAATGAGACTGTAGCAATAGAATTCTTGTAGAACTTGCAAGAAGATCACTCCACAGTAAGGGGGAGACATATAGCAGTCACCGATGACATAATCGCAGAGGTCTCGGGACTGCCAGCCGCTGGACCTGTATGGACGTTAAAGAAGGAGAGATTGCAGAAGATCATAGAAACCTTCCAGGAGGAAGGCCAAAGCCTGAAAATTAGAGGAAAGGGGGTTCTACCAGCAGCATTAGGAGAGCCGTGGGCGGAATTGGCGAAGACTATTCAAGGCTACATCACCTGTGAAGGCAGGAAAGATGTGGTAAGACAACGACATCTTAAACTTTTAGCCATATTAAAGCAAAAATGCTCTGTAAATTTACCTGCATTTTTAAATTCATTACTTCATGATGTTACACGGATCATGAAAAAGGCATAGCATGTAGAATCAGTCGTCAGTCACCATGGGTTGATACGGTTAATAGTTAGCCATAGCCTTACCCAGCAATAGAGCAGCTGGGAAGAGCTAATTGCCATGATATATGGGGGATTGACCACGCCATCCCCAAAACGTAAACATGCCACCAGTTCACCAGAGCGCCTAGAAAAACGAAGGAAATCGATCCGATTAGCACAGATTAAAGGGAGGATGGAAAAGTCCCAAGGAGATACTAGCCAACGAGTAGAGGTAAACGATTCAGGGGATGATCAACCCCCATGATTAGAAGGAGAAGAAAATGAGAAAGGAATGCAGGGAAATGAGGAAGGAGAAATGGAGGAAGAAACCGAGCAACCTGAGCAGGAGGAGGAAACAGAACAGCATGAAGGCAGCACATTGCAGAATCCATTGAGAGAAGATGAATTGGCCAATATGGGCGAATATGGCCAACCACTCAGCCCACCAGACCTCCATGTTGAAGAGGAACCAAAAGAAAACTCTGCTCAGGATAGAAATGCACCTGAAGAATTACATGACGAGGAGGTAGAAAAGAAGAGTCAGCCTGTTCATGATGAAAATATGACAGGAGAGAGAAGTGATGCAGAACGGGAAAAATCAGTTCCTAGCCAGACTACACTAGAAGAAATTCTGGAAGAAGGGGAGGCAGAAAAAGAAGTCACCCAAGAAATAATAGAACCAGCTAGGGTTCTTGCCCCTGAGCAACCAGAGCAGAGAAACGAAGAAGCACCCCAAGGAGAAAATCAGGGAATTGATCTAGATAATAGTCCAAGCCGCAGTAAACAGTCTATTGTTCCTTCTAAGGAAATTGAGGAAATTAAGAGATTATGGAAAGAACAACAAATGCTACTGAATGTAATAGTTCAACTTCGATAGTAGATCAGGATCTTGAAAACAAGAAAAAGGGTAAAAAGGACTCGGGGGGGAGACATGCAACCATTACAGCAAAACCTCTCAAGAAGAAGGTTCGAAGGACCAGAGTCCATCCTGTTGTTCAAAACCCTATCGAAAAGCGGTCTGTTGCTCCAAATGTTGTTGAGGAGAAGTCTGATGTTCAAAATCAAAAGGAACAGCATTCGACTGTTACCCATAATGTATTGGCCTGTGACAAAGAAGTACAGACAGAGGCACAGTCCCCTGAAGGAATACGAGCTACGAAAAAACGCAATAGGAAGATCCAAGTAAACCTCCCGGTCTCCACTACCATGTGGGATAGTGATCCGAGGACGGTAACCCTACGAGAGGGTTTGACGCAAGCTCAGCAAGCAGTAGAAAAACTCATAGAACAAACGGTTCCTTGAGAAAGGTATGAAGAACTACAGCAACAACTAAGGAACGTCAATTTATCTGAAAGCCATGCCTTTGAAGGGTGGCGAAGGGAAGAAGAAAAAGTCGCGAAGGTAACTTGTAGGTTAGATATAGTTATCAAGCAGATGGATACCTTATGTTCTTTGTACAATGACGTCCTAGCATGTAGAGCCCCTGCTAAGAATTATGCCTTTTTTTTAATGGAATGATGTTTGCAATTGAAAATAAAGGCTGTTAAAGCAGGTGCCCCTATACAAATTAATACCATCGATGATTTTATAAATTGTTGTAAGCACTACGGGGTAAAGGTTCAAAGATTACTGTGTGAATTCTATTTGCATAACCTTGTGTTAGACCAGGAGACCGAGCAGAACCCCGGGCCTTTTGTTGGAGATATCCAATTATAGGCATTCATTTCATTTGGGGTTAATCAAATTAAATGGCTTCAAGCCTATAATGCTTTCCAAAGACAAGAAAACGGATTAGACTTGTGGGTAAGAGCTGAGCCTAGGGATCCAGTACAGTTGTGGAGGGAACATAGGAACCTCATGGGGACTCCAGGCGTAATTGAAGCATTAGGACCCATTCATACAGCAATCAATCGGCAGGGAATATAATACTTTTTCACTATTAAAGACCTTGCCATTGATGCGGCTAAATTTCGATACCAGATCTCTAATCCGAATATCCAACTCAGGGAACCATTTAATTATGAAAATTTTAAGTTAGCTACCAACCGCTTGCACCTCTATGGCGAAACCATTTTGAGGGCAGGGCCATCCTGGTTAGGATATAGGTTCCGGAGTCCAATTATTTGGCACCCTGCACCTGGATACCAAGCCCTGTACGAGATGCCTGAGGGTCAGACAGGCCATTTTTTTGAACACCTAGTTATGCATCATGGTTGTAGGCCCCCACACGAGATCCCATCTCCAGCCTACTCTCTCACTGCCTTACATGTCAACTACAATGTTTTCATGAGGGCATGAAAAAGGGTAAGCAGGGGGGTGTGTGGAGTACTAAAGAAGGTATGTTTTTGATGATTATTTCAGCATCTTTTCATTAAAACTTACAAACCTTTTGCATCATGAACTAGGTAGATGATAAGGAATTGTAATAAAACCTGTAAGATTAATGTGCAAAACGAAAACACTGACAATTGTCATTTTCTTATGCAGGAAGAAGGAAAAATGAAATATTGTCGTTCCAAAGGAAAGGACAAGGCCAGGTTAACCGTTGTCCCTTTGACGGGGAATCATATGCAAACAAGGCAAACCAAATCAAAGTGTATCAGCCCTGGAAAGGAAATGGAGATATCGGCTCGGCGCAAGAAAGTAAAGAGATAACTGAGAACCAATGGTTCAGTGAATCCCTCAGGATCCTTTGATCCTAAGGGATCGCTGCTTTAACTATTTTTGCACCTAGACATCTCCGCCTTCGCCATTATAAAAAGGGGCAACATTGTTAGCCCGGGGGATAGTTTGTTATGCTTTTTATGTAATTTCTCTTAAAGTTGAGACTTTGATCATCGACTCTCGTTGAGAAGTGATCCATTGTAATTCTGTTTAATGCATTAATACAAACTCATTGCTATTTCATCTTTGATCCTGGAATAACTTCAAGCGGTGTACCCCTGGAGGCTAAGGGCCCAGCCCTGGAGGAACACTTGCTCCTGTACTATTACTTTTGGTTTATGTGTGGTGTGCTCATCAGTTTTATTCGGTAATATGATATGCTATATTATTTTATATCACAGCACCGTTACATCTGATCTGTTAAGTGATATCGTTTTCTGAGACAGAAACGTTATAACTCTGCAAGACATTGCTATTTCCTTAAGTACTGACATAACTGGCTTTTACAAGATACTGTTGTTGTTCAATTATAGAATGTCTGTGTTGTAACACTTGACTGTTGGTATTACTCAATTCATCTTAGAGATTATATTTCCTTGTGATGGTTGAATCTATGGACGTTGTTGTTCCATTCTGAAATACAGTCGTATTCTTTATAACTAAGATTGATAACTGGATTACCAAGATCAGAGTACTATTAAGGTGTGTCGTGTGCATGTATGTGTGGCTTTCAAGCGTTGTTCTATAGTCTATTATTAATCAGTGCTGTTATATTTCTGTGAGTTGTTCGATTCGTCCTTAAAGATAGAGGATTGCCATTTGATTTCTGTAGGACACGATTATTGCATTTGATCCTGTAGACTAAGGTGTTGCTGCTTATTAAACTTAATTGATGTGACAGTTTCCTGTTTGCTGTTCCATTTCTTATTTGTTGTTCCATTTCTTATCTGCCATTCCATTTCCTGTCATTTGCGTTATTATTGCTTTGGTGTGAAGAACGATCTGAGACTGTAGCGAGCATTGACATTTACTGTCTGGCTTCCAGATCGACGATCTGTTCCCTGATTTCCTTTGGCCCCATCAGTTTACAAAGGGATGAGTTACTGCTACTGAACCCTTGACTGATAAATTGCTTAGTTTTCTGAATGTATGGTTTAGTCTTTAAAAGTAGTTTGTTGTAACCAAGCATTCATTTACTCTTGTATTTTTAAGCACTATACTACTAGCATTACTCTGGCAAATGATAGCCTCAGACTGAGACACTCTTTGAAATAACAAAACGTTCCTAGATTAACAAATTAATGTGAGGTAATTAGAGGTGAAAGAGACCCTTTTTACAGCTCGACACTCATCCTATAAGGTGCCTTTGATGTTGGTGCTGCTCCTGGTACCAAGTCAATAGAAAATTCCACTTCTCTCTGATGCGGTAACTTTGAAATCTCTATTGGAATCACATCCTAAAACTGCTGCAAAATAGGATACTTTTTCAAGACTTCATCATCCTCAACATCCTTCCCCTTGTCACTGGAAACATGCATTGCAAGTAATAAACACCCTTTCTCGCAATTGCACTTAGCTTGAATGGTTGTAACCAATCCCACTAACGTAGGTTCATTTTTTCCCTGCAATATTCTCTTCTCTCCATCATCATCTAGGCACTCAATAGCCTCTCATAGCAGTCTACCTTAGTCTTGTGAGTAAATAACCAATCCATGCCCAAAATCATACTATATGAAACCAAAGGAAGCACATTTAGATTTGTTGATCTAGGCATACCATTCATCTCAAATGCACAAGATCTCACCCAATGATGAACTCTTTTCTTGGTCCATGTAGCCAATTGCACCAACTAAGGTCTACATGCACTTCTTTACTCAAGCCACAATTATCCACCAGGTCAGGACTAACATAACTATAATTAAATCTAGGATCAATCAAAATGAAAACAACTTGATCACAGAGCTTACCTTCCATCTCAATAATGGAAGCCTAATGATATTCCCACCTGTTATCAAGTGATGCATAAATTCTAGGAATGTTATGACCAACATCCCCAACTGTTTGCGCCTCCTGAGCACTGTAGATATGAGGCCTGCCAACCTGATATAATGGACAATCCTTGTTGCGATGGTCGTTTCCATAAATGGACTACATTTATTTTTCTTCTCTCTAGGCTGAGGTCTATGTCCCTTCTCAACTGCAATAAACTTCTTACAAAGAGCCACACTTTTTTTCTCATCTGCATCCTGGGATCCTCCCCGCTTTTGAAGCCATTTTCCTTTAGCCTTCTCATTCCCTTTCCAATCTTGCTTAGGCTCAAACTTATGCTTCAGCTACTCATAACAATGTTTCAATTTCCCGATGACTTCCTCCAATTACCGAGGCTCATCATACTCAATCCGATCCTTGAATTATAATGGAAGCTCACTAATGAACCTTTGAACCATTGTCTTCTCATCCTTAATATATGGCAGATACCTCAATAAATCCAAAAACTTAGTCATGTACTCTTAATATGTCATAGAACCCATTCTAAGTTTGTAGAAATCCTTATCCTTTTTATCATAATATCTCTCGGAAAAGTACTTATTTCTAAAGAGTCTTTTAAACTCATGCCAACTCAACACTTCTACCTTGATGCCTCTAACACGCTTCACTTCTTCCCACCAAATATCTGCTTTTCATTTGAGAATGAAAATAGCTATCATGGCTTTCATATTCACTCTATAGTCATGCAATTCAAAGAATCTATTCATCCCAATTAGCCATGCTTCTGCATCTTCTGGTTTCTTCATCTCTCCATCAAACGTAGGAGGCTTTTATTTCTTGAACTCATCTTGAAAAAAAATCTTCTCTCTCCACCTATAAGGATGTTGATGGTGATGAAAATGATGTCTCTCTGAACGATAACTAGAATAGAACCCATAAACACTACCTCTCAAGTTAGGTGTATCCAATCATCTTCCACCTCTGTCTGTGCAATCCCTGTCCAACCTATATCTTCATTGAGACCTTCTACTATATGACCCATTAGTCCTTTCTTCCAGTCCATGATTGATCTGTGGTTGTCCCTATCTCTGCAAATCCAATAAGCTCTGAAGGATCACTACACTAACCTAAACTTTATTTTCCTAAGCTCTAGTTGGTATTTCCTGTGATTCGATTATCATGTCATTATCTTCCCTGCAACTTCTGATTTTTACCTTTAGACTTCTCAGTGTATCTACTATATCAGGAGAGTACTCATGTCCTTGTTGCTCAGCTGATCTATAAGGAGATTCACGTGAGTTGTAATCCACCACTTTGCTCTTCATCTCTAATCTTCTTCTTCTTGCAAACATACCATGTTAGATAAACCAAATAGAAACATGATCAAACATACCTTAACGTAGTTTAGGGGAGGCCATATCATATGCACAAATCAATCCACATTAGCATGATATAGATATATATATATATTGACATCATGCATGATAACTCAAACTGTAACACCGACTATATACATGGCAACCATATCCACTGTAATGCGTGCATATGACTGACATACATGCATAACAATCACATCTAGCCCATTTAGTACAAGTGTTTGAACTTGGAATCTCTGATACCAATTTGTAACCACCCCTCCCAGAGTTTACCCTCCTTTACAAGATCTCCAGGGTAAATGTGATTTGAGTGCTACTATGACATGACCTGACCTCCAAGTTCCAGTTATGGAAGTAGGACCTGCAATCCAAAAACTTATTGACATCTCTTAGGAGCACTAGATCACCAATAAGTCAATCCACAACCTCTGATGATCAGATCCTCAGGTGGAACTACTTTTCCACAAGCCTAACACCCCAACCACACCCACAACACAACATGCATGAGGTTATGAGGCTATAACTACACTCATGGTCATACTTCCATGTGCTTATGACCTAAATTTTCCAGTGCAATGTTAGTGGTTCAAGAGCTGAGCCACTTTTCTAGGCTAGTCTCTAGACCACTGCCTATAACTTCCTATAACTTTCCAAAATCATGATTAAGATGAAAAAAATTCCAAACATTCAAACTTGAAGCAAGAACTTGACCTGTATATCCTAGTACCCATTAAGCATTTCATTAAACATATAGTAAACATGTAAGTTACAGGTCATGAATGCATATATGATCTTAAATCTATGAACTTCATATGAGAATCACCAAGAAGGTATAATTCCCTATGAAGTAGATGCAAAAACATGTGTTATCTCATGCATTCATCAACCATTCAAATACTTATCAAATCACGAACAAGATCAATAGCTAGAGCACATCATAAAACAATGCATATAACCAGAATATTACCATGAAAAATAAACCATCAAATAAACACAATAACAAGTACAACTACTCATAGATAACAATAGGAAAATAGATCTTGTTAACATATGCAAAATCTAACCAAGTTAGGGTCTTCCATGTACCACTTGACCACATATTGGGATGAACCAAATATTTATTTTAGTCAATAACCCTTGTGCCATTTTCCAAGCATGAATGTGGTATCTCATGGGATAAAACAAGACATAATCAACCAGGGACTCCAGATGTTAAAACATCTCCACCATCAAGCTACCATGATCTCACCTAAACGAGTCCTGAGATCATAAAACCATACTGAGCTTGGATGCCTCAAAATTTCTTCATCATACCTTGAGGAATTTTCCTATCTCCACCCACCTATTCAGGACTTCCCAGAGAAAACCATCTCCATCGCCAACCCTTGGGGGTTTTTCTTAAGACCACCTCACCCAGTTTCGAAACCATTTGGCAATATAAAGCTCAACCAAGAATGAATCCCATCACACCATGGCTATCTTGGAAATGGCAAGGAAAGGTTGAAACCATTGTCGAACAATGAAAAACCGATGCCAATGACAAGAATGAACCAAATAAACAAATTCATGTACCATGCATTCACACCTCAGCTAGAAAATCACACATGCAACCTATTACTTGAAAAATCATCCTCTTGAAGCTTTCGATTCAACCTTCCCCTTGCTTTCCTTTGCTTTCCTTTTCTTTCCTTTCTCCAAATACAAGTGAATGCCAAAATTCTCCAAGAATACTCTAAGTGTGCAAGAGTGTAATGAGGAAAAAGTTGTGAATTAATTCTCAGATGTCGTTTTATCATTGTTGTCTCCTTTTTTTTTCCATTTTCCTTCATTTTTCCTCTAATTTCCCTTGCATGCAAATATGTGTCTCTTCACCTTCCTTTTCTCATATTTTCCTTTATTTCATAAATTAATGTCATTTATTGCCTCATTACATTTTCGAATGCTTTTGCCAATTTCCATAGCCATTATTAAACCACAAATGATTCCCACTATAGTGTTTTCCCAACATTCAACTTGGAATACATGTCCCATGACCTTGGTTTTATTTTCCCTTTATTATCCTTTATTACATGAAACTTTAATCTGGGGAGTTACAATTTTGGTGTATTCATCAATAAAATTCATCATGTATTTATTTGGCATTTGTAGAAGGAACATGCATAGTGCCACACCATTTCTCTTCAATAAACAAATATTATCATAGTTCATATGTCCAAATTTAGCATGCCATGAGAGACTGGATGGTAGTGTACCTTCATCATACTGAGAACTCTATGCAATTTTTTTTGCATGAGAAAAGGTTCCTTGCAACTTCAAGAGTCTTTATTCTTCTGTCCTAGTCATGAAAAGTGAGTTGTTTGATGCTTTTCTCACCTCAACCTTGCCATCAAACATGTGAATGGAGTGTCCTTGTTAGCAGATGTGAAGTAAGGATAACAATTTTCTTCGTAACTCTAGGAGTAGAGAACATCACGCAGAATAAAGTCAAGGAGATAAGCTAGTTTGAGCCTAATAGTGCCAAGTCCAGATGGCTTGATTTTTGATTTGTCTGCAAAGTATACTACTCCATCTACATTTTCACTGAATTATTCAAAGAAATCTTTTCAAAAGGTCACGGGGAAAGTTGCTCTTGTATCAAGAAGACATGCATATTTCCATGAATCAATTGAAGCATTAAACAAGTCTTCAGTTACTCCAATATTACAATGTGCCACAATATAATGAGTGGATTCAGGTGCTTTACCTTTCCCTGGATCTAGTGATTTTCCTTTCTCTTCATTTCTTTCTTTTCTGATTATGTCCCGAGAGAGCTTGCATATAGAAGCCTCATGTCCATTTATGTTGCAACATATACAATGAAGATTAGGTTTTCCTCCTTCGTAATGTCTTCCCCCCTGCCTCTATTATTCTTCTTTCCATGTCCTCTTATGCGACCTCTTCCTCTAGAAGAATCCAGTGCTTGATATTTCTCTTTCTATGCAAGGCACATAAATTCTTAGAAATATTGAGTAGTTGTATTCCTCTTTCCAAAATATTTCTCTCTTTTTTCAAAATTCCCCACAAGAGAGTCAAAGGTAATCTCTTTAAGTTGGTCATTGGCTTTTAATGATTCATGATAATTAGAATATGTGGGATATAGTGCCTTGACGAAAGATATGAGAGGAACATCCATTTTAACATCGATGGGTTCTACATCATGCATAATAGCGAGAGGCTAGCAAAAGAGGATCATAATATTTTAGTTCAAGATTGAAGAGTTTGATGATCAGTTGATTTACTTCAAGCTCTGAGTGTGAATCATATAATTATTTCAACTTATTTAAAGCACTAAAGGAATTTGTAAATGGTGCAATGCGACGACTCACCTCATCATTTAATGATGCAACAATCAAGGCATAGGTCTCGCTTTTCTTGTTCTCCCATATGGAAAGCTCTTTTTCTAATGTGGACTTTTTAGGAGGACTTCCACCTTCTCCTTCACAAACATATTTCCAAAATTCATTGAAAAGGAGGGTATGCTTTATCTTTATGGACCATTCATGTTAGTTCTATTTCCCAGAGAGAACTACTCAAACCATGGAGATGAGTGAATGCATTACTAAATGAAATTCTGAATGGTTCTCTAAATAGTCAAAAATTTAATATATGTCTCTTACAAACAACAAACCTGCATACAACTTGTCTTCAAGAAAAATCATGAAATAACTCAAAATTGATGCTAGAATTAGGCTTCAATGCATCACAAGACATAAATTCAAGGGACACACACATTAATGGCTCAACTCAATGCACATTACTCACTGCTCAATGCAATAAATCCATTTGCATACATGAATATACTACACCACATATGACTCAAGAGACTGATATAAGTAATACGCACAGAACAGAACAATAGAATGACCCCAATTCACTACTTAACACACTCACTGTAATTCAACACATATGGATTGATCAACATATACAAGAGACCTCAACAATTATTCCTATACAGCTCAATGTTCAATGCATATAATTCATCATTAAACCCACAAACATTGTTGATATTAAATGCACATGTCATGATTTAATCAATGCATAGAGACTCCATACACATGCTCCAACATTAAATAATAAGCACAAAGACCACGATACTTGAATGAAAACTAGAAGTAACGCACAGAATCAATGCTCCATTCAATACATAAACTATGCATAGACTCAATGCTCCAACCAACACATAACCATATAACTCACGACATTGTATGCATTCAACGCAAGGAATGAACAAATATGAACTTGGAGTTGAAATACTTGAACACTTCCCAAGCTTCAATACTTTGTGTTCCTTGACTAGCGTATGCTTAGAGAGTAGATAGATAGCACAAAACTCAATGCAGTGTATATAATATGAATCAATGAACCAAGAGCACACATCAAAGGGATCGACATAGTCATTTGTCACCTTCACCTAGAATCATTCCTCGCAGAGAATAACAGAGTGAAGAGATAATGTTTGAATGGAGAATAAGCGCACAAATTTTGTTTCTTTTCAGGGACAGTTTTGAGCGGGAGCGGATAAAATGGTAGTAGATAGGATTTACAGGGCGGAGAAATGATAAAATGGGACCTATGGACTTGCACTCTGATACCATGTTAGGAAAGGTATTAGTAACTCCACGAATTAGTTTATTTTCCATTAAGAAAAATAATTAATATATACAAGGAGAGGGAGACCCTTGGAATTCATATTCTAGTACCTCTTCATCTTCTTTATTCTGATATTTACAATATTTACAATGTTTTCCCAATCCCTAAATATTAGGTGCCAACATTTTACATCTATAATTTACTAATTGGTGAACTCTTTAGATTTTGTTAACTTTTATTTTGTAGTATTCATGGGAATTTTGTGGGTATAAATAACCTTAATGATAATAAATTATCATAGGTTTATTTGAGTAGTTGGTTACGAGTAAAATCTATGTTTCATGTATATTGGTATTTAACAATTGTATTTATTAATATTAGGTATTGTACAAGTTTAAAATTTAAATAGTTTTATTATATATGAGAATCACCATTCATTTTTCTTGTGTTATAATCCTTGTGTCTTAAAATGATAAGAAACCAATAATTGCAGTCCTCTTCAAGGGGGAAAACTCCTTTTACAAAGAATACAATTTATAAGACAATATTTAAGATCTTAAGACTAGGTCTTCTTAGTGTATATATAGGAGACAAAGGGTACAATTATAATAAAATGGGACCATGAGGGGTTCTAGCCTACATAACAATATAAAAATATAAATGTAATTACTCAATATATAGGGCTTAATAAAGTGTTTTTGGATTGAAATGGGTCTTAACATGCCCCTCCCCTTTAAAGAAGTGTTGTCCTCAATGCTTAACTATATGTCGGTGTTTATGCAAGAAAAAACTCATCTTCTAATGTGGCTTATTCCACTTGTAGGTTCTTACTTATTTTTCTACTTGAGGAACGTCTGTTTATATGGTTGTATTCTCAAAAATTCCCAATCCCCCACTTCAAATTCCCTTTCACTGCAACGTTGATCTACTTGTTGTTTCATCTTATTTTTTGCCATAACCAAATTGTCTTTCAATAATTTGAGAGCCTCTTTTTGGAATTGTCTGTGTTCCTCTATTGCTTGAGATTTTATAGTCCCTTTCAAGGGAGATGTGATGGATGGAGGATGATATCCATAAAGTTCCATAAATGGTGACATTTTTGATGAAATATGGAAGGATATGTTGTACCACCATTCTACCAAGGACAACCTTTTGACACATTGTGTTTATTTGTTAGATGAAAAGAAACTGTAGATATCCCTCTAAACATTTATTCACTATCTTAGTTTTCCCATGAGACCGAGGATGGTAAGATGAGTTGTGAGCTGATTGAGTACCAAAAAACGAAAATAATTTAGTCCAAAAGAATCCGGTTAAAATTAGATTCCTGCCACTTACAATAATCGTTGGTATTCCATGTAAATTTTGGATTGTTTCCATGAATGCTTCTACCACAATACTTGCTTTAAAAGGATTAGAAACAAAGAAAAACTGGGCATACTTTGTCATTTTATCTACTACCGTAGTGACACTGTTTCCTTTATATTTTGGTAAAAATGTAATAAAATCCATTGAAACTTCTTCCGAACATTGTCTTAGTGTGGCTAATGGTTGAAGGAGTCATGGGGTCTTGATAATATCTCCTTTATTTTTTTGGCCTACCACACAATTTGCCACAAACTTTTGCACATATGATTTAAGATCTTTCCAAAAAAATAGTTCTTGATCATATGGTATGTCTTCAAGAACCCTGCATTTCTTCCTCCAGGAGAAGCGTGTAATTCAAAAAGGACCTTTTGTTTGACTTTAGACTTGTTACATAAGTTTAAGATATCTTGATACCATAACAAGTCATTTTTCCATGTAAATTTTTCTACTACATCGGGGTCCTACTATGGTTGTTGAATGAACTTGCACATATTTATCATCTTGTTTCCATCCTATCCTTGCTTCTTACACCCAGTCAGATTGTGGAATGTAAATAACACATGGTAAACCATTTGCATCTTCCCATTTCCTTGAGAGTGCCTCTATCATAATATTTTTTTTTCCCTTTTTGTAGATAATTTCAAAGTAATAGCCTAACATCATTGTGACCCATTTTTGTTGTTTTTCTAAAGAAAGTATTTGCTTCAAGAAGTACTTCAAAATATCATGATCTATTTTTACTTTGAAGTGTCTTCTTATTAGGTATGGACACCATTTCTTAACTTCATGTAGTATGGTCAAAATTTATTTTCATAGACGGGTCTAAGTTATTTCCTTTAATTTCACTACTTTCAAAGGCAAGTGGCCTTCCTTCTTGCATCAAAATTGCACCAATGCCATCGCATAAGGCATAAAACTCCAAAATGAATATTTTTGTGAATTCAGGTGTTGCCAAAATGGGAGTTTAACACATAGCCTATTTAAGTTCTTAAAAGTATTCGGTTGCTTCTTTAGTCCAAGAAAATTCTTCTTACTTCAAAATTTTTGTTAGAGGTGATTTTATTTTACCATAATTCTTGATGAGCATGCAGTAATATCATGTCAATCCCAGGAATCCTTTGAGTTTCTTCAAGGTATTGGGGATTGGCCATTCCCTCGTAGCTTTGATTTTATTGTGATCCACCTTGACACCATCATGTGATATAATATGACCCAAATATTATACTTCTTGAAAACCAAAGGCACACTTGGAAGGATTTTCATATAATTTTTTCTCTTCCAATAGTGTCAAGACCTTGTCAACATGTTGTACATGCTCTTCCCAATATTTCCAATGGATTAGTATGTCATCAAAATATACTAGCACAAATGTTATAAGGAATGAAAATAGTATTCATCAAGCTTCAAAATCTTGAAGGTGCTTTTGTAAGTCCAAATGATATAACCAAAAACTCATAATGACCTTCATGTGTTCTAAATGATAATTTGGGAATGCTTTCTTGTCTAATTTTGATTTGATGATATCCAGAATGAAGATCCAACTTACTAAAGGAAATTTCTCCATGCATTTCATCTAATAATTCATCAATGGAATGAACATGAAAATTAACTTGGATTGTCATTTTGTTGAGTGTCTATATTCTAGACAAATATTCCATGAACCATCCTTTTTTATAACCATCACCATTCGTGAAGGGAAAGCGCTCTACCTAGGTTGAATGATGCCTTCCTCTAACATTTCTTGAACCATTCTCTCAATATCACTCTTTTGTGCATGTGGATATCTGTATGGCATGATGTTGGATGGCACATTTCCAGGTTGCGAATGGATAACATGGTCATGATATCAAATAGGTGGAAAAACCTTACGAATTTCTCCAAATACCCTTTCATGATTGTTGATAAATTTTTTGGAGATCCACTGGCACAAAGGATATAGATGTTTAAACATCTAATGAACACAATTGTGCAACTACACCTTGGTGTCCATTTTTTTCGCAATTTTGTGCTATTAGAGCTTATCACTTTATTAGGTTTCCCTTAGATACATCTAAGCTCAATTTTATTTCCTTTTGAGAAAAATATTATGAAAAGATATTGAAAATTAAGGGCCACGATTCCCAATGATTGTAACAATTGGACCCATAATACAACATCAAGATCACCCATTTGGATTAAATTCATGGGAATAACCAAAATATAATCCCCCATATTTAGCTTAATATTATGGTACTTCCCTAAAAATTTTATGATATCTCCATCTACAATCATCACTTGAAATTTTGGTGCTAGAAACACAGAGCAATTAAGAAGCTTTGCCAATTTGTAATGTATGAATTTATGGGTACTTCCTGAATCAATCAATATTGTTACATTTTTATTTTTGATATAATCTCGTATCTTGAGGGCTTTTATATTACTAATGCTATCAAATGCATGACAAGAGATTGTTGGAGTATTATCTTGTAGCTCTAGATCTTGTGAATTTTCCACTTCTTGATCTTCTTCATCTTCACGGTCTATGTAGAATAATTTCTTCTCACGGAATTTATGAACCTTACTATACTTGATGTCGCAATTGAAACATAATCCCTTTTTTCTTCTTTCATCCATTTTCTAAGGATTCAACCTTGTTGGTTTATCAAAGGGAGAATGATTTTCTTTATAGTTATTAGTGACCAAATTTCTAGTGGCCATATTTTGACTTTCAACTTTCCTTGTGAGAATGAAAGCATGCTCTAGAGATTTAGGTTCAAAGAGACACACCTAATGTTGGATTATTTCATTTAAAGTTCCAATAAATAGGTCTAACAAAATATCGTCTGAAATATTATTTACTTCAAGACTCAACATTTGGAATTGTTGAATGTGCTCTATAACTGGACCTTTTTGTCGAATATTTACCAATTGATTAGAGAATGTGTTGCTCTTAATATACCCATAATGTGCTATCAATTTGATTCATATTGGATCATTGTATTTTTTTCATCCATATTGATGCTTTTATGGTGGAAAAAGTGGAGGAATTAGTTCATAAGACAATTTTTACTAGCCAGACCTAGTTTGGAAAATTAGATTTTGAAACATTTTGGGATCATTTTGACGCATAAAATGATTATTTTTGGGGGTAATTTTGTTTTCTTTAGCAACACACCTATTTTCATATTATAAACATGGAGGCCTTTCCAATGGCACAAGAATCGCCATAATCAGAGTCTATATGGCAAAGTTATGCTACTCGAAAGTTGACCTTTTTGTTTTCACCACAATAATTTGAGAGGATGCCATGTCAACCCGCATAACTCATGGAAAATGGGCTAGTGACATGATTATGATGAATAAGACTCTATAAGAGTCCATATTGTAATTCTGGTTAAGGGTTAAGGTAGTCAAACCTAACCACTAGTAGGCTATCAAGATGTGTTATAATCAGGCCACTAGGAGGAAAAGTGGTTCCATTATTTTCTAGCCCATTTGTTCCATAGATGAGAAAAATAACTAAGAAGGATATGGAAATAACACATAGAGAGGATTTATGCATTGTAGTAGCCTGCATTCCACAATCCATACTTTTTTGTACTCAAAATATATTTTATTCAGATAAAGAGAGTAGAGGGACCTCACCTTCCAGTTGGGTTTTGTCTCGAAAGGGTTTCGTAAGTTATATCTTGTGTCAAATTGTAGTTTGTGAGTTTTTTTTTTTTGTTCTATATTTTCTACATAAATTTTAATTTACATGTATACATAATAAACAATGATCACATATCCATAAATCTAAAGAGAAATAAAACCCTACTATTGTAGATTTTAGATTTTTAAATATAGTTTTATCAAATATGTTGTGACGAATTGTCCAGCGGAATATCCATGGAAGTTGAGGATTCATATTGGTATTAGAGAAGTATTATTTGGGTATATTGTGGATATTTTCATGGGATCTAGATCAAATAATACAAAATTTGTAAAACCATAATCATGGCTGACGAATTCGTGAATAACCATCTTGATCCTACAGAGGAGAGGTTTTCACAGTTAGAATCTCAAACTACAGATAAAAGTCATAATTTGAATCTGCCCATGTCAACCTTGACTACTAGCCTGGAGCTACTAGGAGAAGATGGGGGTTTTAATGAAGAGGACAAATCATATGGTAGATCATAATATTGGGAAGAAACAGAGAACCAACCAAAGAAAGGACCCGAAAGAGATCAACCTAGTTCAAGTGTCGTGAACCATTCACAATCCCTGTTTAAAATGGAAGTGAAGGTCTATATCAAGTCATATCAAGGTGATATCAACGCTATGACAAAAAATCACTAAGAGCATCAACTAGACGTGTATTTATGGGTCCATCACATTGAGGAAGAACATAATATTTCATTTGCGCAGTTGGAATTAAAGGGCCATGCCCTATCTTGGTGGGAAAGCCACACTAAGACCTTGAGGTTGGAGGCATATCCTCCAATGACTAAGTAGGAGGACTTCAAAACCCTCATAAAGTCACAATTTTACCTTATCGAGTTTGTAGAGGACCAGTGGATCTCGTGGTGCTACTTGATATAGTATGGGAAAAGTGTACATGAGTACACCACACAATTTAGAAATATGGTCATATTGTTGGATATCTCCCTAAAGAACCCAAATGTCCTCCTCATGTACCTGTGGGTATACACAACCATCTGCAGAAGCAAGTGGTGATGATCAAGCCTGGATTGGTGGACGAGGCTTACGTATAGGCATAATACTTGGATATCATAGGCATGAAGAAAGCAAAATAAAGTGGATCAAAGAAAAAGGAGCAGTAGGGAACTTCTAAGGAGGGGAAGAGGAAGTGGATGTTGGAATCCAATGGGAGATTGTTAACATTATAGTGTGCATGGATCCACCTAGATGATGTTATCATGAGTTCATGATGGAAAATAGCTCATGTTGGCATTGATGTCAGCCACTTGTAGCCTGGATTATGTAGGTTTCATTCATTGTAGCATGACTGCAACTAGCTGTGTTGGCATTGGGATTATTGTGTTGGCATTGATGTCAACCTTATGATTTCATGCAATTGGTGTGTGTCAACATCTGTTGGTTTGATGATTGATCCTATGATGGTGGCACACTTGATGACACACTCATGATGGTCATAGGATTGCATTGGTTTGGTTGATAATGCTGCTATAGGTTGTCATGCAGATCTACATGAGATGGTGATGGTTGATGGCACACTAGTTGGGTTGTCAACTAGGTCTTCATTAGGTCTTCATGTCCAAGCATATGAGGATGAATTTTGTAGCACTGTGATGACTTGATGATGGTGCTATAGAGGCTCTTGCATGGTTTTTTAGTGGCCTTGCCACTATGGAGATTGTAACACCCCCCTCTCACATCTACCCAAGTAACCATCCAACCGGGGTAAAATGTGACGAGAAGTTACTATGATATGATTCGACCTCCTAAGTCACCTTAGGGAAGTGGAATCCATGGAAAAAGACCATAAATACCTTCCACATTAGCAAAAAGACTCCTAGGATCCAACCCAACCACTCAGATAACTAGCCCCTGAGACCAACTAAAGTTTTAGACCATTAAACCCTTAGACGCTCCGTTGATATGGACAAGCATGTGTCTAGGAGGCTCTGTACACTCCCACAACATGGGTATGCATGTGTCTAGGGACTTTTCTGCCTAATTATGTGCCTTCATCCCCAGGATTTGATCCACTTTTTCTAGCCCGGATCCCAGCTCACTGCCCAGAACTAAATGACACTTTCAGAATTCATAATTTACGTGACCACAATAATTACAAATAAAAAATTGACTCTAGCACTAGGCCTGACCATCCCCAACCAGGACTAAAATTCTGTCAAACACTTGGCATCAATGCAAGCTACAGGAAATGAATAAAATACATAACATAAATGACTGATAACTCATATGGAACTTGACAAGAAGGATCACCACCCCCTTCTCTTAACTATTTTGACATCAATTAGGTCTTGCATCCATTATCCTTTCAATTACAAGTAAATATATGAAATAACCATGACAATAACCAGTCATATAACCATGCTTATAACCAGCATTAAACCATGAAAATAACAATGAGGTAGCAACCATTAAATACACATATTAACAAGTAAAAAATCAAGAGAAATTAGCCTTCATTAAACATAGGAAAAGCTGACCAAGTTCGGGACTTCCACATACCACTGGACCGTAGACATGGTTAAACCAAATGTTTCTTTCATCCAGTCACCCTCGTGCCATATTTCAAGCATTAATGTGGGATCTCAAGGATAAACCAATCCAAAAACGACTAAGGGAATCCATAGTTTAAACCACCTCCACCCTCAAAAAATTGTGATCTCACCAAAACCGACACTGAGATCACAAAACCAAACTAAACTATGAATGCCTCCGGACTCCATCACTATCCTTGAGGAATTTTCCGTCTCCTTGTCTCTCAGGATTTACCACAATCCACACTGGATCACTAGTCCCTAAACCAAGACATCAGTGTCTCAGGATTTAATGCAATCCACACCAGATCACTAGGCCCTAAACCAAGACTCCACCCTTGGGCTTTACCATGTATCCCGCCAATACTGGAGTCAAGGGATTCCTAGGCTGTTGGGTTTTTCTTGAGACCACCTTTGCCCTAGATTCCAAAACCATATGGCAATTCCAAAGCTCAAAATTGAGAAAACAATTCCATCATACCATGGCTATCCGAAAAAAGGCAACGCTAGGCTGAAAACCATTTTCATAACCTACCAAAACCATGCCATCAACATCAAGAGAACATATACCAACATGCAAAGCCATGCATGTCAAAACCAGCTAGGAAATCACACATGCATGTTACCTGCAAGTATTCATGCCGAAGTTGCTTGACTCTGCCCGTCCTTGCTTGAGCTTTTCTTTTCTTTCCTTTTCCTTTTCCTCCCTTTTCTTGCTTTTCCCTTTCTTGCTCCAAAGCTGAGCAAAATCTTAACATTAACAAAAGCTTGCCAACTAATCCTCAGAAGCCTTTTTATCAATGAGGCCTCGATTTTCTTCATTTTCCATTATTCTCCTTCAATTTCCTCCTCACATGCAACCTGTGACCTTTCACCTTCCTTTTCTCCCATTTTTATTTATTTTCATAAATAAATTTGCCAAAATACATTTTTTCCTTTTTAATGCATTATCCATTGCCTTTTCCACTTTCTCTTAGCCATAAACACATACAGTGACGCCCACTAGGATATCTTTGCCCAACATTCAATTAGAATACATGTATCTTAATCGTGGTCTTATTTTTCCTTAATACTTTTATTACATGAACTTTTAACCAAGGGTTGTTACACAGATGATTGATGGAGAGTGGAGGACTTGTTGGCACTCTTGCAAACCTTATTTATTGGCCTTCTAGGTCAATTTGGCAGTAACACTTGGGATACATGTTTGATCTACTTGCAAATGTGTCAGAGTCGATGTCAGAGGTTTGGAGCCTTGTACAGATGCTGGAGAAGGTGATCCAACTAGTGGCAGAGGTCTTGAGCTGAAGGACTAACGGTTTTACTCATTCTTAGCCATAGTCACATGGAGCCAAGATTATGGGAGCAACTAAAAGGCTACAGTCGTCGTTAGATAGGCATATGGAAGAAATTATAGGTCCCATTCAAGTTCATCCTGTTTTATGGGTGTGACTGAAGGATTTCACAAGATTTTCTCTGCATTCCTCGCGATGTTCGAAAGAAAATTAGCTTGGAAATTCCTAGAGGGTTCTAGAATTAGTTGAAAAGGTCGGAAATGGTTTGGAATGGTCCTCCATTGATGTGAATGAATTTAGTGCACAAGTTGTGGTGTTAGTGGATTTATTTGGTCCAATTTGTGCACCTTTGATCCTAGCTCCAAGCTCAATTTTTCCCTACATGTTTTATATTCCTGTCTTGTGGACATTGTGGATGTTGATTGTGAGTAGAAGGAATGTGTATGTGTGTAAGAAAATACTGCATAGAGTGATTATGTTCCATACATATTGGAGAGTGTAAATGCTTCAGTCTATGAGTGTAAATTGTTGCATAATGAGTAGATTTGAAGCATGGAGCATAATATATCAGAATTGAAGTTATTGGAGTAGAGATTGCTTGGAGAAGCTTTTGTATGTTGCTGGAGTATATGTTCCTAATCCTCTCACACTTGTTTTTGCAGGAGTTGCTGAAGAATTTGGCACATAGCCATAATGTATTATGATGTTATTTGTATTATCCATCATTCTATTGTTTTGAGTGTTTGATTGCATTCAGTTTTGATGTAGCCACAATTTTTCTATTTGGAGAGCATATGTTTTGTGGAGTTTTTATTTTGATTTGATGATGAGATCTTGTTCATGAAATCATATATGCAGATTTGAATTCTTGTTGAGCAGAGAGTCTTGGGTCCAATTTGAAAATAGATGAAAGGAAGTCCACATAGTGGAGAGTAGTAGTGACTTCATGGAGGTGGAGCAGTGATATCGAAGCTTCAACAAAAGGAAAAATTTCTCAATTCAATGGTAGTTGGATATTCCAATTGTAGTTGGGCGAGGATCGATTGATCGTGGTGTCTTTCAACAGATGTTATTCTGTATATCCATGTAAGAACAAGTTCTTCCAAGCTTATTAGTAGAATCAAGTCTCCTAACCAGTCGATGTTGGCATATTGCATATGAGGTCGAGTCTCCATGCTAATGGGATTCAAAAAACTATGTAAAAGACCAATTGCTTAACTAATAGAAATTCATAGTAGATCAACAACAACAAGGGTGGTTTTTCTCCCATAAGGGTTTCCACCAGAAATCTTGTGTCTCATATGTGATTGACGTGATGTGTATGTTTATTGTTTTGTAGTTGCTTATGGTTTTCAGTTTGTTTATGTGATGCACATGCTATGATGTTTATTAGTTGTTGGTTAGCATATGTGTGATTCAGTAATTGAAGTTTAAATTGGTAAAAATCATATATAGATCACATCCAACAATTGGTCTCAGAGCAGGGATCTTGTTTGCAACTTGATCGCTGGAGAGTAGATATGGGGTTTGTTGGCATAATTTAAATTTTTTTTTTTCAGAATGGTTGTCCGCACTGCTACAAATTACAATGTATGGCACAAAAATGTTTAAACTCAATTTTTGTCTTGTGCATCTAACATTTGGAGAGTAGTATGTGAAGGTTGTGGCAAGGATCCAATTGTAGATGAATTTTTGCAGCAGGATGTGAAAGCAAGATGCATAATCTACAACAATATTCATGACGATGATATGAAGGGACTAGTGGGTTTGAAACATGCCAAAGAAATGTGGGACAAGCTAGAATCCATATTTTGTGATGGTACCAACAACAATAAGGAAAATGAGAAGAAGAGTAACAAAAAGAAGAACAAGAACAAGGGCCTTCAAAGTCAAGAATCTTAGCCAAAAGTGTCTCATTCTTCTAGTGCACATGATTCAGTGGATGATGAGAAGAAATCAGAAAATCATAAACCCAAAGGTATAAATATCAATGACTTTCTGTTATGTTATAATTTTGATGAGTCAGATTTTGATCATGCTGAAGCACATAATGAAGATGATAATGTTGTTAAGAGTATTAGAGCTGAGATTTCTAGACTAATATTTGCATGCAAAGATCAAGGAAAATTGTTGAAGATATGTGATGATAAGGAGGCCAAGCTCAAGGAAGAGATTTTCAGCTTAAAGATTAAGTTGGCAGAATAAAAAAGGTTTGAGGAAGATATGAGGAAGCAATACCAAGTGAAGGTAGAAGAGGTTGAAAAATTAGAAGCTGAAGCGGTTTTCCTTGAGAAAGCAACGAAAGATGGAGAAGAGCACGGTAGCCTTGAATAATTTTCTCGAGATCCAAATATCACCATTGGATAAATATGGTCTTGGATTTTAAAAGGGTGAGTCTAGTTTGCATGTAGGTAAAAATCCCAAAGAAGAACCCAAGAAAGCAGATTCAATAGCCGATTAAGCAAAAGAACCAGCAGCAGAAAAACAAGCAAAACCAGCAGTAGAGAAGAAAGTCTCAAGGAGAACCTACATTTAGAATACCTTATGCTCCTATAGATGATCGTGGCAGCTCCATTAGATTTCAGAGGAAACTAAGTCCTTTTATTCCTTTGATGCATGAGATACAATGTTGCAACTATCAGAACTATGGAAATGTTGCAGCAAATTGCTAGAATGTATAGATCAAATCAGGGGAGCTTGCAACAATTCCAGTAGCCAAGGTGTTGGGTGCATGTTATATTCTTTCCATGACTAGTCGCATGCGGGGGGGTAACAAGGGGGTGTTAGCCCTCCCTATTTGTTGTGATAGGTGAAGTAGGGGGTTCAGAGGGGGCAGCCCCCCTTGTCAAAGGGTTTTAGGGGGGTGGTAGCCCCCCCATATGGGGGCCGAGGTAGCGCCCAAGAAAAAAAATTGAACCCTATATTAGGTGGGTGGACCTACCTATGGTTTTGTGCATGTGATTTGCACATGGTTTTGGGCATGACGGTTTTCTACCCATGGTATTTTGTAGATCCAGTCAAGGGAACTAAGGTTATGTTATAATCCAGGGTTAATGGATTGGGGTTTATGAATCTTCGACATGTATATATATGTATTGTAACATTGAAAGGAACATAATGAAAAACCAATCTGATAGTCCTAGTTTTGGGATCCAGGGGAAATATCTGTGTATTTGTTTTATATTCTCGTCATTTTTTATTTTCTATTTTTTAGAATTCGTCTGTGGGTAATTTTTGTATAGGGTTAAAACCTACAAAAGGAGATTTTCCAACATGCATAATCATGGTTTTTATGGTTATTGTTACTCATGTCACCTGTTTGGACATAAGGCAATAGATTGCAGGTCTAATCATTGGAAGAGAGGCACATTTTATGCAAGGTTTAGATTTGGCATGAACATAAGAAGATTTGATCCTCTTGGCCATGTGGAGTGTTATATATGCCATAGATTCGACCATATGGCAATAGATTATTTGTTGCTGCATTATTCAAGCCAAAATCGACCAAAGCACCAAAAACAAAGAGGACCTACTAGAAAAACAGTGAAGGAAGAAAAGAAGTAGCCAAAGAGTGTGCGGAGAAAGAAGGAGCAACAACTCTTCAACCTCATTGTCATTGTCATTGTCATCGTTGTCATCTTCACCATCACCACCACTATCATAGGTTGTATTCTGATGAGGATTATCATCATATCTTCCCTGGTTTCTATATATATATATATATATATATATATATATATGACGAGGGGAAAAAATGGTTGGTTATAAAAGGTTACCATACATAGACCATCTTAAACGGTAGACCAAATTATTTTTTGCATACTTCCAACACCTAGGGTTTCTAATCCAAAGTATATCCTAAGCACATTGATGAAGCCAACTATGTCTTTGATGCATCATCCAAACATTTTGTACATTTACAAGCTCACCTCTTATATCCATTGTTTTTGCAAAATTTTAAAGATTTTCACACATGATATACTGAATAGTTGGAAAATACAAATAGCTTCCATGGCTATTATTCTAGTTATATGCTCTTTGTAACTTATCAAAAAGCTTAATTTTGTCTTGAGAAATAGACTTGTAGCATAAAGAACATGGTTCAGAATAATTTAATGGATCTAGCAATTCACAACTACTGACAATTATTTTTTCTTCCTCAATTTTTGCAACCCATTTTGACTTAAACATGCTTGACAGCGAAAAAACCATTTGTCAATACTCCAAGTCTCACAAAATTTCTATGAACAACTATCTCTACTTAGTATGTGAACAAATTCACAATCTCATATACTGGTCAAAAGAGACCATCATCAAAGTGAATCAAATAAAAAGAATGATCTATGTCTACTAAAACTTATAATAGAATTATTGCCCTAGTAGCAATTAAAAACTTCTATAACCAGTTATTGAACTTTTTCAACCAATCATCCATATTGAAAAACAAGTTGTTTTCTGATGAGGATTATTGCCATATATTCCTTGTTTGATGAGGAAAAAGAAACATAAGTTCATTGGTTATCAAAGGTAGACCAGATTAATTATTTGCATACTTCCAAAACTTAGGGTTTCTTATCCAAAATAGATCTTGATCACATCAATGAATCCAACTCTATTTTTACTTATCATCCAACATTTTGTACAATTACAAACTCACCTCTAACCCATTGTTTTGTAAAATGTTGAAGATTTTCACACATGATATCCTGAACAATTGGACAATACAAATAGTTTCCATTGACATTCTTCCATTTATGTGCTCTTTGCAACTTGTTTGAAAGCTCAATTTTGTCTTAAAAATTAGACTTGTAGAACATATATGATTTGACCTAGAACTAGTTAATACCAAAATTTAACAAAAGATTTAGTACTGCATTAATCAAATTAAATTAAATTAAATGATTTTAAAAAGCACCAAAATTTAACAAAAATTGTACCAAAATTTAACAATTTTTTTGTGCTAATACTAACACCACCATTACAACAAGATATATTTCTAGTGCTAATACCACCATTACAACAAGATATCCCAAGAGGGATAGAAAATGCAAAACCTCTAATAATAATATGTATGCATAAGATGGCCTTGAAATCAATAAATTCATGAAAATCCATGGGACTATAGTCAAAATAATCATGTGTTATTTAGTTTTTTTACATAGATTGTCAAAATAACTGTATAAATCAATTTTTTTAAACCAAAATTCAACAAAATATTTTATGGTATAAACATTAGAACCACCATTACAACAAGATATATTTCTAGTGCTAACACCACCATTATAGTAAGATATCCATAGAGAGACAGAAAATGTAGAAAGTCTAATAGTAATATATACAGAAAAGATGGTCTTGAAACTAGCAAGTTCATGAATCCATAAGATTGTAAGTTCATTGGCATAATCATAATCATGGTCATTGTCGTCATTATCATCATCATCACTGCCATCATTGTCATTGATATTTCATAATTTTCATTGTCATCATAATCACCATTCATGTCATCACCATCATCTTGATCATCACCATCATAATGATTATCGACATTGTTGTCAATTGTTCATAATTATCGGTTTTGTAAGAAATATCATCAACCCAAAAATGTGGTGAGTGCTAGAAAAGGGTTTTATAGGACACATATGATAAATGCATGAGAAATAGCAACACTATTTTTGAGAGATGATGATGATGATGATCGCCACCATTATCGTTGTCATCATCCCCATCATCCCCATCATCATCATCATCATCATCATCAATGTAATTTCTATCATGATCGTTGTCATCATCATCATGGACATCATCATCATTGGCATCATCATCATAGTTCAAGACATTATTGTTGTTAATGATGACCTAGATGACAATGATGATAACGATGATTAGATGATTATGACTTGGATGATGATGCTAAAGATAATGATTATGATTATGACAATGATGACATTTAAAAGTTGGGAATATTGGCCAAGGTCATCAACATCGTCATCATCATAATTATTGTCATCGTCATCATCATTGTAATTTTCATTGTGACCACCATCGCCTTTATCATCATTGTCATTATCATCATAATCATCATTCATGTCATCATCATCTTCATTATCGTCATCATGATGATTATTGACATTGTCATCAGTTGTTCATAATTGTCAATGTCATAAGAAATATCATCAATGCAAAACATATGATGAGTGTTGGAAAAGAAATGCAAAAGCGGACACAAAAATGGGTGCAATAATGCACATCAAATTGGATGCAACAAGAATAGATGCAAAACCTGACACAAAAGTGGATGAAAAAAGAGTTAAAAAAATAGATGCAACAGTCAATGCAAACTTGGATGCTAAATAGGATGAAACTGTGGATGCAAAATTGGAAACAAACATGGGTGTAATAGTAGGCAAAAATTGTGATGAAACAGAAGTGGATGCGACAATAAACGCTGAAAATGACACAAACATGGATACAATAAGGAGGCAAACTTGGATGCAAAATAAGATGTAAAAAGTGATGTAATCGTAGACACAAACATGGGTGCACTATTGGACACAAAATTAGTTGCAAAATTGGATGCAACAGAAGTATATGCAAAATTATATGAAAAAACTAATGCAAAACCTAACATAAAAGTGTATGCAAAAAGGGATGCAAAAACATACACAATATTTGATGCAAACTTGGAAATAAAAGAGGATGCAAATGTCAATGCAAATGTGGGTGCAACGCTAGGTGAAAAGCATGGCACAAATTGTGGTGCAACAAAAGTGGATGCAACAGTAGATAAAAAAAAAGATGCAAACTTGGATGCAAAATGGATGCAAAAGAGGACACAAAAGTGGACGCAAACATGGGTGCAACAATGGACACAAAATTGAATGCAAAAATGGATGCAATGGAATTAGATGCAAAAGTAGATACAAAATGAGACACAAAATCCAATGCACAAATTCGACACAATTGTGGATGCAAAAAGAGATGCAATGTTTGATGCAAAAGAGAATACAAAGTGGAAGAAAACGTGGGTACAATAGTAGGTGCCAAACATGGCACAAGTTGGTGCGATAAAAGTGGATGTAAAAGTAGATGCAATGATATAGGCAAAAAAGAAGCAAACTTTGATGAAAATGGGGATGCAAAAGTGAACATAAACATGGTTGAAACAGTGGATGAAATAGAAGTTAATGCATAAGTAGATGTGAAATGAGGCACAAAACATGTTGCAAAACCTGACGCAAAATTGGATTAAAAAAGGATGCAAAATTTGATGCTAACTTAGATGAAAATGAGGATGCAAACGTGGATGCAAAATTAGAAGCAAAATTGGGTGTAAAGGCAAGAACCAAGCTAGGCTCAAATTGTGGCACAACAAAAGTGGATTCAATAGTGGACACAATAATGGATGCAAAAGAGGACGTAAATGTGGATGCAACAAAAGTAGATGCAAAACTTGGCATAAAGGGGGGTGCAAAAAATGATGCAAAAAATGACACAAAATAGGATGCAAAATGATGCAAGTGTAGGCGCAAAAAGTGGATGGAATAAAGGATGCAAAAGTAGGTGAAACAAAATTAGGTGCCAAACTTGACACAAAACCTAGCACAAAAATTGGTACAAAACCCAACACAAAATCTGGTGCAAAGGATGGCGCAAAGCTTGGCACAAAATCTCATGCAAAACCTGGTGCTAAACTTGGTGCAAATTTTACATCAAGTTTTGCACCATATTTGATAAATGCATGCAAATAGCACCAAAAATGGGCTCTTGATGCAAATAATGAAGCAAAAAGGGATGTTAATCATAGGGTTTTTTTGTAGTGGAGAGATAAGGAAGAAGAAAGAGACACCCAGAGATAAATACATATATTATACAGTATTATATAATATTGAACATTATTAACCATAAAGGAAGAGGAAGTAAGGTTTTTACAAAAGGTTAAATAAGTTGGATTTAGAAAGCCATGAATATTTTGGTTTTTCACTAAAGTGGATCATGCATTGATTTCATTGTAGACATTGATTCCTAATCCTATTTGATTGATTGCACTAGATGCATTGATTTTGGTATAGTTGTTGATTTCTAATATTATTTGGTTGCTTGCAATAGATGCATTTATTTTAGTGTAGATATTGATTTCTAATCCTATTTGATTGCTCGCACTAGATGCATTGATTTTAGTGTAGATGTTGATTTCTAATCCTATTTGATTTCTTTCACTAGATACATTGATTTCAATGTAGATGTTGATTTCTGATTTGATGTCACTAGATGTATGATGTACATTAATTTCAAAATAATTGGATTAATAATGTGCATTTATTTCAGTGTAAGCACAAAAAATGTATTGATGACATGCATTGATTTCTCTATTATAGTAATTCAACCATAAATAAAATATTTGAATTTTCATCTTAAATAAAATGTTCACTTACTTGAAATGTTTGCTTGTTGAAACTATAAACTATTTGTAACTGAATACATTCTTATTTTCCCAATTCCCATCATTGAACATTGTTAGTCACTTTGCATTCAAATGAGGTAATAGAAAACAACTACCATTGAAACATACTTGGAGTTTAACACTCCATAAGTCACAATGATTTGAGTTTGGAGAAAGCTACTATTAATATTGGACAACAATAGAGAGAAGGTATGACATTTACTACAATAGCTCGAGTTAAATATTTGAACAGTTTACAATTTTAACCACCCTTTTCTTATGATCAATATGAAAAGATGGCAAAACTAACAGGTGTGACAATAAGAATAGTGGAAGAAAATAGTTTGAGATTGATCACAATGAAGACTATTTGTAATTGACTACTTTCTTGTTATTCACATTTTCTATCATTAAACATTTTTACTTTGTCACTTTGCATTCAAATTTTTTGTTTCGTCATTCAAGTTATTAACAATATTTATCATTTCAACAAATTGAGGTAACTGAGAAAATTTGAAATTAAAATGACCATATTAATCTTATACATACTTAGCATATTTAAAATTATCAAAATAATTAGATGTTCAACTAATTTTGTGTGGCTGTGCATGACTGAAATCAACCTAGATCCACATTGACCTCGAATTTATCAAGCGCTGAGAGAGATCAAATCTCTCAAGGTGCAAACCTTTCCTCAAGTTTTGTTCTTAAAAAATAGGTTTGCACCTCGAGATATTTAATGCTTCTTGATGCTTGATAGATCTAGGGTTAAGATGGATCTAAGTTGGTTTCAGTCGTGCGCGACCACAAAAAATATGTTGAACATATAATTAATGTGAACATTTTAAACATATTAAATATGTCTAAGATTAATTTGATAATTTTAATACAGGAATTTAGTACAAATGTTGAATACAAAGTTAGAATGTTGAATGATGTAAAATGCAATAATAATAATATAGTCAATTGGAAAATAATTTACATTGTGGTTGATGTCAATCTCTCTTCTTCTGCATTTCTTGCAGTCACACTTGCTAATTTTTCCATCTTTGCATATTGATCATATGAAAAAGGATGTTGAAATCGTAGACCATTCATATCTTTAACTCGAGACATTGCTGCAAAAATCATACCCTGTCTCTCTTACTTCCCAATATTAATAGTAGCTTTTTCCAAAGTCAATCCTTGTGACTTATGGATTGTTAAACCCTAATCAAATTTCAAAGGAAGTTGTTTTCTATTACCTCTTTCACTGGTTGTAATAGGAATTATTTGAGGGGATAATTCATCCCATGGTACTTCCATATAATTATCAAATCTTACTAAAACATATGTGGGTGGTTTTGGGGGTGAAATTCTAGGTTTATACACAATTTTTTCTAAAATTCCAAGAGAAACATTTACGAGTCCTGCATTAGTCCATATTTTTACTATAAACATCACTTGAGCTTCAACTGCAATAAGTAACTCAAGTTCCATTTCTTCCTCATCTATTTCCATGTAGTTTTTTTCCTTTTATAGCAACATTGGTTGCAATGGGACAATTTAAGCTTCTTAAACAAAGCTTATTATGATTTTGTACATCATCATTTGTCGCAAACAAATGTATTTCCTTATCAAAGGAATCTTTTGTGGAAGGATCCAAGCATGTATTTGTACAATTCATAAGTGCTTTCCAGTCTTCCATAGTTGGTATTGCATCCCTTACATTCATTAACAAATGATGAAATATCTTTGTTGATTGTTTTACCCATCTTGTCGAAACATAATATCCAATGGTTGTGAATGAATTCCATAATTCTTTTTTCAGCTACTCACATGCATATATAGGTTTATTCAGGAATCAGAACAAGAGGCAACTAACCCAAATCACAGACCAGTATAATCAACCTCTTGTTGAAGAAAAGTGTAACTAGGTTCGCTATTTGTCAATGTAATTTTGATCTTTGTACTTGTCAAGAAAAAGATATATTATTTTTATAAAATTATATGAATGAGTTTCTTGCTTATTCCATAGGTCTAGAAAAGTCAAAAAGTCAAGATTATGTTAAAGAGCTCTTTATGAGAATTTATGTAATGTACATGGATCAACCTAGTGTCAATAATCTCTCCAAGACAAGCACCATTCTTCACTAAGAAGACTACAAGCAAACCGATGAATAGAACATCATGTTGGCCTGCAAAAATTGAATTAAACATTTAAAAGATGACATGTCGGCTCATATAAATGACACAACGCTTCACTTTTTCAAGTCGGCTAAAAAATGGAGGCACAACCACTATATATACCCAATTAGGGTCACAAAAAGAATGAAGTACAGAACTCGCATTTTTGTGAGATGATTCAGTGAAGAACAAGGACTGTAATCCACATTGCAAGAAGGTATCAATTCGGACTTGTTTGAAATTTCAGAGGTGTGGTACAGAATCTCAGATGGCCTAGAAAGGATAGTATCTCAGACAGGGTACAAGAGTATAGCATTTCGGATGATCATCATGATTACAGTTTTGGCATACTAGGACAGTCTTGTCATATATATCATGATAATGATCCTAGTACAAGAAGCTCTTAGCTATACACACTAGGCACCATTGAAGCGTTCACATATCTTATTATGGAAGTCTCATCAACATGATGATGATCTCAGTGAGAAATGTAGTAATAATCTAAGAGAAGATGGAGATATGATGCAATAGTTATGTTCTCCTTATTGTGACGAATATCTCAGTGAAGGTGCATGTATGATGAACTCGGTGAAACAACAGTGATAATGATAATCTCAACAGTAAGAAGAAGGATTGGTGACTTGGTATTGGAGTGGCCTAGTAGGTCAAGGGTTATGGTCTTGGTGTTGTCAATTGAAATCTCTATAAGGAGAATTTTGTGTGGGTTTTCCTCTCCAAGAGGGAGAGGTTTTGACTCTGGCAGAAAGCCAAACATATTGTGTTCTTGTCTCTTTGTTTTTGGTAGTAGTTTGATGAAGTAAACACAACACTAATAATAAGAATAATATCTAGCTAAGATAAATTGTAAAAGCACTTCACAAATTGTTATCAAGCCTAGAAGAATCCTGCTAATACTAATTTCCCTAGATTCTTCAACTTGGTATCAGAGCTAAGGTGAAAAAGTCAAAGGAAGGGCAACAAAAGAGACATAAAAGGATCATTTCTCAAGAAGGTCATCAAAGTAAGGTTCCATGTTTTGTCAAGAATAAAGGATCAAGTCTACAACAAGAAGTCTTGATTGGAATCTAGATTAGGGTCAAAAATTTACTCAAAAATAAAAGTGTTCATAATCGCTAAAAACCTAAACGCTCGCGTCCATCTTGGTGATACAATCCCAACACAACTTATTTCACTCAAAATGGAGCTCATATGAGAAAGATATCGCATTCTAATTGTTTTATCAAACAAGAAAAAATTTGGGTACAGGGTTGACTGGGATGTTGACTAGGCATCCGTACAACCCAGTTAGCAAAAATAATATTCCAAGGAATATTCCCTAGAATATTCCTAGAATATTCCCACAGGTGGCTCATTTGCATTTTGACAATTGTCGACATGTTATTGGTCAACAACATTTTTGGTGGACCAATGAGAGGTTGACATGTAGCAAGCCCGGAGGCCGCCACGTGCCCTCTCAAAGGTCGGGTAAACGTTATTGGTAGGCCGGGGAATCAAACTCATGACCTCGCCCACACAAACCTGAAGCCTTACCGCTATGCCACACACATGTTACTTAACAAATAATGGGCACCATTTGTATTTCATGTGAAAGCACTAGTAGATTGGGAGGTAACCGCTAACCTTAACCGCCGCATGTGAACGCTAAGCCCTTAAATGCTAGAATTTAGTTTAACTGCGTGAGTTTAGCGGGATTAGTGCTAATTAAATCGTGTTTGTCCATTAATTAAGCAGGATTAACTTGGCGGTAGTTTTGGCGGGTCCGATAAATCCAGTATTGCGCCAAATTTAGCGGGGTTAACTGGAGTTTCTCCAGATTTGGTGGAGTTTTCCTAGGGAAAACTGAAGAGACCATAACTTCTTCAATTTTCGACCAATTTTAGCTCAAAAAGAGTCATTCCTAGATGATTTGGATGCTTTGAACACAATGGAATAGTTTGCAGAGGCAAAAAAAAGAACTTTTCTACGTGATTTTTCTACGTTTAAGTTTAAGGAAGCTTGGGGCCACCAAGAGAGGAGAACAATCTTAGATCATCTGAAGTCCAATTGTAAAGCTTGGATAGTCATTTTTGGGGTTTTTGGTTCTTCTGAATCCAATGGAGTAGGTTTTAAAGCCATTGGAGCACTACAGGTGCATGTAATCAAAGAATTGACCATTAATCAAAAGAGGGCCTAGCCATTGAAGCAGGTCCAAGGAGATGTAGCCCAGGAGGGGTGAACTCCTTTATCAGCTTTGTATTATGAGTTGTTTTTTTTTTTACTTCTATGAAATTTAATTGTTATATATGTGTTTTAAACAGCAATTTAACCTCATAAATTTCTCATAAAAGACACTCAACACTTGACACACAATTCCTCACATTTTGGTTAATTTGAGACGATACTAAACACATTTTTTTAATACTGATGAGGGATCTTGCATAAGATTAAAAAAATTTCCCAACATTCAGATCAAGTTGGTATCAGAGCACTGTTAGCTCATTTTAACCCTGAGATGGTTTGCCAAGGTTAGCTAGAAAATTAGCTATTGGTTTTGTATTTGTGCAAGGAGAATTTAACTGTGTGCAAGTTTATGTGTGTAAGCTGAAGAAGGAGATGGTTTGAGATGCTTCTTTATTCAGAGAATTTGTGAAGCTTTGTGAAGCTTTTGATGCATTAGAAGTGTGATGGAAGCTTCAACAAGTGATGTTTCTAATCCATATTCCTTAGCAAGACTCTTTGATATAGAAATGTTGCAAGAGCTTATCATCATGAGAGATATGGTGCAAGAGATGAGTGAAGATAGGAAGGACAAAACTATACTTCAAGAGGAGTTGATGGCCATGAAGGAGGAGAAGCAAGAGATTCTTGAAAAGATGCATGAGATGGAGATTCAACTCCATGATGCCAAGGAAACCTAGCCTACATGAAAATGAGGTATGCAATTCAAGTTTATCTTCAATTTCCTTTGAAAATGAATTTTTTGGTGCTTTTGAAAGACACACTAAAGCAATAGAGTCCAAATTATTAATGAAGATGGGTTATGAAGGTAAAGGGTTAGGAAAACATGCACAAGGCATAGTTGAGCCAATTGTTGTTGAGGAAAGGCCTAGGTATTTGGGTCTTGGTTATGGAAAACATTATGGAGAATGATCCAAAGCCAAGGAGGCACATTAAGGTGTTCCAAGAAGGACTTTCACTACATGTTCATTACCTCAAGCTTGTGAAGTTTGTGTTCATGAGGAATGCAAAATATTTATACCCACTTTGCAAGAAGATGCTCATAAGCCTGCAACTAGTGGAAATGGCAAACAAGAGGATGTTGAAAGCTCTAAGGTCATTGAAACCATTGTTGGTATTCCGAAGAGAGCCACTACCTCATCAAATTCACCTCTTCAAGAAGGCGACAAAGGTGAATTTTCAAGGTATTAATCTTCCTTTAATCAAGTTTCTTTTGATTATGATAAACATGGTAAATCTTCACATAATATTTGGAGAAAATTTACATGTTCCTTTTTTGGTTTGAATAATCATACTGTTTCGAGGTGTTGGAATAGGATAACCATAAATAGGAAACTTTCAAAAAAAAAGAGACAGAAAGCCAAAGGTCCACTGGATAATGGAAGCCATGTTGAAAAGAAGATGCAATTATTTTTCACTCATTTCCATAAGCAGGGTCATCTTGTAAACAAGTGTTGGACTTTGCATCCAACAAGTCATCCACGATATTTGAAGAAGGTGGAGAAATATTTTGGAAAGAATGGAAAAGAGGATTCCATAATTGATGTGGGTCAGGATGATACACATGATGAAGTGTAGCTGAAAGAAGCACCATTGAAATGGTTTGGAAAGAGATGGTTAGATTTCTTAACTAATTAAGGCCTTGCATTTCTTTTGATAATTGATGAAAATCTTGTCGTATTGATGCATTTCCTTGTTATTTGGATGCATTTCTTTTCTCCTGAAAGTATGTTGCAACTTGCATGAAGCAAGACGTTGGAAAAGTAGAGTTATGTTCTCTCACTTAGATGCAGAAAAGATGGAAATTTGCAACTACAAATTTTCATGCATGTTGCATTCTTGAACTTGCATGTTTACACTAGGAAGGTGTTCGAAAGTGGAGTATGTTGACTCACTTTATTGTAGAAAATTTTTTCATTTCAGCGCTTTAAGTACTTGTACATTCCAATGGGATTCTTGTACTTATAATTGTACTTGTGAGAGAGTTCAGAATTGTTATACATGCATGAGAGTTTGTGTGTGTGAACAGTGGAATTTTTAATAGTTTCATTGTGCTTGAACATGCATGAGTGATTGACTTGTGTTGGTTGATTGCATTGTTAACACGTATGTTGTCAACTTGAGAATGTTGATCATTTTCACATGCATGAGTGTCGGCTTGTGTGGTCGATTGATTGTTACATGTAAATTATATCAACTTGGAAGAGTTGATTTTGTCTCCAAATATGAAAGGGAGATGTGATGAATTATTTCATGAGAATGTGGAATTCTTGTTGTAAATCGTCAAGTTTTTGTACATGCATTTGCTTGACTTGAAAGTCAGTTGTTTGAAGAAGCATGTTTTGTTGACTTGTGTTTAGTCAATGGTTTATACACCAAGATGTAAGAGTACATGGTGATGTTCACATGATGTGACATTTTTTGCTTTGAAGAAGCAAAAGGAAGAGGTCATCAAGTTATATTCTTGCATGAGTATTTTTCAAGGTTAATGGTGTTTCTTGTGACAAGATGAAGCAGGATTTTGGAAGGTCCACACTTGAGCAATAGGCTCATGATTAGCCTTAATTCTCAAATCATGACATGAGAAGCATGTTAATACTGAAGGATGATGGAATCAAGAAGCGAAAGTGGAAAAAAAAATGCCAAAAAAATTGCAGCCATTGTAGACCATTTGATGTGTTGACGCCAAGAAGCAAAAGAGATGGCGAATGCATTCTTTGAGATGTGGAATTTGGAACCGTGGAGGTCAAATAATGGTCATTTATTTTCTTGTTATTACTAATATTATAACCCATTGTTGTAGTTCACTCAGATGGGCTTAACTTGGAAAAGTGGTTTCCAAGGAGAAGCTTGCATCGAATGCATGTGTTACAAAGGAGGAACATGATTCTCAGTGGGAAGGCCATCAGTCAACTTTCCAAGCACCAAGGGATCACTTTGGTACAACAGGGCGTTTAATCAGCAAGCATCCAGCAAGTGTTGGATTGGGTCAGCAGCAAAAGGAGAAAATTGTGTTGGCTTGAGGGGGCCTGACCCAGGTTTGGAGTTAATTAGCCAAACAAATCCCTACACTACTGGCCCTTTCGGCAACAGCCCGCGGAGCGCCGACTGAGGTCTCACCTGAAGCAGTATGGGGGGATGCTGGAACCAAGTTTCTACACCCTTGAGATGTCTGACGGGTCGGTTTAATCCAACTATGAATAGCTTCGCGCAAGTTACTTTGTGCATCGCCCTGACTTGCGAGGCCTTCGCGATCTATTATAATCGGCTTCGCGCAGCCCTAATGAGGAGTTGGGATGCTTTTGCGCTGCTAAGGTAGTTATCTACGTTAATTTCCCAAGTTACACAATGGATATTACTTCTCTTCTTATAACTGTCAGTTAACTTCCCGTAAACAGATACTTTATCTTATATTCACTTTATCAACACATTCATGTAAGTTCGGGCATCATATAAACAATAGAAATGCAATTTATATCCGATAAATTCAATGCACAAAAAAGGAAAAAGATACATAGAAATGATGTAAAACTTCTCTTTATTACTTCTCCAAAGGTTACAAACTTGACTCGCCCTGCGCACTCAGCTGCAGGGGTCCGCGTACTCAGCTGCGAACTACTAGGCCTCTGCGCACTCAGCTGCAGAGCCTTCTCCTACTCTACGAAAAAAGACTCAACTCGATACTTAGATAAGACTCTATTCTTCCATATATTTCTTTCACTTCTCTTACTTCTTTACAACTTAGAGCCTCGCTCTATTTATACAATCCCATGGTCTGCAGACCATGGGTGAATCTCTAAAGCCGACATTACATTTACAAAATTGAGGGCAGACAACCCTATGACTCATTTACAAGTTCGCGCTTTGCGCCCACAAAACGCAAAGTCTTTACATCGGATTTGGTCAAAATATGGGCTTTAAGCCCCAAAACTTGCCTTGGAGGATCCCGCGCCCAACACATTGGTTGAAGTGCCAAGCCATTTGCAAGGCAAGGCATGTCAGTGAACCCAAGTGGTTGTCATGGAGATTTTTCCAAGTAGAACCAATTGATATAACTTGGGAAGGAGAAGAGTATTCATCTCTCATCAGATAACCATCTTTTCTGGGTCTAAATCCTATCAGTGGGAAGGAGTGATCGAAATCTGGAGTAGGGGCAAAAAATTGCTCAAAAATTAAAGTGCTCATAATCGCTCAAAACCTAAACGAACGTGTCTGCCTTGGTGATATGATCCCAACGCAACTCATTTCACTCAAAACATAGCTCATATGAGAAAGATAACGTGTTCTGATTGTTTTATCAAATAAGGAAAATTTTGGGTACAAGGCTGACTAGGCATCCATACAGCCCAGTCAGCAAAAAGAATATTCCTAGAATATTTCTTGGAATATTAATAGAATATTCCCACAGGTGGCCTAAACGCGTTTTGAAAATTTTCGGCCTGTTATTGTTCAATGACATTTTTGGTGGACCAATAAGAGGCTGACACGTGGCAAGCTTGGAGGTTGCCATGTGCCCTCCTAAAGGTCGGGTAAAAGTTATTGGTAGGCCTAGGAATCGAACTCATGACCTCACCCACACAAACCTGAAGCCTTATCGCTATGCCACACACATGTTACATAACAATAACGGGCACCATTTGTATTTAATGTGAAAGCACTGGCAGATTGGGAGGTAACCGCCAACCTTAACTGCCGCATGCGAACACTAACCCCTTGACCGCTAGCATTTAGTTTATCTGCGTGAGTTAAGCACGATTAGTGCTAATTAAACTATTTTTATCCATTAATTAAGTGGGATTAACTTGGCGGTAGTTTTTGCGGGTGCCACAAATTCGGTAGTGTGCTAAATTTGGCAGGGTTAACTGCAGTTTCTCCAGATTTGGTGGAGTTTTCCTAGGAAAAACTGAAGAGACCATAACTTCTTCAATTTTCAACTAATTTTGGCTCAGAAAGAGTCATTCCTAGATGATTTTGATTCTATGAACACAATGGAATAGTTTTCAGAGGCATAAAGGAACTTTTTTACGTGATTTTGCTACATTTAAGTTTAAGGAAGCTTACGGCCATCAGGAGAGGAGGTCAAGCCTAGATCAGCTGAAGTCCAATTGCAGAGCTTGGATAGTCATTTTTGGGGGTTTTAGGTCTTATGAATCCAATGGATTAGGTTCCAAAGCCATTGGAACACTAAATGTTCATGTAATCAGAGAATTGACCATTAATCTAAAGAGGGCCTATCCATTGAAGCAGGTCCAAGGAGATGTAGCCCAGGAGGGGTGAACTACTTTATCATATTTGCGTTACGAGTTGTTGTGTTTTACTTATCTCCAATTTACTTGTTGTATATGTGTTTTAAACAGCTAATTAACCTCATAATTTTCTCATAAAAGACACTTAACACTTGACACACAATTCCTCACATTTTGGTTAATTTGAGACGATCCTAAGCACATGTTTTTTAATACTGATGAGGGAGCTTGCATAGCATTAACAAGTTTTCCCAAAATTTAGATCAATTCTGCATTAGCAAAGAACATTTTCTCCACAATCATTATCAAAAAGGTCACCGAGAACCTTATTAATATGAATACAAAGTAAGATAACTCAAAGCCAAAGATTATCATCTTGGAGAAGGTCGAGAATCCGAGAAGCAATCCTAATCTACACTACAACAAAAGGAAAACACAATACCTTTCACAGTCTCAGTGCTCGCCTCAAAATTTAGGTTCATTACAACCCATGTCATACCACCGCAATCTCAATGACTTAGGCAGTTTCGATTATTGGTATTGAACAATGCTCGAAGGCCGCAACGATATTTTCTCATGCTAGTCAACTCAACCAAGGTTCTGCTTCAGCAAGGAACATTGCAACAAGGTTATAAAGATATACAATCACAACATACATTACAACAATATCACTTCAGAAGGAGAACACAATGCCACATCTCAGGTGGACATCATGACAGTGCTCTCAAAATTATTGATTTCAATTCCTTACCCTCACAGTCAAGGAATCAAATAATATCAACATATCATAAAAGGCAATAGTGCTTGGTGCTAAAGAATGCAAGGAAGTCTCAAGAAAGGTTCTGGAACTCTATTTTACCAGGTGGCTCAAGAAAGAATCTCATTGAAGGAGATCATTCAAGAAATCATCAAGGTGAAGATTTCATCTTCACATGACAAGTAAGTATCTTTTGATTCTATATTCAATTTTGGTTAAATGACTTCATGATTACAAGGACATCTATGAATTGGAATATTCCTTACATGAATAAGGAGAATAGACATAGTGCTCTAAGTAGTTGAAGTCATGAAAAGGTCTCCTCTAAATTTATGAAAGATTCTCTCACATAGCAAAATTGGAGACATGAAAGTGATGTATATGATAAACTCATTCTCTTAAGGTGCAATAAAGAAGGTCAAATGAAATCTGATCTACATTAAAGTAAAAAGGCATAAAAGGATGTAGGATAACTTCACAAGGTCTTATAATATCTAGGAATCAAGACAACCATCATTGATGCAATGGTAAGGTAACAAATATCCATGAACAAGAAGGTTACCTCATTCAGCAACTTGTAGTCTCTATGCAAGATAGAGAAGGACAAGTTGATGGCAAAAATATTGAAGGTTAAAAGAACTCAACCATGTGCAAAAAAGGAAGGCAAGGTTGGTCCTCAAGTAAGACAGAATAAGTATAGTTAAGATTCAATGCTATAGAAATATTTTGGTAGCTCATATCACTGAAAGACGAGGAAGATGAAGAAAAGGACCAAGGAAAGAGGGAGTAACAAATCTCTCCTACGAGTAAGATAGTATCCCTCACAAAAGGGTCCTATCATAAACTCCTATATCTTGTGTTATAAGATATGACAATGATAATAAGATGCATCATCGCATCATGGAAGCATTAGAAGCAAGAGCTCGTGACATCACCATGGGAATCATGAAGGACAAAAGGGACAAAAATCCATGGCAGACAACATGTAGGATATATAGTCTTGGGAAACTCAATGGACATTAAAGGAAAGAAAGGAGTCATCTAAGGCTCATCTTACATCAAGTAAAAAATGAAACATCTGTCAGTTGGGGATATACAAGATCCTCATAATTTTTTCATGGAATCCTCAACGTAGGGTTCATTAATCTAGAGAGGAAGCAAGTGTTTCAACAAGAACTCCAACGTATGGAATCCATGAGATGATGATATGATATATGAAGCATATCAAGGGATTGAATATATTTTCAATCAAGGAAGCTGCTGGAAGAAGCCTCGATGACCTGAAGGTAAAATAAGGTATGTATGCTTGTGTTTAATATTATAATGTCATGTTGTATGATTGCATGTAATATGGATCTTTTCTTCTATCTTAAGAAGCATGATCAAGAGAAAAATGATCTCTTCCTCTGAAAATATGTAGGAAGGTATAAGTCACATTAGATGAAATCAACATAATATATCCTCATATGAAGTATGAGGTGATTGACTACAATAAAGAAAATCTAATTGAAAGCTATGGAATGTGTGAAAAAGGAAGAGATAGTGAGATATGCAACCACGATGAAGGAAATCAACATCCAAAAGACCAAGAAGATTTGACTAGGAAATATCCTAGAAAGATATGAAGACTATGATGAAAGTCTTAAGAGAATGAAGACCCTTGATGATGGATATCTTTGGGAGATGTGACAATATGTGTGTAGGACGTTGATACCTACAAGAAGATGTCATGATGAAGAGCCATCTTGTAAGGTATGATTTAATTTAATATAATGTTTTAATTTCTTGAATAATATCTAGATGAGTTCATGCAGGGCTACTAGAACAAGACTTGTAAGTACAAGTGCAACCAACATTCATGCGATGGATGGAAACTCCTGAAAGAAGCATGGAAAGAAAAGAAGTAGCCATGTGAAGAAGGTTCCATACATGTACCAAGAAGGCCATTTTCCATGAAGAAAGGAATGACATAACAGAATAAGAAGGAAAGTGATCGATGGTTGTTACCCTACAAGGAATAAGCTCAACTAAATTTCATGACATGAAGGAGAGGAGTTGATAAAGCAGTTGAAGGATACACAAAGAAAAAGTTATTGATATATAGAAGAGTCCCTAGCTAATAGGGAGCTCTGACAGGTCCCTAATCAAGTGGGAGTTTGAATTAAGATCACCCTTGATTACAAAGGAGTGCCAATTGTGTTTTTTCATGTCATGTGTCATGCACTAGACCAGGACTAACAGTCATAAGTCTAGATGAAGGCCATGAATGGAAATGTAGACACATTATAGACACAAAATTCTTGTATTACTTGGGAAGAAAGAATGGGAGGATTGGGTAATCATCTGGAAACCAATACTCTTTAAGGATGTGTAGGGCATCCAAGATAAGAGTAGGCAAGAGGATCGATATTCTTTGAGGGCTAGGAACCCAAGATAAGAATAGTCCTAGAAGGTCATACTTAGTGAAAACCTAGGTGGGTATGTACCTTGAGAGACAATGATGAAGGTGTCTATAAATTATTGGTCTCGCTAGCATTGTAGCTCATGGTCTAGTGGAGAGATGGAGATGTTAGTCAAGGCCTTGCACAATGTTGATTGATATGATGTTACACAGATGGGATTACCAATCCAATTCTTCTTATGATAAATTCTTTAGATTGAGAATAACCAAGTAACATTGTAAATACCTCCCTAGTTAAGAGGGAGGGTTGAAGAAAAGTGTAACTAGGTTCGCTATTTTTCAATGTAATTTTGATCTTTGCACTTGTCAAGAAAAAGAAATATTATTTTTATAAAATTATATGAATGAGTTTCTTTCTCATTCCATAGGTCTAGAAAAGTGAAAGAGTCAATATTATGTTAAAGCGCTCTTTATGAGCATTTATGTAATTTACATGGATCAAACTAGTGTCAAGAAGCCCTCCAAGACAAGCACCATTCTTCACTAAGAAGACTACAAGAAAAACAATGAAGAGAACATCATGTCAGCCTACAAAAATGAATTAAACAACTAAAAGATGACATGTCAACTCATATAAATGACACAATGCTTCACTTGTTTAAGTCGGCTAAAAAATGGAGGCATCACAACTATATATACCCAGTTAGGGTCACAACAGAAATGAAGTACAAAACTCACATTTTTCTAAGATGATTCAGTGAAGAACAAGGATTGTAATCCGCATTACAGGAAGGTATCAATTTAGACTTGTCTTAAATTTCAGAGGTGTGGTACAGAATCTCGGATGGCCTAGAAAGGGCAGTATCTCGGACAGGGTACAAGAGTATAGCATTTTGGATGATCATCATGATTACAGTTTTGGCATACTAGGACAGTCTTGTCATATATATCATGGTAAGGATCCTAGTACAAGAAGCTCTTAACTTTACACACTAGACATCATTGAAGCGTTCACATATCTTAGTATCAAAGTCTCATCAACATGATGATGATCTCGGTGAGAAATGCAGTAGTGATATAAGAGAAGATGGAGATATGGTGCAACAATTATGTTCTCCTTATTGTGATGAATATTTCAGTGAAGGTGCATGTATGATGAACTTGGTGAAGTAGAAGTGATAATGATAATCTCAAGAAGGATTGGTGACTTGGCCTTAGAGTGGCCTAGTTGTTAGAAATCTGAAGAGAAAGCAGAGAGATCGGTTAAACGCAGAACACCAAACACCATATATTTTATTGATCTCAAGGGTTACATATTTATAGTATCTAGATCACAACGACACATCTAGATAGTTATTATAACTCACACATAGCAAACTGACTAATTCTAGATTGACACATAGTGACTCACAATGACAACTCACACATTACATGGAAGCATTACTTCCAACACCCTCTCTTAATGCTTACATGTAGAAAATATAAAATACCCACATTACAACAAGAAATAAATCTTTGTCAGATTTGTCTGATATGGTCATCACCAACACCCACATCCACTATGGAATCTTGCAAACATCGCTTTTTCACCACCACATCTTCAAGTTGTCACTTGACCTCCATTTAAAACGTAACCACCTCTGACCATCGTTGATGAACTTTGCAGAATTGACGCTTCTCAACCTCCCGGAGTGCAATGGGTCTGTCTCGATACTGAACCATCCTATAAAACTACAACCATTTTTGAATCCACGACCCTTCGCAGCCTTCATCAGTTATCTAGGATAGCATTCTGAATACAGAATGTCTTTAGTGGACAATTCTACAACTTGACCTTATATAAATAACCTGTATTGATGCTCCCAGAGCACGACCAGTCACACCAGCTTGACCTTATTAAGAACTACCTGTGACTAATTCTCCTGGAGCATGATGGGTCACATTGGTCTGTTGAATAATTGGCATGTTCTTTGTGGTTCTGCATAATTTGATTAAATATTTTTTATTTTTTTTGCAAGCCAAAATAATTTTATAACTCACACCCGTACCACACAATATTCAATTAATAAAAAATCAATAAAACCACCACAAACATCAACAGAATTTCACACACTATCTTCTCAACATATTTTGTTGCTGGAATCATTAAATATCTACCACATGGCTTATAAAATAGTGAAATTGAACCCATTGTATGCCCTTTCGTATTCTAGTGGCGGCTTTGGCTATCTGGATGGAATGAATCAAATGATCCACTAGCTTCTGGGCACTAAATGACATTACCAAGTAATTTAGGTGGAATATTGGCCCATCGTCTCCAGAACTCCTGTACTTTACATCATGAGTTGGCCGCAAATATAAAACTTCATCTTTATTTGAGGGACACCTATTGGAGCAAGAGGATTTCCATCCAACAAAAAACCCCCAAGCGACTTTTTGTCCTTGACAAATAAACAAATCTGAGCTTTTGGATTTTAGACATCTGTGGTTTATATATTTTGAGTTAGTTTCCAGAGAACCCATAGTAATAACCATATTCGTCAACATTTCAAATCCAAACAGGGATCCATCATCAAGAAGGACACTAGTGATCGAGGCCTCGTTGACATTGGTGTTAAGAGTCACCATCTTGTCAGCTAAGGACATTGAGAGATCGAAGTTGCGGTGACTAGTGCTTGCTATTTTTGAGAGAAGGACGGAGCAGAGGCAGACGGGATCGGTGGAGAACTTGTGAACGACATTGTAGCAACCAACTAAGATGAGAGCGTTTACATTCTGAGAAACCTCCATGTACTCGGCATCACCAAACAAATCTATTTTGAAACAAAAACTGCGATAAATACATAGTTTTCAACTTGTAGAGAAGCTTTCTGTAAGCGGTGCAGGGAGAAGATCCATGCAGTAGGTAAACCCTCTATGCCTCCTCAAATATCCTACAGTTTGGATCTTTTTGCCTTGGCTGATTTGATCCATGAAATTTGACCCCTTCATGTTATGACTAATAAAAGATATGTCGTCGTTCAACTTCGAGCAATGTGGTTGGTCCATATTAGGAACATCTTAGGAAGCTACCACAAAACCCTCAACACTAAAATTTATTAAAAAGGCAGATCTATATATCTATAATAGTGTAAACTTTGAAACAGGAACTATAAACTCAAAATGGGAACTCTGGCAAAAAAACCCCAAAAACATGAAAAACAGTGCTAAAAATGAAAAGTGTGTATACTAGAATGATGGTTATTTTTTAGGGTCAATTTTCAACATTTAAAAAAAATGGCAGTAAAACTGATTTTTTGTGTGCAAAAAACAGTTGTTTTTTAGGGAAAAAGCACACTAATGTTTTTGGTAGAATAACATTTTTCTTTCCTAGGTATAATTTCATTTTTTTTTTAGTAATGAAGATAAAGATAAAATAATGGGATCTGAAACACATTAAAATTCTATTAGTTTTCATCCATGTTGTCAAACATATAATAACATGACACTAAATATCACTAAAATTCTAATTGTTTTCAACCATGACATTAAAGATACAAAAAAATTTGTAAAATTTTCAACCAAAAAATTAAAAAACCACGAAATTATGAACAAATTACATGACTAAATTAATCAAAATGTCATTACCTGTAGATTGAATGAAACATACATTATATCTCTAAGTTATTGTTGCATTGTAGATATTCTAAACAACAAAAATCATCATAATTAAAACATATAATCCAACAAACATAAAAATGACTCATAACTTCATTTAACACCATATGGAAATCAAATTTTTTATTTCAAGATACAATGAAAACATCAGTTATATAAACTGTCTTAGACAATTATTCAAAATCACTCATATTTTCTTGCACACCATCAGAATTCACATCTTTAGATGAATGACTGGATGCAGATGAAGATGTTCCACATTCTTCTCTTTCATCAAATAGTTGCCCATCTGAGTCCACATGCATGCCATCCATTTCAGGTTTCAAAAGTCTTCTATATCTATGACTGGTTTCAGTAGACTCCCATCTCAACATTTTTCCTTCTGGTAACAACCTCTTCAGAATCTCTATTGTCTTGAAGAAAAGAGTTCCTCTCTTTTTTAAATTGAAGTCATAAACAAGTATGTCAACATCCTCCAATTTTAAGAGGTCTATGTGGCGATGATTTATATTTGTACCCTTTATTTTTCTCTTTCCACCAATTTTTTTATCAACTACCATCTATGGCTTATACACACCATTGAATGGGTGTGTATTTGTGGCATACCAATGTACTTCAACACCTGCAACATCTTCATTTTCTGTAATGACCTTTATAACCTTAGCAACCCAGAATGGATAGCCATTGGGATCTCCATCTTCTAGCACTGTGATCATGCAACCCTCCTTAATATCCTGTACTGAACCCCTATAAAGGTCTTCCATGGCTTCACGTTGTGCATAAGATCTTCTAGAACCAATATACATTTCTATTTCCTCTGCCTGTGAATAATTAATAATACCTTAAGATTGTTGTTTTTCAACAATGTTTATTTCCTCATGTTCATTTGGCACATTTTGTGGCCAAATAAATGGATTTTTCAAAGGTATATCTTCATTTTTTGTTCTTGAAATGATATCACTTTGATTATTGAAAAAATACTCCCACCAAATTGAATCAACAATATCAAAGTACTCATATGTATATCTAACACATTTTTTAATTTCTTCTAGGCAATCAAAATAATTTATATCTCTATTATGTCTGCGTGCATTATGAACTTCAGCAATTGATTGTAATAACAATATATTTGATGCAAATATTGGATGATCTGGAATGAACTTCAAAAATGCCAAACCTGATGACCATGCCCATTCTGCCATAGTTGAATACTTCTTGCCCCATATTAGTGTTTTCCCATTAATTTTTTTGATACAAAATTGATGTTGGAAGCTTATGTCATTAAGTTTTTCAATGCATTTCTCCTCACCATGTGATCCCAGAATAAACCTTCACATGTCAACAATTTCTTCCAACACATCAAAAGTAGGCTCTGGCATGTATGATTTCTTAATACATTCAATTAATGATGACAAGCTCCCAACTTCCTTCCTCCTCAATGTGACTAAAAAACGACTGAACATTTGATCAATATGGTCATGAGTGTGCCCAACAAGAAGGAAACCAAAATTTACCTTCTGAAAAATTCTCAATTCAACAAGCATGTTTAGATATCCAAAAACAATCTGATTTTTGTTTTCACAACAAGTGTTGTCCAATTGTAGATACAAAACTTCAAGAAGATTACCAAACCAATGAGAAAGCACATCATGAATTATGGTTATTGTCAGATTTGCATCATTATGAATATTTGGAGTTGTGAAGTATACCCTTGGCAACATTTTCCCATTGAAGACCATACAATCGACCAAGTGATATTGAATAAAATTTTCCTCCTGTAAATTTTTGGGTGTGCAAACAAAATGTGGTAGAAGTGTTTTCTTCTGGTCCATACCATCAATTATCAAACCCAAATATTTATTTGGATTATCATAACACTTCTTTCGATGCTTGTACAACTTTTTCCTTTCACTTGTTTGTTGTTCGCGATGCTCTTGAAGTGCTTTGACAATGGAATCTACACAACATAAAAGAAATTCATTAAGAAATATGTTTTCATAGTTGATGACTATACAATTTTAAAAGTTAAATTTATGAATGCTTACCTCTTTCTGACCCTTCACATTTATCCCTTTTTTATTTAAGAGAAGCACATGTACTGCAAATACCCATCCTTGTCTTCCTAGGAATACGGACATTGTTGAATCCTTTCTTCCATATCTTCACAAAATATTGATATGTAATAAATAGACCATGTCCCTCAGCACCTTCTGCATAATCTTTGTATAAGTTGTATATTTCTCGTCTTGAGAAATTATCTGGAATATGTATTGTTTCTCTATTTTGCATAAACTCTCCATTCTTTGAGAATAAATATTTCATCCATGACATTGCAGTATTTGATAATGGCCCAAATTGTCGTTTATGACGTACTTCTAAATAAAATGTGGGATCCTTTTCCAAATTTTCTTGGATTCTTGACAGACGAAAATTATCCATTGAATGAAACATTTTGAAATCCTTTCTACAGATAAATAAAGACCCAATATGATAATCATAACCTAACAATGTAGATTGCATGCACCCCACTATATATGAATTTTGCATGCTTTTAGTCATTGAGAAATATATCTTCCTTTTCTCTAATGCAAACTTGAAATCCATATGTTTCAAGCAACCTTTTTGACAACATTCACTTGAAATGAGAGCGTTGATAGAAATTATTCTTGTCAGATATTCTGCTCTACCCCTTGTATAACTAGAAAATCTTGGATTGATACAAAAAGGTCTACTCCTACTCCTCGATACAGTATTTCTTGGCAACATATCCATCATTGGATCATCATTTGTATAAGCATTTTCATCATCATTATGAATAATGTTATCCTCACTGTGATCATTTGTGCTTTTGAAATACTAACTTGGAGGATATTATTCATCTTGCCCTTCTTCAGTGCTACTCTCATAGTCCTTAGAATTAGGACTAAATGGAAAATTTGACTCGATGTTTATTGGATATTCTTCATCATGTGCATTGTCAGTGCTGCTCTCATAGTCCATAGGATTAGGACTACGTCGAAAATGTGACTCTTTACTTACTGAAAATTCTTCATCCTGCCCTTCGTCACTGCTGCTCTCATAGTCCTTAGGATTAGGACTAAGTGCTTCATCCTGTCCTTCATCACTATTGCTCTCATAGTCCTTAGGATTAGGACTAGGTGGAAAATGTGACTCTTAATTTATTGGAAATTCTTCATCTTGGCCTTCATCATTGCTGCTCTCATAGTCCATGGGATTAGGACTAAGTGGAAACTGAGACTCTTTATTTATTTGAAAATATTTATCATGATCTTCATCATTGTTGCACTCATAGTCCATAGGATTAGGGCTAAGTGGACACCGTGACACTCTATTCATTTTGAATGATTTATCATGTTCTTCATCGTTGTTGCTCTCATAGTCCATAGGATCAAGGCTAAGTGGACACCGTGACACTCTATTCATTTCAAATTATTCATCATGTTCTTCATAATTGTTGCTCTCATATCCATAGGATTAGGACTAAGTGGACACTGTGACACTATTCATTTGAAATTCTTCATCATGCTCTTCATCGCTGCTGCTCTCATAATCCATAAGATTAGGACTAAATGGACACCGTGACACTCTATTCATTTGAAATTATTCATCATGCTCTTCATCACTACTACTCTCATAGTCCATAGGATTAGGACTAAGTGGAATCCACGACTCTTTATTTATTTGAAAATCTTCATCACTCCTACTCTCATAGTCCATAAGATTAGGACTAAGTGGAAACCGTGACTCTTTAATTATTTGAAATTCTTCATCCTATCTTTCATCAGTGTTGCTCTCATAGTCTTTAGGATTAGGACTAAGTGGAATATTTCACTCTCTATTCATAGTGGAAGAATTTTCGTTATATTCATAAATATGAATAGAGTTGTTACGCGACAAAGATGTTGATACTTCACAAAGCGAAACTTCAGTATCAGAAGAATCCATGTCTTTAAAACAGAAGAGGTTGAATGGTACAAATGCACTCTCTCCTAATGATAATATATAGCTTAAAGAATGAAAATTTCCCTCCAAAGTTTCCCTCCAAAAATTTTGTTTCATGTATTTTCCTCCATAATTTTCTTCTACAATTTATTAAAAAAATTTAACTAAAATTTTCTTATGAAATAAATATTTTAAAATAAATCTTTAAATTAAAATTGTAAACTAAATCATTTACCTAAATTAATTTTTTACTTAAACTATATAATATTTACTAGACAATTGATTTTTTTTTTTAATTTTTATTATATCTTCTAAAACAAATTAATCTCTCATTCACCGTGTTAGAAAATTATATATTACAGAGCAATGGAACACATAAAATATATTGTAGAAATATAAACACAGAAAGCACATAAAACAAGAGAGACATAGATATATGTGGTTCACCCAATTTGGGCTATGTCCACAGAGAAACAACCAGTCCTTCCTTTTATATTATCCAGCAAACTGAAGAGATACAACCTACAGTAAATCCGTTGTAATTCCCTCTTCGCTCTTACACAATCTCCTCTCTCTTTCTCACTAAGAATAGAGATATACATAGACACAATACAATTCCCTCATATATAGCAAGGGGTTGCCTTCTAGGGCAAAAAACCCTAAATTAAACATAACTTCTATCGTTAGATCTCCACCTAATGAACGACCCAGATTGACTATGAAATTACAACATTTTACAAGGAAATTTTACATCTATTATTAGCTTCGGGGGCGCTGCCCCTGATCCCCCGCCAAGGGGGGCTGCAAAAGATCGCAGCCAAACCCCCCTTGCAGTGTACATTTTACAGGCGGCGTTACCACCACATTATGAAATGGGGTCCAATGTGGCAATACTTGTGAATAAGGAAGATAATCAGGCTCCACACCCAACAATCTCCCACTTGGAGACTGATTATAGAAACTCCACCGCTGCTTCATTTGCTAGACAATGACTCCACTTTGGACCTGGTTGTTTCTCATCTTCTTCATCATACTTGAAAACCAATTGAAACTAAGCATAATCTTAGTTTCTCCCTGGTTACAACTTTTGTTAACATATTTGCATGATTTTGGCTAGTGTGTATCTTTTCCAGCTTCAACTGTCCATCTTCCAACGTTGATCATATGAAATGGTACTTGAATTTTATATGTTTAGTCTTGGAATGAAATGTAGAGTTCTTTTCAAGATGTATGGCGCTCTGGTTGTCACCGTATAACCTGCCCAACTCCTACTTCTTACCCAATTCATCCAGAAACCTTTGTAACCAAATCATTTCTTTACTAGCCTCTGTAACAACAACATACTCTGCTTCTGTTGTTGAGATTGCAACAACACTTTGCAATTTTGAAACCCAACTGACAGTTGTTCCACCTACAGTAAACACATACCCTGTGGTTCTCCTCCTTTTATCTCTATCACTCGCCATATCTGCATCAACATATCCCTATAGAGCAATGTTTGAACCACCAAAACATAATGCTTGATTTGTGGTACCTCTCAAATACCTTAGGATCCACTTCATCACCATCCAATGTTCTTTCCCTGGATTGTTCATGTACCTGCTTACAACTCCCCCTACATGTGCAATATCAGGCCTTGTGCAGACCATTGCATACATTAAGCTTCCAACTATTGATGTATATGGAACTTTAGACATATAATCCATTTCTTCTTAAGTCTTGGGACACATTTCCTTACTTAGTTTGAATTGGCTAGCCAAAGGTATACTAACTGGTTTTGCATTCTTCATATTAAACCTTTTCAACACCTTTTGTATGTACTCACTCTGAGACAATGTTAATTTGCAATTCTTCCTGTCTTTAGTTATTCTCATACCAAGGATTTGTTTTGCAGTACCCAAATCCTTCATTACAAATGAGTTTGCCAATTTTCTTTTGAGGACATTTATTTCCTGCATGTTAAAACCTACAACAAGCATGTCATCTACATACAATAACAATATAATATAGCTGCCATCATTTTTCCTTTTGAGATAAACACAATGATCAGAGTGACACCTAGTATAACCTTGTTCAGACATAAACCTGTCAAATTTTAGATACCACTACCTTGGAGCCTATTTTAAGCCATACAAACTCTTCTTCAACCCACACACTAGTTTCTCCTTCCCTTTTACCTCATATCCTTGTGGTTGCTACATGTATATCTCTTACTCCAAATCCCCATGGAGAAAGGTTGTCTTTACATCTAACTGCTCAAGATGAAAATCTTCAACTGCTACTAGACTTAAAATAGTTCTGATTGAAGTCATTTTAACAACAGGAGAAAATATATCATCAAAGTCTATACCCTTTTCTGTGCAAACCCCTTCACCACAAGTCTAGCTTTATACATTTTTCTACCTCCATCTTCTTCCTTCAACCTGTAAACCCATTTATTCTGTAATGTTGTTTTACCTACAGGCAACCTGACTAAGTCCCAAGTCTACTTATGTGCTACGGAGTCCATCTCTTCTTTCATGGCTTGCTCCCACTTCTTCATGGTTTCTACCTGCACTACTTCTTCATAACATTCTGGTTCATCAGAATCAGTCAACAATACATAATATAATGAAGGAGAGTATCGTTTAGGGGGTCTACTTATCCTGGTAGATCTTCTAACACCACTTTCAGGTGTTTGAGATGCTTGTTGTTGTTGTGGTTGTTGTTGTTGTTATGGATGTTGATCATTATGATTTTTAGGCACCTTCACTTTTTCTGTGATCTCATCAAGCACTGTGTATTCTCTGTTTTATTTTTCCTGTTTCTTTTCCTGCAGTCGATCCTTATACAAAACCTTTTCATTGAATATGACATCTCTGCTTCTAGTGGTTTTATGTTTTTCATAATCATAAAAGCGATAACCAAAAACATTAACGCCATATCCAATAAAGATACATTTCTTTGATTTTGCCTCAAGCTTTGTTCTATTTTCTTTATTAATGTGGACAAAGGCTTCACAACCAAAAGTATTTAAAAATGAGTAGTTTACCTTTTTACTTGTCCATGCCTCCTCTGGAATACCACCATCCAAGGAACTTGAAGGCCTTCTGTTTATTAGATAAACAACAGTATCTACATCATCTGCCCAAAATTGTAGAGGCAATCCTGCATGCAATCTCATGCACCTTGCACGCTCCATGATTATCCTGTTCATCCTTTCTAACACACCATTTTCTTGTGTTGTTCCTGGAACTGTCTTCTTTCTGTGAATTCCATTCTCTAAACAATACCTATCAAACTCTTTGCTGCAATATTCACCTCTATTGTCTGATATGAGACACTACAACCTTTTTCCTGTCTCATTTTCAATCAAATCTTTCCATTTCTTGAAAGTATCAAATACATCATATTTATTTTGAATACAATAAATCTAGGTTTTTTTGGTTACATCATCAATAAAAGTAACATAATAACGAGAGCCACTGAGAGATGATACCTGAGCAGGTCCTTATACATCTGTATGCACAAGGTCTAATTTTTCTCTCTTCTTTTCTTTCCCAACTTTGAGGAATCTGACTCTCTTATGTTTTCCATAAACACAATTTTCACATAATTTTAAATCAACATGCTTCAAACCTGGCAACAAATTTCTTGAGTGAAGAATCCGCATCCCCTTCTCACTCATGTGCCCGAGCCTATGATACCACAATGTTGTATCTTCTCTTGTAGAGGTTAAAACATTAACAGAATTAGAAATGCCATTTCATAAATACAATGTACCAACATTTTCTCCTTTTGCTATTACCAGGGCTCCTTTAGTGACCTTCCAAGTTTTATCTGTAAAAGTAGTCACATAGCCTTCACCTCCCAACTGCCCTGTTGAAATTAGATTTTTCTTTAGATCTGAAACATGCCTTACCTCCTTCAATAGCCATTGATTTCCGTTTTTATTTTTTATGAAAACTGTACCCACTCCAATGATTTTACAGGGTTTATCATCACCCAATTGAACCTGTCCAAAATATCCTTGAACATAATCATGAAAATGGTTCCTATCAGGTGTGGCATGGAATGAGGCCCCTGAATCTATGACCCAGGAATCAATGATATTTTCTAATGAAAGAATCAAAGTATCTTGCAACGCATCACCTGTCACATTCGCTTCAGGATTGTTTTTTTGTTGCGCATCTCCTTCTTTTCCCTTGCAATCTTTCTTTAGGTGTCTTTTTTTCTCACATTTCCAGCACATTATCCCTGATCTATACTTGGATCTACCTTTCCTTGACTTACTGCAATATCATGGGCTCTTTCCTCTTTCCATTTTTCTTCCCCTAGTCTCTGCATTCAAAGCATTACCTGATGTCTCAGCAGAGATTTTTCGTCGCATTTCCTCGCTAAGGATTGCACCGACAACATCATCAAACTTTAAAGTACTAGATCCAGAGACAAAGTTACTAATGGCCATAACTAAACCATTCCAAATTTTTGGCAATGAGCATAAAAATAACAGAGCCCTAACTTCATCTTCAAAAGTTACCCCTACAGAACTTAACTGACATGTAACTCTATTAAATCCATTTAAATGATCAACAACAAATCCACCTTCTGACATCTTCATATTAAATAAACGCTTCATAAGAAATACCTTATTTGAGGCCGAGGGTTTTTCATATAATTTGGCCAATGCTGACATTAAACCCTTTGTTATCGTTTCCTTTGAAATATTAAACACTACTGACGCAGCTAGGCACAACCATATTGTTCCAAGTGCCTTTTTGTCGAGAATATCCCATTCTGTGTCTGTCATACTCATCGGCTTCTTTGTCTTTCCGCTCCATGGTAGGTACAGATCTTTCTGATACAAATAATCTCCCATCTGCATCTTCCATAGTTGGTAGTTTTGGCCATTCAATTTTTCGTTCCTAAACCTACCATCTTCCACCATTGCTCCCACTCGAACCAAGAACCCTTCTCCCCTGTGAGTTTATCAGCCAAATAGACCTTCGACTCTGATACCAGTTGTTATAAAATTATATATTACAGAGCAATGGAACACATAAAATATATTACAGAAATATAAACATAGAAAACACATAAAACAAGAGAGACACAAATATATGTGGTTCACCCAATTTTGGCTACATCCACGGAGAAATAGCCAGTCCTTCTTTTTATATTATCCTGCAAACTGAAGAGATACAACCTACAGAAGATCCGTTGTAATTCCCTCTTTGCTCTCACACAATCTCCTCTCTCTTTCTCACTAAGAATACAGATCTACATAAACGCAATACAATTCCCTCATATATAGCGAGGGGTTGCCTTCTAGGGAAAAAAACCCTAAATTAAACATAACTTCTACCGTCAGATCTCCACCTGATGAATGGCCCAAATTGACTATGAAATTACAACATTTTACAAGGCAATTTTACATCTATTTTTAGCTTCGGGGGCGCTGCCCCCAATCCCCCGCCAGGGGGGGCTCCCAAAGATCGCAGTCGCCCCCCCCCCCCCCCCTCAGACCCCCCTTTCAGTGTACATTTTACGGGTGGTGTAGCTGCCACATTATGAAATGGGGTCCAATGTGGCAATACCTGTGAATAAGGAAGATAATCAGGCTCCACACCCAACACACCGTGCTCTAAAACAATTCCATAATGTTCAATTTATCATAATTTACTATATCGCCATAACAATAATTATATGTTAAAGCCTTTATAAAAACAAATTAATCCCACATTCATTGTGCGGTAAAACAATTTTGTAATGTTTGTTTTATCATAGTTCCCTATATCGCCATAACAAAATTTACACATTAAAGATTTTATAAAAAACAAATTAGTCCCACATTAACCGTACAGTAAAACAATTCCATAATTTCCGCTATAACATAAATTTCAGTATCACTATTCCTCACATCACATCAAGGTTTTTTGAGGTTCATTAAAAGACTTCGAGGGAATTTGTGGAGCAGCTACATTTTTATCAACAACATATTCAACGGAAGATTATCGCATTTGAAATGTTAGTTTCCCTTTTGTTGTGTGCAAGTTTTAAAATTCAATAGGTTTAATGATTTATTTATTTTTAGAAATTAAAAATTTAGATGAGATAGGCTTATCCACTACATCCGCAGTGGGTGTGGTGAGCTCGATCGTGCTTGCCGACGGCCCAACGGGCACGTGGGTGAGGGGCAGGGGGCTGGTGTCTAGCCTCTCGCCCCACTCTGATGGCCCAACGGCCACCGGGGTGGGGCGAGAGGTTGGGAGTTAGCCCCCTGCTCCACCCTGGTGGGTCATTGACGCCCATTCCCCCGCCCCACCCCAGCGGGTCATTGACGCCCATTCCCCCGCCCCACCCTAATAGCCCAACGGCCCACCACCCCCAGCCCCCTGCCCCACTCCAGCAGCCCAATGGTAGGTCGGGGTAGCGGGCCGATTCCCAGAATCGACCTGCCACCCCAACCAACCGTTGGGTCGCCGAGGTGGGGTGCCCCCCGCCCCCGCCCCACCCCGGTTGGCCTTTGGGTCGCTGGGGTGGGGTGGATCCCCCCACCCCACCTCGGCGGCCCAACTATCGGCCGAGGTGGGGTAGGGAGTTGGGTGCAATCGGCTTGCCACCTTTTGTGGGTCGTTTAGCCGCGGGGGTGGGGCGGCGGAGAGCTGCATTTTTTTAAAAAAAAAATTTAATTTTTTCTAAATGGTTATGTTTTATAAAATTATTTATCGTTTATCGTTTTATTTGTTAATTTAAGCTCTTTTTTTGTAATTTACTGATTTATATATATGTATTTTTTTGCAGGAAAATGGCATCAAAGAAGATTTATGTGAATCTTTTTGGACCAAAGACTGCTAAAATTAAAGGTGGATCCTCAAAAAGCACTGTTGAACGAACCAAACCTGAGATGATAGCTACAAATCTATCAAGTGCCTCTGGAAGAAATCAAAAGAAGTGAAACTTCCAGAAAATGTATGGTATGTGAAAGAAAGAGAAGGCGAAGATGTGCAGATATATCTATATGTTGATATCCCTAACAATAGTGGAATTTATGAGGTTCTGGGAAAGGTAATATACATGTGTTTGATACCGGAAGCTGAAGTTGTTTATATACTTACAAAACTGCCCAAGTCACATGACAATATTAAATATCAGTTATCATATTCATTGTATGACACGAGAAAGGTATCTACAAAGTTGTCTAAACAAATCGGAAATGAGATTGCACAAGATATTGTAAGTATTGTTATTTATATTTGTGTTTTATGTTACTGTAACTATCTCATTATATTTTTATAACTTAGTTTTTGTTGACATATGATATTTTGTTTGACAGAATTTTGTTGAAAGCTTTTCAATTATGTTAAGTGGCATTCATTTCATAGAGAAAGATATTATGAATATTGTCAACAGTTTCTACTTGAGGTCAGAAGAAGATATGGCCAACAAGCAAAAAGCAGTGATTCATGACGGTACAAAACTACATCCAAGGGATTAGAAAAAAAAAATGCCTCTAGTGGATAAATCTAGCAAAGGTAGACAGGTTACTTTTTAAGATGAGGAAGTTGAAACTGACACTGAAGAATATGTTTCCGTTACTGAGGATGGCATTGGAACTGATGTTAGAAAGGAGAAGAGCCATAGAAGACCAAAAGTAACAATGACCAAGAATGTATTTGTTCTAGTTAATTATGAGAATGTTAGGAGGAAGAAAAGTAAAGTTGAACATTCTCAAGTAGTCATTACCAACAGTAAAGATCCTAGTGAAACTTCAAAATGAAAGTAGGGAAATCATTACACCAAGAGCTTATTTAGAGGATGACATTATTAAAACAAAACAAAATGCCATTCGACAGAAGTTGACAAAGAGAAACTGAATTGAGGGTGGTCGTACATTTCAGCTTAATGTGAAACAAATCTATAAGGCAAGTCAAGGACAATGTAAATGTCAAATCAGAAAGCCACACCACTTGCATGTTCACAACTTAAAGACATTGATGAGGTACAATCCATATGCTCATGTAGTTAATTATGGGCTTCTTGTTGATCCAGTTCAAGTTCCCAACAAAGAAGCATTTGATAAGTCAAAATGTTTTGAATACAATTATTATGTGCTTGGGGGGAGCCATTTTGTAGAAGCTCAAAAGCAATTGATGGAGGAATATCCCAATAACCCAGGTTTTGAAACAATGAAATGTATCATTTATGTTGGTTTATCAGATACAAAAGCAAAGTTATTGGCATGGGATCATAATTCAGATAATGAATATAGGATGTTTATGACTTTCATCCAAAGGGTAAGATTTATTTATAGTGAATTTTAAGAAAAATGTGGTGGGGATAAGATCAATGTTATTGTAGATTTACGAAAGAAATTTTGTATCGAAATAGGCTATCAAATTGAGGAGAAAATAAATTCAAAAGGCGACATAGTAAATATTCATATATTCAGAGGTATTGATAACATTTTCCAGTTGGCATTTAGAACTTGAGAGATATGGGAATTGATTAATGATATTTTTAGCATGTCGGAGAACATTGGCATTAGAAAACAAAAGGTCAAAAGGTATAAACCATTGATATGTAGCAACAGTAAATTAGGTCCTAAAATGAAGCAACTTCCAGAAGATATGACTATCACACCTTGGAGAGCAATGCAAGGAATGAAGGATGAAAAACTTGTCAAAAAAATATTATGTTGCGTGAGGTCAGGGGAATTATCATTGGAGGAAATGTTTGAGGAATTTCAAAAGTAAGTTTGTTGAATTATTTTTACTTATTTCTAGATTATAATTTTATTTTAAATATAACATATTGTTCTTGGTAGTATTTGTTACACATATCATTATATTAACTTTTTTTACTTTATTTATTCAGTCACAAAGTTTACATGAAAATACAAGAACAAATGATTAAATTGTTGAATGAAGATAGTTGGGATGTTGTTGTACGCAACTATCCAAATTCAAGTTCTACATCAACAATAAAATATTTTTATCTTGCATTTAAAAAGGTATGTTGATTTATACATTCATTTTATTCATTTGCATACTATTTTTATTTTATAACTTATAAATATATTTGTTTCTTTTATTAAAGATGAGGAAGGATGCAAATGGAGCACCAGATAGTTTCATAACCTTTATTTAAAAATTAAGATCGAAAGACTAAAGAAGCAGTGTCTTAAGAATGTTGAACTTGATCCAACTCTTACTCATCTCATTTGGAATGGGCTTGACACTATTCAATATCAATTAATACAAGGCGATTGTGAAGACATTGCTAAACTCATACCTAAAAGGGATTATTTCCTAGTTACTGCAGATATTCCCCATGGTTTCAATATCCCAAACATTGACTATGATAGTGAACTTTATACTTATCAAGCTCTTAGTAAAGTGGTTGCGGGATTTGTAGAAGTCACATCATCAACATTATGGAGATTTGTGACATTTCATTCTGACACACAATTGGCAATGTTATTGTCAAGCTTCAAGGGGAAAACAAACTCAAGGATGCAACTTACATGGTAAGACGTTGAAAATATATGTTTGATTAATGTTAAAAAATTCATTTATGCACAAGTTAATTGAAATTTTACTATTTCATGTTACAGACAGAAGTCAAATCTTCTTAACCATTAAGATCAACCATTTATAAATGATTGTGATTTCATCCATATTGATAGTTGGGTTGCACAAAAGATGATAGTTATATGTCTATTCTTTTTAATCGGGTAGATAGAAAGAGTCATAGCCAAGTATTGGTTTATGATGTTGTTTTGAAAAAAATAACATATGAAGACAAAGAAGCAAAAGGAGAGATAGTTAACATTAATTAAAACAACAGTCATTGATTAACTATCTTATAGACATATGTTCAAATGAAGGAGATTGGGTTCTGGATTTATTTTCTGGCTTAGATAAGTTTTATTATATAGAATTGAATTTCAATATCTTCTTTCTTAATTTACATGTCATTATATTGATTTACTTCATTATTTCTTTTGTGCTTGATACTTAGGTACAACACTAGCATGTCACCTACAAAAGGGAAGAAATTGTGCTCCCATTGAAAAGATTCAGTACAATGCAAATTTATTCAACAAATAATTAATGCTCTTCAATTTCTTCCAGATGCAATGCAAGAAATTGGGTTGAAGAAATGGGATCTTAGTGAAACATGTGTGGAAAAAAAAGGCAAAGGAACCTCAACCACCATTATATGGAATGATTGAAAAGGCATACATTGGGAGATTCACAGACATCATAGATCCATTAGAAGAGGAAAACGAGCAAAATGAAGCAGAAATTATTGTGGGAGAAGATAATGATGAAACTCTAGAGGATGAAGCATTTGGATTATGTGATATTGTTGATTAAATTTAAGTTATGCTTGTAAATCAAGCTCATTTTTTGTAACTATTAATTAGTTATACTTGTAATGTTTTTTACTTTGACATTTTATGAGAAGAATAAACATTCAATTAATGTTATTATGTGTTAAATATTTGTATCATGTGATTTTCGCTTTGATTTTTATGTGAATCATTATTTTTTGAAAAAAAACTGTGATTATTATTATTTTTTGACATGAAATTCATAAAAAATAAATAAATTATATATATATATATATATATATATATATATATATATATATATATATATATATATATATTATTTAACCATTTTTTGTTAAATTTTTCCTATAAAAATTGTGATTTTGACATGTCATTTCGAGCAAAAAATTATCAAAATGTGTAATTTTTTAGTTATATTTATGTTAAAAAAGGTTATTTTATGTCAATTGTTAAAAATTATTGTTTTTTAGAGACAATTATTTGATGTGCATTGAAAAATTAAATAATGATATATAAATATGTATAATATCGAAACTTTAAAATTTCGACCTTCTTCTTTAACTATGCAAAAATATAAAATCCTCACTACAAAAAAAATAAAAAGAAGAAAATATGAAGAAGAAGAAGACCACTTCAGAAATTGTTAAATTTAGAAAATAACTATTCACATTTAATACATTAGAAAATTTAAAGTCAAAAAATAGGTCTTTTAAAAATAGGGCCTGACGCAGAATCAATACTTTTTAAAATCAGCATGCAAATCACTAACATTCTAAAAACTAATGTACATAATAAAAAAAATAAAAATAAAAAAATTTAAAGTGTCAAAAACTATGCTAAAAAAAATATGTGTATTATGCATCACCACTTTTCAAAATCAGGTCACCTTTTTGCTACCTCTACAAAACGAGTAATCGTATCAATTCTCATTTCAAAGTTTACATTGTTCTATCTACACATAGGAACAACCACACTAAATTTTCATGCACACATATAAGCTACAACTAATCTTATTATAAAGCAATAAAACTCAGGACTCTCTCACATCTCCCTGGCTCTCCCTTGAGGGAATCAAGCCAGAACAGGCTATGATACCATGTTAGAAATCTGAAGAGAAAGCAGAGAGATTGGTTAAACACACAACACCAAACACCATATATTTTATTGATCTCAAGGGTTACATATTTATAGTATCTAGATCACAACGATACATCTAGATAGCTATTACAACTCACACGTAGCAAACTCACTAATTATATATTGACATCTAGGGACTCACAATGACAACTCACATTACATGGAAGCATTACTTCCAGCACTAGTAGGTCAAGGGTTATGGTCTTGGTGTTCCTCAATTGGAATCTCTATAAGAATAATTTTGTGCGGGTTTTCCTCTCCAAAAGAGAGAAGCTTTGGCCGTGGTAGAAAGCCAAACATCTTGTGTTCTTGCTGTTTGTTTTTGGTAGCAGTTTTATGAATTAAACACGCATACTAATAATAAGAAGAAAATCAAGCTAGGATAAATTGTAAAAGCACTTCCCAAATTGTTATCAAGCCTAGAAGAATCCCACTAATACTAATTGCCTTAGATTCTTCAACACATCCCACCAAAAGGAATGTCACCATTTTTTGGGTAAGTCTGTCGAAGTATTGAACCATTTATTTTTAAAAGTGTTTTTTCAAATGAAACTCATTTCATCTATCAAGATATAATTCACATGTCTCATCTATTTTTGTAAGGTAATTAAACGTGATCTTTTAGAGGTGATATGTCTTTGATTGGAAGTTGAAGTGCAAAATTATTTTGTATTACAGATATGTTAAAAGTTGCAACCCTTGTATGAGCTAAAATAAGTAATGGACTCTTCTCAAGAAAGGAATCAATTTCAAGGGCATTTTTAATAGCTCCAATCAAATAAGACTTTCATGTACTTGCAGTTCCTTGGATTATAATGTGCATTGGATCAACCCCTGATCTATAATGGCCAAGGATAATATCAAATGTTGTTCTTTGCTTAACCCCTAGACTTTGAAAGGAATAAGGATTTTCATTTTGGTTAGTACGAATGGAACTCAACTTTAACTTTTCACATATGAAATAAATAGTGTGATTGGAAGTGATTTCATCAACAAAATGTGTGTTCCAATTATGTGCACGATCACGATCTCTATGTCCCAACATCTCAAACTCATTGTAATCTATATATTTATTCTGATACTGATCTGAATGTTGGGAAAACTTTTTAATGTTATGCAAGCTTCCTCATTAGTATTAAAAAATTATGTTTAGGATCGTCTCAAATTAACCAAAATGTGAGGAATTGTGTGTCAAGTGTTGAGTGTCTTTTATGAGAAAATTATGAGGTTAATTAACTTTTTAAAACACATATACAATAAGTAATTTGCAGAGAAGTAAAACACAGCAACTCATAACACAAATATGATAAAGGAGTTCACCCCTCCTGGGCTACATCTCCTTGGACCTGCTTCAATGGCTAGGCCCTCTTTGGATTAATGGTCAATTCTCTGATTACATGCACATGTAGTTCTCCAATGGCTTTGCAACCTGCTCCATTGGATTCATAAGACCCAAAAACCCCAAAAATGACTATCCAAGCTCTGCAATTGGACTTCAACTGATCTAGGCTTAACCTCCTCTCTTGGTGGCCCTAGGCTTCCTTAAACTTCAATGTAGAAAAATCACGTACAGAAGTTCCTTTCTGCCTGTGCAAACTATTCCATTTTGTTCAGAGCATACAAATCATCTAGGAATGACTCTTTTTGAGCCAAAATTGGTCGAAAAAAGCAAAAGTTATGGTCTCTTCAGTTTTCCCTAGGAAAACTCCACCAAATCTGGAGAAACTCTAGTTAACCCCGCCAAATTTGGAGCAATGTCGGATTTGTCGGACCAGCCAAACTACCACCAACCTAATCCACCATTAATTAAATGTTAATTATGGGTTAATTAACATTAAACTCCACTTCATTCACGTGGTTAGTAATAAGCACTAGCCTCCAGTTATGGTGTTGGTCACATGTGGAGAGGGCTGGCCCTCTCTTTCCCCAACCGCCAAAGTTTAACTCTTTAAATAGAAAGTGCACCCGTTGTATGTTAAGACACACGGTAGTGGTATAGCGGTAAGGCATGGCACTTGTGTGGGCAAGGTTGCAGGTTCGACTACGGCCTCCCCACTATAGTTTTACATGACCTTTGAGAGGGCATGTGGTGGCTTCCAGGCTTGCCACGTGTGAGCCTCTCATTCGTCTACCCAAAATGCCCTAAATCAATAATATTTCGACATTTTTCAAATCCTGATTGAGCCACCTATGGGAATATTCCTTGGAATATTCTTTTGGCTGACTGGGTTGTACGAATGCCTAGTCAGCATCCCAGTCAACCCTGTACCCAAAATTTGCTTATTTGACAAAGCGGACATAAGGCTCTATCTTTCTCATACGAGCTCTGTTTTGAGTGAAATTGGGATCGTATCACCGAGACGGACACGGTCGTTTGGGTTTTGAGTGATTCTGTGCACTTTTATTTTTTAGCAAATTTTTCCCCTAATCCAGATTCCGGTAAAATACGATGCACAAATGATCTCCATTCATTCTCCCTAGAATTTGCAGACAGTATTTTAAATTCTTCTCCATCAAATTCAACTAGATCAATTAGAGACAATGGATTGTGATCAACATGCCATGGTTTCTATTGAAAGTTTTATTAATTATGCACTATCTCATCCACTGCTTCACCTATATCTCTATGGAAATCATGAACGATCTTGTATAATACCAACTCAAACCAACAAAATTCTACAAACTTTTCATCTTCTTGATCAGGAATTGAGTTAAATCAAGGAAGCACACATACAATAGTTGCATTATTCTATCGTGACCATTTATACCCACGTCGATGTTTGTCACATGACCATGATTTTATGACATATATCAATGCAAGGTGCTCAATATGGGTAAGTCACTTGGTATATGCATCAATAAGGGAATTATCATTGTTGACATTGTATGTGTCAACCTATACTTGTTTGAAAACTTTCATACCAACATTTAGAACCACAAATCGATGACTACATTTAGAAAGAGGGAGCTCTAGAAGCAAATGACATGTCCCTTGTGCACCTATATCCCTGTCAACAATAGTTTCACTCAAAAAACTCTTGTATGCACATGTTATTGATTCATTTGGATTTTGAATAGAAGAAACATGCATCAACATATCATGGAATGTTTCTGATCCTTTTCTAGATTTTGTTGCATATTTTGCTATGTAATTAATGATGAGGCGTTTCGAAAGAAAATGTTTCCAATCTATATTATCTCTCCACATCATCAATGTTTCATGATTGTTTGTATTCAATCTATCATCATTTCGTCTTGGTTCATAATTCTTTTATCCATTCTTATCAACATAAAGTTTTGACTCGTCCCATAGATCCCATGGTGCCTTATATTGATATATGAATCTTCTTTCCTTCTTCCGAAGGCATGATCTCTCATACAAGTGATGTGACGCTCAACACAATTAAGAAGTTCTTCATAATCAATCATAGGATCATATTGAAATATTTGTTTTGTGTCCTTTAAGCAAGGATGATCATCAATATTGAGTCTAACCTGAATATTTCTTTGATGTTGATCATGTGGATTCATTGCATGTACACATCCATAAAAATATTATTTTGCAAATATAACTTGCGTAGGATCATCCCAATTCAATGTGTCCATGTTAGGAGCATTTTTTAACCATAGAAATCCATGCACATGTGGATATCCATGATGTTTCCACTCATAGTGACACCAATAATTTGTAGCTTGATGAAAACATTTAAAAATTTCATCTCGAAACATTGTATGCCTTAAGTGCATATAATGTGCTACAATATGAGGATTATCAATTACATTTTGACGTCTCCATTCCTTGGTTCCACTGGATCTTGAGGATATGTACCTGACATTAATTTATGTTCTGGCCATTGCATATATGTTGCACTTAATGTAAATAATATTATAGGACACCCAATTTGTTGAACCAAGTCAGATAATCCAGCACGACACTTATTCCAATATGCATGTGTGCCTCTTATTACAATTCCAAATCACCTAGAATATTTTGATAATGTTCTCGTAACTCCTCTAATGTTGTTAGTATATCTATCATATTCTTCTTTACAAATATTGGAAGTTTGATCATGATCTTTCATAATTATATTGATTAAAAAGTATCTAAATTGTGGGTGCCTGTTGGCTTATTGGGGCCTGACCCAGGTTCGGAGTTAAGTTAGCCAAACAAATCTCTGTACTATTGGCCCTTTGGGCAACAGTCCACAGAGCACGGACTGAGGTCTCACCCGAAGTAGTATGGGAAGGTGCTAGAACTAGGTTTCTGCACCCTGGAGATGTCTAATGAGTTCAAGTGGTCCGCAGTTTGACCCTGCACGCAGGTTACTTCACACACTTTCCTGTAACTCGCAGCCTGATATATTGCCTTTGCGTAGCCCTACCCAGGGGTTGAACACCACACTTTGCGTTATTACCCAAGACCTTACTGGTATTCCAATGCTAGTTGATTATCTTAGCCTACTTGTGTGCTTTAAGTTATACTTAACAACATAAACCATCCATACAGGTGCGCGCAATAAATAAACAATATAATTGCAAATTATATCAAACATGCATTAACCCAAGAACAGTTACACAGAATTATGTAAAAACTTCTCTTTATTAATTCCTTCCTCGATTACAGACTCGACTTCGCCCTGTGCACTCAGCTGCAGGGGTCCTCGCACTCAACTGTGGACTATTAGGCCTCTGCGCACTCAACTGCAGAGCCTTCTCCTACTCTATGACCCAAAGACACACTTCAACCTGCGAGTTAATCACTTAGACTTTTTCCTACTTCTTCCTTCTCCCCTTTTACACTTAGAGCCTCGCTCTATTTATACAAGCCCATGGTCCGGTAGGTCTATCCAGTTGACATTACATTAAAACACTAGGGCAGACAACCCTATGACTCTATCATACTTTCGTGCCCCGCGCCTGAAATTCACGGAGCTTTACAACAAGATTCGGTCAAAACTTGGGCTTTGAGCCTCAAAACATTCCTTGGGGGGATTCCATACCCAATAGGCCCCCAACACAAACATCGTGACTTGCCCTCAAGTCACTCTGTCGGCGCGGAAATCTTTGCGCGGAGTCCCTCCAACTGTTCTCGAACTACACAGAGGTCAGCATCACACTGAGATGCTGCTTACTGGATCTGTTGCATACGATGTTCTGAGACCTCTATGTCAGGAGTGCTTCTCTACATCTATACCGATATCTGTTGCATATGTTTATAGTCTCGCGCCATTGTTTGGATCCTTGGAGCGCGAAGACTGTGCTTCTGTCGGTTAGTCAGATAGCCGGCCCACCCGTGTAGGGCTTCAAGCGGCTGCCATTCACTTTGCCTAGGAAAGGTTCTCCATTTAGTTTGACTAGTTGGACCGTACCTCCCTCTGTGACCTCCTTAACAACGTATGGTCCCAGCCAATGCATTCTGAACTTTCTAGGGAACTTATCAAACTTACTGTCGTACAACAACACTAAATCATTTATCTTGAATGTGCGCAACTTAATATGACGATCGTGTCAGACCTTCTCATGCTGCTTTTGCACCTATTGATGAAAGTCAGCCAGGAACCGTTCCTCCTCAAGTTCGTCCAACTGCACGAACCTTTCTTCCAGGGCTTTGAGAACCATCATACTTGTGAGCACTACTATGCACAGACTAGGTAGAATATACTCCATTGGCATGACAGCTTCCATGCCATAAACTAACCAGAAAGGTGTTTATCCCGTCAGTTTCTTAAACGTCGTCCTATAAGCCCATAGTACTGCAAGTACACGTAGGTCCCAATCGCTTCGTTGTGCATTGCATACTTTGGTTAGCGCAGTCTCCAGTATTTTGTTGAATGCTTCTACTGTCTCATTGGCTTGTGGGTGATATAGTGTGTTTTTCTGGTGATACACCTCGAAATCTTATGTGAGCGCATTGATGGTTTCGTTCAAGAGATGTGTACCATGATCACTCATTAAGATTTTCGGACAGCCAAATCGGGTCAACACATGTTCAAACAAAAAGTTCGCAGCCGTAGCGGCTATGTAGTCTTTGACCGGCTGCGCTTCCACCCATCACGTCAAGTACTCCATCGCGGTGATGATGTATCTCGCGCCCATTTTTCCCTGGGGTTTGATAGGTCCCAAAAAGTCGATTGCCCACTTTTCGAAGGGCTGCAACGTCATTTTTGGATTCAAAGGCATCTCATCCCTTCGTGATGGTTTACCAGTCCTTTGACATATATCGCATGCCTTACAATATGCTTTTGAATCCTGATGAAGGGTTGGCCACCAAAACCCCGCGCGAAGAATCTTTTGTGCAGTTGCTCGTCCTACATAGTGTCCTCCTGCAGCGCCCCCATGTGCTTCCGCGAGGATCTAACTTCTTTCAAATTTAGGTACTTACCTTCGCAATATCTCATAATTTCCCATTTTGTATAGGTGCCTCGTGATGATAGAAAAATCCATCGTGTGCACCACCAATTCCTTCTTCTGTTGGACAGAGTATTCCTTCAGTGTAGTCCTTGTTGTCAGAAAGTGGATTATATCTTCAAAGTGTCCGTCCGCGACATGCACAGCAAAGAGTTGTGCGTCAGGTAATCCTTCCTCCTGTTGAAAAGTGTGCAACAAGAAATGCTTGTTGAGAGTGCAACAAGATGATGGAGCTTAGTGAAAAGAGTCGCCTTCACTAAGTGGGCCTGCAGGCTATTTTTGGCGCAAGTCTATTTTTAGACTATGTCTATTTTTAGACATATGGATCATGTCTATGGATTGCAGGTTGTTGTTTATGGATGATTGGTCAAGTTGGAAAAAATAGATGGACTTCTATTTTTTATCAAAGTGTGAGTGATCACAGTGTGAGTGATCAAAGTCTATTTTTAGACTGGCTGTCAAAAATAGAAAAGTCAAATATTATTGTCTCATAATAATATTTGGACTATAAACTTGATCTTATTCTCTTGGAGCACTTCAGTTTGAGCTACAGAGGTGGCACATGCAGCTGTCAGAAGGAAATACGCTTTTCTTATGAGTCAGTTGAGTTTTTGCATGCATGACTTCAGTTAGAACTCAAGTGAGTTGAGTTTAGTGGACTGGAGGTGCAGTTGATGGAGTTATGTTCAGTTTAGCTTTGTTAAACTAGTTGTATTTAGTCTAACTGATCAATAGACTAGAGATGAGTTGGGTGAATTAGTTATTAATTAATTCAAAAGTTATTAACTCATAATGCAACTATAGAATACATCAGTTAACTCAGTTGCATGTCAGTGCATGTTCAGTTCAACAGGGACAGGTGGTAGAGAATCAGATTGTTATCAGTTGTGACTATAGTTGTGCACCAGATCTTGCACAATCAAGGGATTGAGTATGCCAATGAGTTTTCTCATGTATTTTCCCAGTATTGTAGCCTTTGCTCACGTCCAACAAAGTGTGAGTGACTATTTTGAGGTGAAATACGAGTTTGGTGAGCCATTCTCATCAGTTCTTGAGCAGGTATTGAGCAGTGGAGGCAGGCAAGCAGTGGAATAGATTTGGAGATCAGATCTAAGCTGTATTGTGTGTAACAGGTGGAGCTGATACTGGATTGCTTGTGATAAGCATTGTACTTTGTAATGTTACATGATTCAATCAATATAATATACAGATAGTTGGGGTTTTTAGCGAGATGCTTTCCCCGGGATACATACTGTGTTTATGAGTTTGATTGATGCTTCTATGTGTGCCTGTGAATGTTTCTGCTTCTGTAAATTGATGATCAACGTAGAGGAGATTATGTATTATACATGTTCCGCTTATAATTGTATGATCAGGATAATCTCTGTGAATATGTGTTAAATTATTCAAAATTTCTACACCTCCAAACTAGTAGGTTCCTCGCCTGTCTCAATACGCGACAAGTGATTTGGTCTTGCGTTCAGGCGTCCAGGTTTTACCATGACCTCAAAGTCATATTCTTGGAACAATAAGAGCCACCTACATATGCGCCCCCCCAACACAGGCTTATTGACCAAGTACTTTAGCGCGGAATGGTCTGTATACATCTTGAAATTTCCTCCTAGCAAATAGTGCCGGTATTTTTGGAGCGCGTACACCATAGCCAATCCCTCACGCTCGATTGTGGAATAGTTCTTTTCAGCTTTGGACAATCTACAACTTGCAAACGCGATAGGGTGATCCAAGCCCTCTCCACCATCTTGTGTGAGCACCACTCCCAGTGCTATACCTGATGCATCAACATGGACGTGAAAATCCACATCCCATTTTGGGAAGACGAGGATTGGAGCGAAAGCCAATTTCCCCTTTAGGACATCCAGGCTCTTCATGCAATCATCATTCCAACAGAATGTGACATCCTTTTTCAATAGTTTCTCCATCGGCGTGGTGATTTGGGCATAGCTTTTGATGAACTTCCTGTAGTACCTTGTGTGTCCCAAGGTAGCATGCAACTGTTTAACACTTCGCGGTGCTTCCAAATTCAGAATTACTGCAATCTTCGTGGGGTCTACCATTAGTCCTTGTTTGCAGACCACATGTCCCAGTAGGTTCCCAAAGGGAACGAGGAACGTACACTTCTTAAGGTTCAGCGCAATCTGGTGTCGTCAACAAGTATCCAGCATCAAGCGTAAGCTTGCTACGTGGTGCTTAACCAATCCAAAGACAGTCCAATCATCCAGATAGACCTCTAGGAATTTGTGGATATATTCTTTGAAGGCGGCAACAACTATGCGTGAAAAGATGGCTGACGCGTTTTTTAACCCAAATGGCATGACGGTGTATTGAAATTAGCCCCATTCAGTGGCGAAGGTGGTCTTTCTCCTGTCTTCCGGTGCGATTTTGATCTGGTGGTACCTTGAGAACCCATCGGTGAAAGAATATGCTTCTTTCCCGCCGACATTTTCTAATACTTCATCTGTGAACAGGGTCGGGAATGGGTCGTGTACACAGGCGTCATTCAACTTCCTGATGTCCACGCATATTCTTATGTCATCCTTCTGCTTTTTTTCCTGCACTACCATAGGGCTTACGCAGTCGGATTCTTCCACTGGCTCAATAATTCTGGCTACGAGCATTTTTTCTAGTTTTACGCGGACCTTTTCCTTGTACTTCAGATACAAGTGGTAAGGCCTCTGCTTAACCGGCTTCGTGTCGGGTTTTAGGGTGATCTTCATCATCCCTAAATTGCCAACAATCCCCTTTAAGTCTGTAATCTTGGTCAGGAATAAGTCTTGGTATTCGTGGAGTAACTCAGCTGTGGCATCATCCCAATAGTCACTGAGCGTTGCATACTTCGGTTCGTCCTCTGTCCCAATGTTTCCCTGCTTCGTTTTTACTGGCGTGGTGATGTCAAGATCTTCAATCAATGGTCCTTGAACCTCACGATAGCCTTCAGTTTCTGGAAAGTTAATTTTTCATGGATCTTCATCATCCTCCTCAATATTTACATTGTAATACTTCAGCACGCAGCTCAAATGGGTCGCCCATTCCGACTGAAGCAATTCCATTGGCTCCTGGGGTATTTTCAAGATAATTGCTTTTACTGCATGTAGCGCATCATCAACAATATCCCACCAACGATCCTCAAACGTGAAGGTTAACAGGAATCCTTCGCGCAAGATATCCCATTCGCTCGTGCCATGGCGGAGCTCCGTCTCAGTATACCAATTCATGGGTATGACAGAACAGGTGCACCCACTCAGGTTGTGGCTCTTCCCCATAGACCTTGGTCCATTTTGCGAGGTGTGCATGTGGATCATCCCATCCATCATACTTGTCTATTAGCCACATCTGAGGCGTCCCAAACCGCATGCGCATCATCCTTCTACATTTGCATCAGTCCTCAAAACTTCTTTGATGCGTACCCCACCATATTGTGGGCGTAGCGCACAGTACCCATTTCAGGGCGTCGAAATGTTGCTGTTCTGATACTTCTCTTTCAAATTTGTTAAGGAAATCATCCACCTCGCTCAACCCATCATACATAGGCAGATCTCTTACCTTTGTTGCCACACAGCGCAGCGACCTTGTCATCATGTTATAGTTGAGTGTGGTTACCTCATGTAACCGGTTCTGCCATGATTCTATTTCCTCGTCCGAATATAAGGTGCAGGATCTTTCGTGCTCCCACGAGAGTCTGCCATCTGCTGTTGGATTTACCCAGTCCTTCTCCTACACGGTTATCTTGTAGATACATTCTAGATTTTCGTCGCTATCGTAGTCGCATAATGGCTCTTTGTAGCGCGATCCTTCCGCAGGGTCTAAAGGTACCACTACGCACAGTGACTTTTTCTCAAAAATCATCTTGCGCTTCTTTAGATTTATCACTCCATTCATGTCAATGGCCCAATCTATTCCTAGTAGCGCAGGATAGGGATTGATGTCATCAACAATCTCTATCACTTCGAAATCTACAAGCGCGCTCGCACCTTCAATATCTACAGTTATTCCCTGCAATCTTCCCATATGTAGGATCTTTTGTTGGTTTGTCATTCATAATTGAATAGGATACATTGCAGCGCAGGCCTGCCCATGCGCTCCCATGTCTGCTTTGGCAAGACGTTCACGTCCGATCCTAGATCCAAAATCACTTGATCCATTTCATATTCCCCAATCTGCGTGGTCAATCTCATCTCTCTTCATATTCGAGTTGTGTGTTTCCCGAGCTTTCGGACTACGCGCGGTTCTCCTGGCATGGTTCCATCACATCTAGAGATGATTTCTTACAGCCCCTTCACAGCTATGTCGTCCCGCAACAGCTTCATGCATGTCTCCAAAAATGTAGTGAGCATTGATGGGTCCATTTCTGGTTCCAGTTTTTCTTTACTTCCTGAAGTAGAGGCATCTGCGAAGCTCTTCTTAGCTTCCATGAATGTCTCATTAGCGCTCTCTAAATCAAATTCAGGTTCCTCTGTTGGAGCCTTGCGAACCTAGGCACTCTCTTCGGGTTGCTTTCCTTTGTCATCTCCTGTCATGATACCACTTCGGAGCATAATATTTACATTCGGGTCTTCCTCGCGTGGCTCAGACCTCATCATTTGCAGGTTCTAAGTCGGGGGAGGTTGGATTGCTCCTTTATTGCGCAACCTCACTATCATCGTGGGACAGTCCTCTGTCTCATGATAAAACTAGGTACAATATAAGCATGATGGTCTCATTGAATTTGTACAATCACGGGCATAATTCTCCAGTCCTCCGCAATTGTAACATATCAGTTGTCTGCAGCCTCTTCCTGGTCCCATTCCACCTCGACCTTGTCCGCGCCTGTGAAATCCAGTGCGCGCCATACCTGCATTTTGATCAAGAGCCCATGTTTCGATCTGAACTCTGTAGGTAGGAGTCTGATCCATCATCAATTCATAACTTTTACAGGTACGCTCATCGTGGCCTACCGACCTGCAGAAATTACAGAACAAATGCTGGGAATTCTGCGTATACTTTTGTAATAGATGGCAGTTATCTGTAGCATTCTTCCCTCCTATCTGACAAATCGCACACCATAATGCAGGTGCCACGCTCGGTCCTGCTTGTGCCTCTGGTCTCAATGGCATTGGTCCTCCTCCCACCAGGTAGTTCGTGAAGACTGGACAATGGTCCTTGTCATGTCCCTGGCCTTTGCACTTTACGCACCATACCTCACGCGCTTCTGGGCGAGCTGTCATGTCTTGTTTCAAACTCTGCATCTCAAGGCACAAGTTTTTCAACTGCGCGTGGATCTGTTGAACTCCCAGGTTAGGATCTTGTATCAGGGTCTCATGCAGTCTCATTGCGATCTCCAAGGCCTCGACCTGAGTGGTTAGCTTCTGCTATGACAACACGTTCCTTAGATGCGGCATTAGCAATGCTACAAACCATGCGCAGTGTTGCCCATCCGTCAAGGTCATATTGGCTTCACGAATTGTACACTTTAGTCTTTGATCCAGCTCCCAGGGGGTCTCGCCTAGAAGCATCGCGATTTCCTTAAATCCAATGATTCACTGTGTCTCTGATTTTGGCCTACTAAATTCCTTGTTTAGTGCAGCTTGGATATCCACGATCCCTGTGTTCAGATTGTCATTGGAATGCTTAATGTACCAAGTCAGTGCGCAATCCTGCAGAGCACTGACCAGTGTTTCTTTCTTTATATTGTCATCCGTGATTCCCTGTGCTTCCCATACAGCCCTTACCACGAACCAAAATTTGTTCGGATCTTCATTCCCTACTCCTTTGAACACCAACAACTTTATCGCGCTTTCCATATTAAACTTTGGTGGTGGTGGAGGTGGTGTGGGCGAAGAAAGGGATGAAGATGGTGAAACTGGTGGTGGTGTAGGTGGGAGTGGTATGCACGGAATTCGCTGCTTTATCAAACTGATCGCACTTCTTGGTGAAACCTTCACGAGTTCTTCCTTGCTTTATCACGGAGGTGAAATCATGGGGCTAGTTTCTAGTTCTGCGCTACCTTCGTTTATGTAGATCCTCCCACTTCCCATAGCCCCAAACATCAATTTATTCACATAACCCGCTTTTCACACGGTAGCATTTTAATCCAAGTGTTCAAATATTTAACGTACTTACCTCGTGGCCCTTTGAGGAAGCGACATTCCGCCTCGCTATAGCTGACTGAAGTATCTACCGCGAACTCGGTAAAAAATCCTCCTATAATTCGATCGAGCCAGTGATCCATAATTCGCGCAATCTTATCTTCCGATGCTTCCAATCTACGCACCAACTCTAGAGTCCACACAATAGGTTTGTTGAGCCTACACCTTCCTTGATTGTCTGCTAGCTTCGCAATCCACTCGTACAACTCAGAGGGGAAGGATGCAAAGAAAATTTCGTGGATTTCCGTATATAAGTAGCAATCTAACCACTCTTCCTTTGATAATCGCGGATTCCTATTTTCCTGTGCCGCGAACTTGTGAATCTTTCTGTCCAACCACTCTTCAATTCCTTTCTTTGTCGGATTCCAGTGATACGACATCAGACATCTCTATGCAGATCCTGGTCCTGGCAACGGAACCATTTGTTGGCTTATTGGGGCCTGACCTAGGTTCAGAGTTAAGTTAGCCAAACAAATCCTGGTACTACTAGCCCTTTCAGCAATAGTCCATGGAGCGTGGACTGAGGTCTCACTCGAAGTAGTATGGGAGGGTGCTAGAACCAGGTTTCCACACCCTGGAGATGTATGATGAGTTCAAGTGGTCCGCGGTTTGACCTTGCGCGCAGGTTTCTTTGCGCACTTTCCCGTACCTCGCAGCCTGATATACTGCCTTCGCGCAGCCCTACCTAGGGGCTAAACGTCGCGCTCTGCGTTATTACCCAAGACCTTACTGGCATTCCATTGCTAGTTGATTATCTTAGCCTACTTACGTGCTTTAAGGTATACTTAACAACATAAACCATCCATACAGGTGCACGCAGTAAATAAACATTATAATTGCAAATTATATCAAACATTAATTAACCCAAGAACAGTTACATAGAATTATGACAAAACTTCTCTTTATTAATTCCTTCCTCGGTTACAAACTCGACTTCGCCCTGCGCACTCAGTTGTGGACTATAAACCCTCTGCGCACTCAGCTGCAGAGCCTTCTCCTACTATACGACCCAAAGACACACTTCAACCTGTGAGTTAATCACTTAGACTTTTTCCTACTTCCTCCTTCTCTCCTTTTACACTTAGAGCCTCGCTCTATTTATACAATCCCATGGTCCGTGGACCATGGGTAGGTCTATCCAGCTGACATTACATTACAACACTAGGGCGGACAACCTTGTGACTCTATCATACTTTCGCACCCCGCACCAGCAATTCGCGGAGCTTTACAACAAGATTTGGTCAAAACTTGGGCTTTGAGCCTCAAAACATGCCTTGGGGGGATTCCATGCCCAACAATTGATCCCGGTGGATCTTCAGATACAATGGCATGGAAAAACTCAGAAATAAAAGTGATTGGAAGGAAGTCAACTCAATATCAGAGCGTAGATCTCGTCATCCTGATTCCAATGGCATGAACGACACTTCAATCCGAGTCCAATGATGAAGTTATCACACAGGGAAGGTTGCTTTAATCCTTAAGGAAATTAGGATTTTTCCTTTGAAAAAGGGCTTTAAGCCTTAAAGGCAAAAATTGCATTCGGAGGACTTATGGAGGCAGATTTAAGAGCAGTGCAGTGGAACCCCCGATCGCCAATCCCTAATTAAATTGGATCGGCAGATCGGCGGGCAATTGGATCGGAGGTCGTATATATATTCGTATACCTATATATATATATATATATATATATATATATATATATATATATATATATATATATATATATATCAGCAAACAGGTAAAGAGATCGGTGATCAAATAATTCGCGGGATCATTATCGGAACGCTGATATCGGCGATCGGCAGTTGGCACTTCCCCGGTCACAGGACTTTAGAGACATCGATATGCCAATTTGCGACCTCAAGTTGGACCCGATATGGAATATATGCCCGATTTCATGTTTTTTGAAGTCCGGGTAAATGGTTTTGGGGCGGATTTTTAATGTTTTTGGGATTTTTGAGGTCTTATCGCCTCAACGATAAAAAGACAATTTTAAGAGGTGGTTACACCTGCCGATCCTTCCACACTGCTGGCCTCCATTGTTAACCAGACAGCCTCGATTTAAAGGGGATTTTGTCCAAAGAACCCATTATAAAACCTGATCGTTGGAAAGAGCGGGGAAGAGGTATTTTTTGTGGCAGCACATTGTTTCGTTTGGTAGGAGGCTGAGAGTGCTATTTGTCTGTGTTTTAGATAGTTTTATATGACTCCAACCCCTTTTATTGCTACGGACGCATTGGTGTTGTTTACCTCTCCATCTCAGGCATCCATTTCACAGGCCATCTTGCAGATTGGAGGTATAAGCCTCTTGTGGACAATTGATGATTGTAATTCTCTTTTCTTTCATGCCATTTAATAAGAAAGGCCTCCCCATTGTTGAGCTGGGCCCGGAGACGTAGTCCCAATTGGATGAACTCTGTTATCAAGCCTTGGTGTCTTCTTTTTATGCTTTTTTATGTGTTTACTTCTTCTTTTCTTATGACCGCACATTTCTGTGTTAAGTTGCAATTTTGCATGTGATTCTTTTCTATACATCTATAAGCAAAAACATCCTTGATCAAGTGGTATCATAGCAAGGCTTTTTAGATGTGAATTGCATGTTTGCATGCTAACAAGAGGCAGGCTTCAAAGAGGAGAAGGGAATCTATAACCTTTCGATCTAGAAACAGGCATGCACCTCGAAGGAGAAACATGGCAGAAGATGAAGCTCATATTGAAGAGGAGCATAATTTCAGAAATACTTTCTATTCAATGGAAGAGAACATCAATCAGTTGGTTTTAAGACTGGAGAAAGCAGAGGAGAGAAATCCAGAAGGACAAGGTTCAGCACATGGGAATGGTGGAGAAGAACCCCCTACTTCTCCTTCTGGTAGTGAAGGCTCTACTTCCTCTCACCACCATAATCATAGAAATCCAAAGGATGCATCTAAGAAACATTTTTTTTAATTAGATGTTAAATTTGATCTTCCTGTGTTTAATGGTGAAAGTAATGCAAAGAAGTTTAATAATTGGATCAGGCAGATTGAGGTTTAATGTAGGATTCAGCAAATCGTAGAGTATGAGGCGATAATCCAGCTGGCCTCTCTACAGCTGGGCAGCACAGCTCTCATTTGGTGGGAGAGCAAATTGCAGAGCAGTAAAAATGTGGGTAAGCTCTTTTCCTCATGGTCTGATTTCACTTATGTGTTAAAGGAACAGTTTTATCCCTTAGGATAGAAACAGAAAGCTTTGATGAATTAGCAATATTTAAGGCAAGGCAAAGGGCAGGATGTTCAGATTTTTACAAAAGAGTTTAGGAAGAAAGCACTGAATTTGGGTATTGCACTTGATGCACCTGAAGTTGTAACTAAGTATATTGGCTCACTGCATAGTTATATTAGGCATTCATTGTTATTGTTTGAACCAACCACTATTGATTCAGCCAGCGTGAAAGCAATTCATATTGAGAACAGGGGCAAGAATGAAAGAGAGGATCAGTCCAGAAAGCCATCGTTCAAACCTCCCAATGGCAAATCCAAAGCGAAATGGAAAGGGAAGGAGAAGAAAACAGCAGCAGCCAAAGAGGGAGAGCGGCCTTATTGCAATCACTACAAGAAGGAAGGCCACGATGATGATCACTATTGGAAGCAGCACCCAGAAAAGCGTCCAAAGAAGTATGGAGGAAAAGGGAAGCAGAAAATGGTAGCACGACACAACAAGACCTTGGATCGGATTCGGGAGATGAAGCACTAGTCATAGTAGCGGGAACAAAAGGTACCCTTACACCTCCTGCTGATTCTAAATCACATGAAAGTACCAGTTCTATAGATGAGTCCCTTTCGAATGATAGAAAAAGAATTGAATTATTTAATATCAGGGTTGTAGTAAATCACACCAAAGTAGAAACTTTGTATGATACTGGGTCCCAAGCAAACTTAATTGTAGAATCCCTGGTAAAGAAGCTTGGCTTAGAGACAAAACTACACCCAAAACCTTACCCGCTGGGATGGATACATGATAAAGCGAAATTGAATGTAACCCAGCAGTGCAAGGTCAAGTTTGTGATTGCGTCTAAGCTAGTAGACGAAGTAGAGTTGGATGTTATACCATTGGATATCTGTGGCATGGTATTAGGGATCCCATACTGTATGACAGAAAAGCAGTCTTTTTCCACCATGAGAGTAAATATCACATCACCAAGGATGGGGTAGAATACATAGTGTGGGCTCATCAATATAAGATTAATGTCAGCCTCGTAAGCGCTGGGCAGATGAAATGACTGGTGAATTCTAGTAAAACATGCATGCTTATGGTCGTAAGGGAGAAAGAGGCTGATTTCGCTAATGCATTCCAGGGCTGCGATGGGAAGCATAAACAGGAATTAATGGAATTGATTTCTGATTATAATGAACGGTTTCAAGAGCTGAAGGGACTACCTCCGAAGAGGGAAATCCAACATGAAATCCATCTATTGCATGATGCCCCTCTACCAAATATTGGCATGGACAAGATGTCGGCGATCGAGATGGAGGAGATCAAGAGGCAAGTGCAGGAATCGCTGGACCAAGGCGTAATCAGGCCGAGCTCCTCTCCATGTTGTTCATCGATTATTCTAGTGCCAAAGAAAGATGGCAACTGGAGGATGTGCGTGGACTACCGCGCGCTCAACAAGATATCGGTGAAAAATCGCTATCCCCTCCCATGCATAGATGATTTATTAGACCAATTAAAAAATGTTGTATATTTCACAAAGTTGGATTTGCGCAGTGGATATCACCAGGTTAGAATTGCAGAGCAGGATGTGTGGAAAAACGCTTTCAAGACCAAGCAGGGGCTGTTCGAATGGATGGTGATGCCATTCGGGCTTTTCAACGCTCTAGCCACCTTTATGTGGGTTATGAATAATATATTTCAGCCTTTCATTGATGAGTTTGTTCTCGTGTATTTAGATGATATACTAGTTTTTAGCAAAAGTTGGTTTGAACATGTGAGTCATGTAAAGAAAGTGCTTGATGTGCTGAAGAAAGAAAAAGTCTTTGTAAAATTGTCAAAGTGTGAATTCGGGAAAACCTCTTTGGGTTACGTAGGTCATATTGTTGGTCATGGTCAGTTAAAAATTGATCCCTCTAAAGTTGAAGCAATTGTAAATTGGCCTAAACCTACTAGTGTAACCAAGGTCCGTAGCTTTTTAGGTGCAGTCCAGTATTGGAGGAGATTTATTGCTAATTTCTCTGTTATTGCAGCACCTTTGAACACATTGACAAGTGTGAAACAGGTCTTCCAATGGGGAGGAAGACAGCAGAAGTACTTCAAAACATTGAAGGAAAAAATTAGCACTACGCCAGTCTTAGCCTTACCCGATCTCCAACAACCATTTGAGATCGAAACCGATGCCAGCGGTTATGCCATGGGAGTTGTACTAATGCAGCAAAAGAAGCCAATTTGTTACCATTATGAGAAGTTTTCTCAAGCTGTGATAAACTATCCCACCTATGACAAGGAGCTTTATGCCTTGGTGCAGAGTGTGAAAAAGTGGAAACACTACCTGATCGGCAAGGAGACCATCATCCATATAGATCATCAGCCCTTGCAGTACCTTCAGTCACAAACCAAGTTGTAGCGATCTCATCATTTCAAGTGGATGGACTTTCTTCAATAGTTTCATTTGGTAATAAAGTATAAGAAGGGCACTAGCAATAAAGTGGTTGATATGCTATCTCACCCTCCTATTTCTGCTTCTGTTATTTTGCATAATGCTTTGTTATCTTTTGAGAGTTATGCTGAACAATATGCTAACAATGATGACTTTAAGGAGGTTTATGCAAAATTAACCCATGGTTCACAGGTGGACAACTATCACTTGCAGGGGAAATTGTTGTATCACCTTGGTAAATTGTGTATTCCCACAGGAGAAAGAGTACATGTAATTCGAGAGGCCCACACCTCTCTTGTGTCTGGACACTTTGGTGTCGAAAAGACTTTATGTCATGTACAAAGATTTTGTTTTTTGCCTCATATGAAAAACATTGTGACTCGCTATGTAAAGGGTTGTGTGATGTGTTCTGTTTCAAAGCCCTCTAATAGAAAACTTGGGCTCTACACACCACTCCCTATTCCGAGTCGTCCATGGGAAAGTGTATCAGTGGACTTTGTAGGAGGTTTACCTTTGTCTAGGAAGAGTCACGACTATTTGTATGTCGTCGTTGACCGTTTCAGCAAGATGTGTATTCTTATGCCTTGTAAAAAGCAGATTACTGCAGAGCATACTTCTTCTCTTTTCTTCCAGCATGTTTGGTTCCACTTTGGATTACCCACGTCAATTGTGTCAGATCGGGACTCTCGCTTCCTTGGAGAGTTTTGGACCAGCTTGTGGAGGATGATGGACACCAAATTGAAAAGAAGCACAACATTTCACCCATAAACTGACGGACAGACAGGGGTTATTAACCGTATCGTGGTACACTTATTACGAGGCTATTGTGGGAAACATCCCAAGTTGTGGGATGAACATCTCCCCTATATACAACATTCCTACAACCGAGCAGTGCATTCATCTACGCAGCGTTCACCATTCGAGACATGTTTTGGTTACCTGCCCAAGGACCCTTTTCATATGGTCTTTGGAAGGAAAGATGGCTCCAATGGACGTAATGATAGGGATAAAGATCAATAGTTCATTCAACGAATCCAATTGATTCACCAAGCAGTGCAAGAGAAATTGGAGAAAATTCAAGCCCGTTATAAGGCTCGACATGATAAACACCAAGTTGACCATCAATTCCAAGTGGGCGACAAGGTGTGGTTCCACATCAGCAAAGACAGGATGAAGGGAGAAGGAAAGAAGTTGTAGCCAATCCGGTATGGACCATTCACCATATTGGAGAAGATTGGGAACAATGCCTTTCGTCTTGACTTGCCAGTATATATGCAGATGTACTCAATAGTGAATGTGGAGAACCTAAAGTTGTATGAACCACCTTTGATCATGGACACTGATGAGGTGGGCACAGTTCCTACAGTCGATGATTTTGCACCAAAATATCTCGATGAGTTTCCCGAAGACATCATCCTCGACAGAAGAACCAGGACTTCACAGTGAGGAGATGTAGAGTACCTTCGAGTTGGATTCAAGGGAATGCACCCCAGCAAGGCCAGATGGCTAGAGAAAGAGAAAGTGAGGGAACAGTTCCCTCACTTTCCAATTGACTAATGAAAAGATTTTGGCGGTCCAAAAGCTCCTTAATGGGGAGGATTGATCCAGGTGGATCTTCAGATACAATGGCATGGAAAAAATTAGAAATAAAAGTGATCGGAAGGAAGTCAACTCAGGATCAGAGCGTAGATCTCGTCATCTTGATTCCAACGGCGCGAATGACACTTCAATCCGAGTCTAGATGATGAAGTTATCACACAGGGAAGGTTGCTTTGATCCTTAAGGAAATGAGGATTTTTCCTTTGAAAAAGGGATTTAAGCCTTAAAGGCAAAATCGCAATCAGAGGACTTATGGAGGCGGATTTAAGAGCGGTGCAGTGGAACCCCTGATCGTTGATCCCCGATTAAATCGGATCGGCGGGCAACTGGATCAGAGGTTGTATATATATATATATATATATATATATATATATATATATATATATATGAGCGAACAAGCAGAGCGATTAGCTATCAAATAATCGGCGGGATCATTGTCGGGACACTGATGCGATCAGCCAACACCGATATCCGTGATTGGCAATTGGCGGTCGGAACTTCCCCGGTCACAGGACTTTAGAGACGCTGATATGCCTATTTGCGACCTCAGGTCAGACCCGATATGGATTATATGCCCGATTTCATGTTTTTTGAAGTCCAGGTAAATGGTTTTGGGGTGGATTTTTAGTCTTTTCGGGATTTTTGAGGTCTTATCACCTCAACGATAAAAAGACCATTTTAAGAGGCGGTTATGCCCGCCGATCCTTCCATGCTGCTGGCCTCCATTGTTAACCAGACAGCCGCGATTTAAAGGGGATTTTGTCCAAAGAACCCATTATAAAACCCGATCGATGGAAAGAGCGGGGAAGAGGCATTTTTTGTGGCAGCACATTGTTTCGTTTGGTAGGACGCTCAGAGTGCTATTTGTCTGTGTTTTAGACAGTTTTATATGACTTCAGCCCCTTTTATTGCTACAGACGCATTGATGTTGTTTACCTCTCCATCTCAGGCATCCATTTCATAGGCCATCTTGCAGATTGGAGGTATAAGCCTCTTGTGGACAGTTGATGATTGTAATTCTCTTTTCTTTCATGTCATTTAATAAGAAAGGCCTCCCCATTGTTGAGCTGGGCCCGGAGACGTAGTCCAAATTGGACGAACTCCGTTATTAAGCCTTGGTGTCTTCTTTTTGTGCTTTTTCTGTGTTTACTTCTTCTTTTCTTATGTGCACATTTCTGTGTTAAGCTTCAATTTTTCATGTGATTCTTTTCTATACATCTATAAGCGAAAACATTCTGGATCAACAATGTCTTCCAAACTTGTTATCACGATATCGAAGAAGATGTTTTGCATACTCATGAAGATGGACATTTCTATCTCGCACTTGCAACCAATCTACATTTCTTTTTGGGAACAATGATGGAAATTCCATATCGAATAATCCCATAGTGTTATACTCATTTATTGGAGATGAGCTAATGCTAGGGCAACTAAGCACTTCCTCTATATTAGGTTGTTTCTTTACATTAGGTTTATTTACCCAACCTCGAATAATATAAATCTCTCGTTGGGAATTTGGAAACTTTGATGCAAAAAAAGATGTTTGTAAGCCATTTAATGCATAATCATTCCCTAGAACCCCTTCCAACATTGTAAATTCAGTGTCATTATCTATCTTTGGAAAAGTAACGACATTAATCATATGTGATACATTTGCTGCAATTTTAGGTAATTCTTGAATTGCATCATTATCAATTTGAACTCCATGATAATATGGATCATTCTCAATATTATAATATAATGCACACAATACAAATTTATTTCTGACAATAAAATGATAACTTGATCCTTTTGCACCTTTTTTCCGCACAAAAAAGATCAAATCCAAGTCTTTAATATGTCGAGGTAATTTCATGGAAAGATTGGTAACCTCTTATGAAAAACTAATGGTGTGTCTATATTTGTATTTTCCACCTATTGAGTGCATAACCCACAAAATTGGACTTACATTTGATATCAACATCTCTTCAACTTATGTGAGAGTTGCAAGAACTTTGGGTTGTTCTCCTGGATTCATATGGTTATTAGCTAAAAATATATGATGACTTCCTTCTCTTTTACATCTCATGCACATTGGACTTGTATTTGTCTTAAGTCTTTGAATCCAACATATGGCTCTTCACACACATGACACATTTGAACTTTAGCCAATCGATCAATCCTATCACAAAATTTTCGATGTGCAATATTCATATCAGCAAGAGTTTCAGGTTGAGCTTGGGCATAGATATATTTTAAACATATTTTTTTGTAGGATTTTATTTTGCATCTTGTACCATGTTTGAGTTGGTTAGATATTGTTTTCTTTGTCGATATTCTCTTTGTTTTTCATTTTTTTGTTTCCTCTATTCTTCATGCTCTTCAGTTGTCATTTCCTATGGCTTTTTTTGTTTATTTCCTCTTTGCTCTGCATTTTCTTCTATTCTTTGTTTTTCCCTTCTTGTTAATATGCTCTTTGATTTTCTCTTTGACATGATTTTCTCTCTTCTTATTATTGTGCAGTTTTCATTTCTAGTGTCTTTCTTTGTCGACATGATCTTCTTTGTTCATTTTGTTTTATCTTTTGTTCTTCATGCTCTTTAGTTGTCATTTCTAGTGCCTTTCTCTATCAACTTGCTTTTACTTGTTCATTTTCCTCTATCCCCTATTCTTCATGCTCTTCAACAGTGATTTCTAGTGCCTTCATCTATCAACTTGCTCTTACTTGTTCATTTCCATTTATCCTTTGTTATTCATGCTCTTTAGCTGTCATTTTTTTGTGTATTTTTTTGTTGATATGTTTTTTCGATATTCTCTTTGATATGTTGTATGAGTTTCTCTTTGTTCTTCACTTTTCCTCTTTCTTCGATATTATCTTTGTTGGTCACACATATTCTAAATTTTTCATCTATTTTTATTGTTGTCGTTATTGCCTAACATGTTCATGTGTTTGTCTTCTTATATCCTCAACATTCATCCATCTCATTATTATGAGAGGACATGGTAGTGTGATTATTGTAACACAAGAATCAATGCACATCACAAATAATCACTTTTTTGTTATCCACTTAAATCAATGCTCTCCAATAGTTAAATTACTTTTAAAGCAATGCACATCATCCATCTAGTTACACCAGATCGGGAATTAACATCTACACTAAAATCAATGCATCTAGAAAAAATAATCTAAAAGAAATAGAAATCAAAGTCATATTGAAATCAATGCATTTTGTGCAATCAATCAAATAGCATTATAAATTGGAATCTACATTGAAATCAATGCATTTAGTGTAATCAATTAGATAGCATTAGATATTAACATCTACATTGAAATCAATGTATTTTTTAAACTTAATGAAAATTTCAATAATTTTTATATGATTTTGAGACTTTGATGACTTTCTAAATCCAACTTATTTTACCTTGCACAAATACTTTATTTCATCTTCCTCTATATTAATTGGAAGCTCAATGATAGGTTATTTTGTAGTGGAAATCCTATAATAAAATTGTCCTAAAATGGAAACTAAAATGACAATGAAAATTGTAATGTGACCTTGATAGCAATATGAACTACAACATAATATTATTACTATTTAATATTAATATGGTTAATAATTAATAATTAATAATTAATACTATTAATATAATATAATATTTAATATTCATATTATATTATATACTATTAATATTATATTATATTAATATGTTATTAATATAAAATAATATTTAATATTTAATATGTACAAAGAATGAATTTTACTTCATTTGATTATCATTTATATTTGCTAATGCCTTACATTTCGTTCTTAAAATCACCGAAATTTAAAAACAAATTCAATTGACTTTTCTATTCACTGAGAAAAAATTAGTTAAGATGCGCTTTACCAAAAATCACGTTGAATTTATTTGGAGTACAATAAATCTATTATGTTTAGTCTAATTAAGACTTTTTTTTTCAGAGAGAAAAAAGCTTAATATATTATATGAGGAATATAAAAGTCCAATATTTGCAGAAATACATCCAATAGTTCTAATTATGATCTGTATGCCACATAGTCTCAAAAATTCCTATGTTCTATAGCGTAACATAATAACTAAGTAGCTATAAAACTATCTACTATCAAGTCTCTGTAATTAGTACAGAGAGAAACATGATTATAGAGGGAAAACATCATCTGGTGAGGCAATATTTCCAAAACAGAGCACTAAAAGTCTGGTAAAACAAAATCTTGGATCTGAAATGTGGATCCATCTGAAACTATCTCAAGATGCCAAAATCCAGGAGAGGAGGTAAGACCCATTTTAGAAAGTGCATCAGTTGTAGAATTTTTGTCCCTGCTGATGTGCTGAATAGTGTTGTTCACCATGCGGCTCTAGTAGTAGTTGATCTTGTCTCTCCAACCGGTCAGGTGCTATGCCAAAATGACATTTCTCCTATTTACCGAATCAACCAATATCTTCGAATCTCCATAGATAGCCACTTGCTGTATGTCTAGGAAAATACAAAATTTTAAAATTCCTGAGAGAGCTAAGGCTTCAGCCAAATTATTGGAGCCATGATCTCCGTGCCAGAAAGATGAAAATTGAGATGATTCATTTATCTTGATGTGGAAACCACAGCCACATTGTCCCTTTTGTGCGGCCCCGTCGAAGTATGCGGTCGACTGAGAAAGTTGTACAGATGATGACCTGTCTGGGCAATTGTTCTGGTGCTTGATTTTCTTCAGAGGAAGAGATTCCAAACAAACAGAGATAGAATCCAAAGTTTTAGCATATGAAATTTTCGAGCTGTTGAAGACGCAATGGTTGCGCCATTTCCAAATATACCACATGGATAAAATACAAATTCTACGCCATAGGATATGACGCTCACTGCATTTTATGAACCATTTCTGGATCGAATCCTGCACATCCAGATTAAAGCCATAAACTCTATCTAATTCCTGCCAAATATGATATGACTGCTTGCATTTAAGAAATATATGCAAGTTTGACTCCTCGTCCTCTCTGCATAAAGAACAGATGTTAGGTCCATTCCATCCCCTCTTCATTAAGTTCTCCCAGGTAAGGTTTCGATTGTGAAATGCAAGCCAAGAAAAGAGAATCATCTTCGTAGGGCAACCATCTTTCTATAAGATTTGTGGGAAAATAGGGGATCCAATTGATTGTTGTCCGATCAACTGCTGATAAATTCCATTAACTGATATATCCTCCGCCTCATTCGAGATGTTCCAAGATAGGAAATCCGAATCTCTTGTTCTGAAAAAACCTCCATTTTGTAGCCTCAACCTTATGCTATTCCACTGTTGCACAATCTCATGGGGAATGTTTAATTCGACTGCATCTTTCCACCGTGGAATGGGGCCATTCCATTCTGCAATCAATTTATCCCAATAAAAGTATTTGCTTCTGTGAAAATGATGAAGAAGGGAATCTGGAATATCAATTTCCTCAGCCCCACATTTGAAGCGGTCACTGACAATAATGATTTTATTCCCCGATTGAAAGCGCCAAATCAAATGCTTCAAGCAGAGCGCCTCAATCCTTCAGAAACTAAGCCATATGGGGGATCCATATGCTACACCAATAGAGCCTCTACGATACCAGAAAAGGAAGTTCTTCTTTGCAAGATACTTCGATCGTATCATATGACTCCACGGGCATACACCTTGAATTGCTCTCCAAAAAGACTTGCACAGGAGAGCTCTACCAAAGATTCTCAAATTGGTTAAACCCCAACCGCCCATCGACTTAGGAAGAGTAATACCGGACAGCTTAATAAGATGAAATTTACCCCTATCAGCATGACCCCCCCATATGAAATTTGCAGAAATTCTATTCATGTTGTTGATGATACTCACCGGAAAATGGTATAGGTGCGCCCAATATATAGAGATTTGATTCAAAATGGATTGTACTAATATAATTATCCCTGCCAAAGATAGGCATCTATACTCCCATGCGGAGATTCTCCTATAGAATCTGTCCACAATCCAGTTCCAATCAGCTCTCGAGTATCCATTCGCTTTTATCCGGAAACCCAAATACTTTATACCACTGCTGATATGATGGGCTTTTATACCAAATAGCTCAGATAGCCAATGAACATCTTCCTGCTTGAGATCAGAATGGTATATAAAATATTTATCCAAGTTAACCTGAAGTCCCGTAGCCCTTTGAAATTTTTCCATTATATTATGAAAGCGCATCCAAGTGGTCCTGCAAAACATAGCGAATAATAATATATCGTCTACAAAAAAATTATGAGTCAGAGATATGTTTCTGCATATTTTGAGAGGCCGCCATGCTTGCTCACTCACAGCCTTATGGATATGTAAGCTGAGAGAGTCTATAGCCAGTATAAATAATAAAGGGGAGAGAGAACATCCTTGGCGCAGCCCCCTCTCTGCACTGAAAAAGGGGGTAGCAATGTCGTTTATAATAATAGCGTAATCCACAGGATCGACACAAGCGATGATCCAGTTGATCATGTTGCTCCTCAAACCGATTCTTGCAAGTAAACACCTGATATATCCCCAATCTATGCAACCATATGCCTTCCTGAGGTCTACTTTGATTAAGACCACCTCTCTATTCTTTGAGTGGATGGAGAATAACGCCTCCTGTGTACCAGCGACAGCATCATGGATGCTTCTCCCTTTAAGAAAACCATACTGTTCTTTTGATATTGACTCAGATAACACTCCTTTCAGCCTTTCTGCAATGATCTTTGATAAAATTTTGAAAGTTGTATTACATAAAGAAATCGGCCAATAGTCCTGAAAAGTCTGTGCTTCCTTTTTTTGGGAATGAGTGCTATATATGTGGAGCTTAATTGTCTGCTGATATTCCCCTTTATTCTGATCTCTTCCAGCATCTCTAATAGATCGTCCTTTATATATTCATAGAAATGTATAAAAAATTCTATAGACCAGCCGTCTGGTCCAGGGCTCTTGTCCCGGCTGAAAGATTTCATGGTCGCCTTCAATTCCTCCTCTGAAATAGGCTGGAACAGCTGGTCGTTTTCTTCATTATCAAACATCACTGGGTAAACTTCTATTCCCCACAATATATCTTGAAAACTTCTATACTCCATCCTTTGATATTGATTTTTGAAATGAGCCACTGCTTCCTTTGAAATGTCTTGCAGAGAGTATAGATAGCCTCCATTCCCGTCACTAATTTTCCATATTGTGTTTTTGACCCTTCTGGCATTGGCAAATCTATGGAAAAACTTCGAGTTTTTATCGCCTTCTTTCATCCACATGGCCCTGCTTTTCAGGCGCCAGAACATTTCTTCCTTCTTCAGAATAAGCAGTTTCTTTTTTTGGAGACTCTTGATGCGATGTCTCCTTTCGAAATTTAAAGAGTTATAATCCGAAGAATATGCAGTATTATCTAGTTCCTTTTGGATGTCTTGAAGTTCTTTTCTATTGGATCGTCTTTTCTGATACTGCCAATCTTTAACAATTTTCTGGATTTTGATCATCTTGTTCATAAAATTCATCTGATGAGAACCAGCTCCGCTTGCTGCAAACTCTCGCCACGCTTTAACAACAATGTCATTAAAATTAGGCTCCTCAAGACATTGTTTGTTGAATTTAAAGGGGATTCCTTTCCTGATACCCATAGACTTCCATCCCAGAACTATCGGCCGGTGGTCCAATATGAAGCAGTTTTCTACCAAAGAGAAAGGCATGCCGAGGATATCTATCAGGGAGGCATGAATAAGGAATCTATCTATCCGCTTTGCAATGTAAGCCTCTTCGCACCTTCCATTGTCCCAAGTGGGCAGTATTGTGGGCGGAAGAATGTCAATGAAGTTTCTCATAAGAAATTCATTCCTGATCATAGTAGCATTTGGATCCATTCTCTTACTTTTCCCCCATATTTCATCTGAGCTGAAAGTAATATTAAGGTCACCTGCAATCAACAGTGAATCAATATTTGTTCCGATGCAAATAGGCCTTCCCAATATGCTGATCTGTTCCTATATGGAGCATATATGTTCAGAATGTTGATGGGACATCTAAGACCTCTAATATGTGCAGAGATAAGAATGCCCGCTAAGCAGCTGTATGCCTTCGCACATATCCACTGTGGATCCCACAAGATAGCTAGACCACCAGATAATCCTATGGCATCAATAGCAGAGATGTGACATTGAGGAAGCATTTTCCGAAAATAGGATATAGTGGCTGGTACCGGATGCATAGTTTCTTGGATTAAAATGATTTTAGGACTCTTAGACAAAAAAAGGTTTCTTAAGGCAAAGTACTTCAAGTCTGCTCCCAGGCCTCGAATATTTACAGATAATATAAAATTCATTTTGAAGGAAGATCGGCCTTTCCAGCTCTAAGAGGCCTATCAACTGAGACATCAGTGATGGGAACATCCACCAGCGAAAGATTCCTGAAACAGAAATCGGATACCACACCCCTCCCCCTGAAATGTCTACTACCCCTGTTGTTCTTCCTTCTTACAGTGATATTCATAGCAGAAGAAGGGTTGATTCTTGGAGAAGTAGGAGACTTCGGTTTATGAACAGTGAGGGGTACAAGAGCGAGAGATTTCTTGGATAACATATAGTCTAAATCGCTACCAATCGAGTTGATAGGCGATTGAGTCGGAGAGTTAGCAGGAGTGGGAGTTATCAGTGGATCGGCGCCTTTATCCCCAGGAGAGGAATCAATAACATGAGGTGATAGCGGACATCGATGGGTACAGTGATCATTTATGACAGAATAGAGTGGATTAGGAGGCAAAATCGAGACGTTTTAATCCCTGATTGGTTCCATAGGATGATTCAGAGGAAGGGGCATCTCATACTCGGAGGCTGTCTCCAAATCCGGCATCAACGGTGATATCCGGAGTAACGGATCAGGAACAATAGGCCGATTGGGAGTATTCTGATGACCACCGATCGGAGAATCTGAACTGAGGGGGCGAGGAGAGATAATAGGGGAAATAGATTTCTCTGGTATCTTAACAGGATCTAGAGAGTTATAAGGATATTCTGAAAATTTAGTGAGGCGATGATGATTTCGACCCAAAGCTCGCCTTCTCGGGCAATGCACGATGAGGTGTCTAGTATGATGACACGTTGTACACCTAAAAGGCACACCCCAGAAGTCCAATCTCTGTCTGATCGACAAATCTCTCCAGCTGGTGTCGATATGCTCCGGGAACCCACCTCTGAAGGATCTATCAATCAGAATCCAGGCAATACGTTTGTCTTTCTCCCCCCGACACCAGGGATCAACATAAACACATCTACCAACAGCATTACCAATCTCAGAAAGAGTCTCAAAAGACCACAATTCCAGAGGTAGACCCGGAAGTTTCATCCAAATAAGATTATTAGAAGGAGTGTTTCTAAGGGGATTAAATCCCAGATACCACCTGTGCAGAGAAAGAAAACTACAGCCATATACCCATTGGTGTTTTAAAATGGCTTCCCGATCCCCTGCATTAAGAAAATGGGAACAAAACCATTCTTTCAAGAGCTTAGCAATTATCGGGATATACCCGATGATGGGTTTCCACTGAGCTTCTAGCCAGTCTCTCATCTGGTTGTCGTTCAGCTCCGGGAAATGCCACCTCCCAATTAAGGATTTATCCTGAAGACTATCAATACGCTTAGTCAACTGTAAGCTGTCAATCCGAATAGCTCTCGGAGGTTGAGAAGTCTTTGCCGGCTTATGACATTTGCGAGAGCGATCCTCAGGAGGAACTTTTCCAAGATGATATTTATCAACTTCTGGAACATGTGGAGGGTTCGATGGATGTACCAGCATATCATCCAAGGTGGAAGGCCAATCAGAAGATGGTCTGGCTTTATTATGGAGAGATTCAGCCTGTATGGCCGCGTGGACCATAGCCTCCATGGCTGATGAAGAAAAGGTCTGGTACATGACCTCGATAAAATCCAAGGAATGACTAAAAAAGGATATGGACGTATCGCTATCTGCAATGGAAGGAGGCATACAAAGTGAAGGACAGGAACAGGATGGATCAACCTAAAGGATCTTCAGACAGTACAATCAAAGTACGCCTCAAGATGGGCTGAGCATTAACTCGAAAAGGAAAGTCTGATTAAAAAAACATGCCAGTCACCCTCAAAGATATCCTCAAGATATAGATAGATTCTGCAGGAAGGATTTCATAAACTATCGACAGCGATAATGACCAAACCTCATTTATATCGGTCCTATACCGGTATGGAGTTGATAAAGGCCATTAATACTGCTAGTCCCAAGGTGGTAAAATTTAAAATCCTACCGGTAAAAACAACTACAATACCATAGATCTAATACCAAATACAGTAACCAGAGAAAAAATGCAAAATCAAAGACTGAAACACGGTAAGCTTGTAGAGGATGGCCATAGAAGAAAAACAACTTCATGAGAATTCGGTCTGGCATGTAAAACAACAACAGAAGCACATGTCACATATGCACAACCATGGTCCCAGTTTACACCGGAAATCTGTACATGGTTTAGATATAAAACAGAAGCTCTGGAATCTGAAACATTTGACCCAAGACCAGCAAATACTAGTGAGATTATACATGAAAATTGTCCATAAACCACAATAAAAGAAAACTATAATCCGCTATATAAGGATAGCATAGATAATATCATAGAGGAGGTTATATATAAACTATGGAAAGTCCCTGATTTTCCAATAACCAGTTGCAGAATTTTCTAAAACAGCTGTCCGAATAACAAAAAGATAGAGTCAGGAGTTCCTTTTAAACATACCTGGTAGTGCCGACAGACCGAAAATGGGGTGCTTTTTGATGAAGAGCGAAGTCGAAGCTAGTCCTTCAAGCAGGAATGGACGTGCAGTAACTCGGCGGAGAAGTAAGATGTGGAATGATTAACAGTCGAATGATGGAAAAAATGCAATAACAGAGGCTTATGTGTTGGTCAAAGGTCATCACAAGAGGCAGGAATATGGAGCGACAAGAAAACTAACAGACGAAAGCGAAATGAAGTATATTGATAATAGCTGCATGAAGGATGAAAAGAGAGATCTCCAGGTGTCAATGTGCATGTATACGCACCTGTGTGTGGTCTAGCTTACCACCTAACGATTCGCTGATAGGCTGAAGGCTGTGGCAAGGAGAAGCACCCCATTTGATCGTCGTGCACACCAGAGCATTCCAAAACTCGTTTCCATAATCGTAAGATATGCAACTCATACTAGTCTAATTAAGACTATTTATTCAATCATGCATCATTAAAGTTGTCTATTTTCTTTAAAACCCTAAAATTGAAATTGTTTGGAAAAATAAAAAGAAAATAAAAAAGTAATGAAGTGGAATGAATGGGCTACACTATGCCAATGAAACAATATTTATCTTTTTTCTGACTTGAAAAATTTAGAAACAAGGACAATGTTTTGTATGGATTTTTCTTGTTTTGTTTTGCTTCCACTCTAAATTGGAAATGGTTTAAATTTATAGGGAAGTTGTTTATTGGGATATGGTTTAAATTTATAGGGAAGTTGTTTATCGGGATAGAAATTACAAAAAAAAAGATCATGTGAAAACAAATTTCTTTTATTTTCGAAAAGATATATAACTCTAATTGTGTGATAAGAAATGTACTTATGCTTTTGGTTTTGACTTAATCTCTGGGCTTATAAAATATATTAATCTGTGGCTACCTCTCAAATATAATACTTACTAGTGACTACATGCCATGATTTGATTCAACAGTTCCTTGATTTACTTCATATTGATAGGATAGGCCACAAGTGGGGTCGGGGGGGACTTAACTGAAAGGAGGGCCCAAAGAGGATCCAACCTTTATCTCCTTGCACTATTGACATTCTATCCTATTAATATTAATATCCTTTACATCCTATAAATTCAACATATTGATAGGATAAATTCTCTCTTCTTCTGTTGGATAGAGCATCAATTAGAGGCAATTTGAGGATATTATTTAAATGTAAAGGACATGAGATCTAGATGCCATAACATAGGAGATAAATCATTGAAGCCAATAACTAATAATCATGGTCACCATGAGTAGATGCCACCAAATCCACCACTACCTTAAGCTGATTTTCCACCACCAACAATCATGAAACAACATAGTAATTATAAGCATCGTTATAAATAGAAATCATGGGGAAGGCCAAGAATAAATTTATCCCTTGCCATATAGATCCACCACTACTTGAACCCATAATCAAGCCATCCATGAACCAACATATTTGGAACTTACAAACCATGCAATCTTTTAGAGATGTATTTGATCCCCACTCCTCCATCACATAACAACCTCCTTGCTTTGCCTACCCATCATCACACATTCTTCTAAGTTTTAAGGGTTGAATGCTACCGAGGTTTGAGGAAGGCATAAAGGTGGGGCAAAGGGATGCAAGGTATCCCTTTCCTTTCTGATTCTCAATAAATGCTTCATTCTCAGTAATATTGAAATAATTTTGACTTAATGTTATAAGCTAACTACAATAATTGATATTCTCTACATTGTGAGAGGGTAAACTTATTACATCAAAATACGAGGAAATACAAAAATAACAAATGAAAGATATATACCATTTATATAATTTTAATGGGTATTTAGGGTATTATGAAATATTATAAATTGAGTAAGGAAACATGCTCATTCTACAACCAATCAACTATTATATTATATTAGTAGGAGGCATGACTATTATATTAGTTTATATCTTACTACAAACTAATTCTCTTTATTAATATAACATATTAAATTGTTTAAATAACTAGACTAGATTCATCTTAACTTTAGATCGATTAAGTGTCGAGATGGATCAAATATCTCGAGGTGAAAACCTTTCCTCAAGTTTTGTACTCAAAAAAGAGGTTTGCATCTTGAGAGATTTGATCCCTCTAGCACTTGATAGATCTCGAGTTAAGATGAATCTAGGTTGGTTTAATTATTAATAATTAATAATAATAATAATAATTATTATTTCTAATTTAAATTTTATTTTATTTTTATGCAATTTGACTAAGTCAAAATGATTACATAACATAACATAAGCCCAGAGGGTTGGCTCAGTTGGTCAAGATCCCGTCGTTAAAGCACCTCTTCTTTTGAGAAGTCACGGGTTCGATTATCTTGACAATCTCGGAGTCAGGTTCCTTGGTTGAGCCAGTACAAGGTGATCCTTTCAAGTAGGTTTTCCTGGTACAAATATTTCATGGATGTAGCAGTCACCAATTTGCTAGGGCCGTGAACCACATGAGAAAAAAACCTTACAACATTTGAACTAGAGAGTGCATCTAAGCACAAAAATATATTTATATTATACAATTAATTCCAATAAACATAATGTTAAAAAAATATGATTTTCATAAATATTATAAAAAAAATAAAAACTATATAATAGAAACTTGTAAAACATATATAGATATTATGAATAATTTCACATCTTCTAATGTATGGCGTGCATTGAATGAGGATGGTACATGGCAACATATAATAAAAATAAAATATCTCCAAAATTAGTCTATGATATAATGGATAAAGGAGGGGACACAGATACCTTGCACCATCTCATATATATGGAGGATATTTACTAAAGTTTGTTTGTGGCTTCTAAGCAATATCAAATGTTAAATTGGTAATGTCACTAATATAGAAATAGGATTAGATCCTATTTGTAGCTTCAAGGGGGAACATACATTACTGATGGATCTTCTTAGGAGGATACATAATCTCAACATTTACTATGTCAACTAGATTGTCGTAAATGATGACTACATTCACTCGAAATGGTTGAAGGTGGGAAACAATGGTTTATATGGAGAACATGGTATTTGATGGGATAGATATCTCCAGAATCTAGCACTGGCAAGCACTGCAATAAATGAAAATGAGTACATTTTTATGTGGGTTGGTAACGTGGCGCAAGGAAAGCTTATGGTAAAGGAGGCATATTAGTACATTTCTCCTTCTCCACACCATTCAGATCTTTTCAATGGTTCTTGAAAATCTGTAAGTGGGATATTCTGACTAAGCTTATGGTCTTTAGTTGGTTGGTTTGGCAAAACAAGATTATGACTTGAGACAATCTGTGCCGGAGGGGTTCTTCTGGTCCTGTATGCTGCATATTATGTATTGGTGCATATGAGGATTTGGTCCATTTGTTTTTTAGATGTACAATTTCCAAATTGATTTGGGCTGGAGTATTTAATTTGCTAAATATACAAACAGATTGGAATAATCCTTCAGTGGAAGAATGCCTTCGAGATTGGATTATATATTATAAAGAGTTCGGTCCACTTCCTTTAAATATAATGTGGGGCATTTGGAGGAGCTGCAATTCATTAATATTTGAGAAAACCTGTCCTAATATTAGAGGTTTGTGCATTAGGATTGTGGCTTTTTACGAAGAAGCGAGGTTTGGAGGCAAAGCTACATCAGTGAGACATGTCTTTCAATTATCTATCTCATATAATACACCTCGTGGGTTTTTTGACAAAGCTACAAAGGATGAGATGTGCAGATGTAGTGCATATATTTCTTTATATCCCAGTACACAATATCATTTCAATTGGAAATGAGGCACTGGGTCAAACACCCATGCAGAGGTCTTAGCTCTCTGGGGCGTATTATTTATGCTTGAAGGCTTGATATTGAGAAGTTGGAGGTATTCGAGGACTCTCAGGCGGTGGTGGAATGGGCCACAAAAAATACGTCATTCAATTCACCTCTTTTAATGAATTGGATGAGGAGAATCAGGTTGATTATTGAACATTTCAAGGAGGCGACTTTTACTCATGCATACTGAGGATTAAACACAATGGTTGACATGCTTTCAAAAGGTGGACTCAAGTGGCCATTTGGTTAAATATATTATTCATTATATGCAAACAATATTATACAATGAAGGGGTAAATTTTCTTATACATGATTGCATTTCGTGCATGGAGTCCATTGATCAGATTTTAGAGTAGTCATTATGTATCACAAATATGATCATTATTACTGTTATTCTCTACATCTGGCAGTGTTGTTTTTCTGGGTCATTGACACAAGAGTATTTTATCCATGGTATCTGCAGATTTCTCTTTGATTAGTTTTATGCACTTGAAACACTAGATTTTGATAGATATATATTATTTTTGGTTAAATGATTACATACTTTTCCTATGTTAAGTTACACAACACATATAATATATGTATATCTAACATGTTTCTCACATATACATATTTGATGTTCCCTCTGAACCATGATTAGATGTGTGTCGATTTTTGTTAGATTTGAAATATAATCACTCTCTAAAATATATGTCGATACTTTAATGGGGACATAAAAAGATATAAACTATATAAACAATTATATATCAATATAAATATGTTGGTTTTTTTGGTTGGAAAAAAAAAAAAATCACATCTTAAAGAACTATATAATTAAATTTCATAAAGTATTCTTAAAGCCACTAAAAAGCACTAACTATTTGAAAAGGGGAGGTAAAACACTAATTAAAAAGTTAATTAATTTTAATACATAAAAATAAAAAGTTAATTAATTTTAATACATAAAATTTTCAAATTAATGATAAAGACCGTTTTGCTTCACCAAATGTAGTGCTGGACACTTTTTCCAATAATGAAAATTGTGATATGTAAGTCCACAAATTAATGATAACACCTTTTTGCTTCAACAAATCTCGGAGTTAAGATTATTTTCAGTAAATAGGCTTGGGATATTTTTTAATTAAATTTTAACTGAGGAATTCACCAATGAATTTCCTCGATTTTAGGAGACTAGTGAGTGGGCAGGTTGCCGATAGTGAGTCAACGTACGAAATGTCTAAATCAACGAATATAACAAATCTTATAAAATACGAATTTTTTTATTTAACAATCTTGTAAAGTACAACGAATCAATTTAACTTTTTTTAAACGCTTTCTTTGTTATTATATCTGGAAAATATTTTCATGGTTATTTTTTCAAAAGTGAATTTTAATATATATATATATATTTTTTTTTAAGTTATGTATTTTAATTGGTTTAGAGTAATGTAATGTATAAGTGTAATGTAAGAAAGTATGTAAATATTTTTTTGGTTGAGAAATGTTCTACAACCTAATATAAGAGAGATGTATTTGTAATGTAAAACAAAGAAAAAAAGAAAAAAAAAAATTAAATGTCCATTTCATATAGTTCAATGGTCAATAGGAAAATAGAATCCTATAATCATGCTTGAGCGGGAACTAATAAATTGAAATGTGAAATGGATAAATTAATGACTTAGTTAGGAAATAAGACTTCATAAATTTCGGTGGGTAGTAACTAGTGAGTCTATACATTTACAATTTTACACTTATATAAGTTGTGAGGAAAACGTAAATTAAAGTAAGAAGTAACCCCTCATAAATACATCTTATTTACTTGATTAACTTATGGTAGCAAGTAACTAATGGTAAATATGTTATTTACCTAAGTAGACTTATTTTCAAGGATTTTATTTTTGGATGGCTTTCCTATAATGCTTAAGAATAAAAAATTACTACACAAATATCTAAAATTCATGCATGAATATTGCAACCATATTCATAAATTACAACACAAAATATGTGAGACAGGTATCCACCTAACATTATATTGTACAAAGGTTGCAATAAGACCTTCCATTTATGGTCCAATCAAATATTTAAAAAATAGTTTTTCTAATAATGATTAAAAAATAAAACCTAGGGGGTAGCTCAATTGGCTATTGTCTTGATAATGAAGTGCTATGTTCTTTGAGATTTCAGGTTCAAACCTCTAGGTGGGTCAACCAATGCAAAAACTATAATTATTGAAATATAAATATATAATTTTCAAGTTAAACATTATAAGTTGCATTGTCTAATGCTAAACTAGTAGTAGTTAATAGGAAAATCTTGCTAAAGTTCTCCCTTGGCAAGGACTAACAATAATGAGAACATGTAGTTAATCAACATATATATACCAACCTAGATCAATTCAGACTTGATCTTTGTGGGTGCTTGTAGATCCGATGTTGAGAGATTTGATCCTTCTGGGTTGAGAGATTTGATCCTTTTGGGTTTGATCTTTCTGGGTGCTTGTAGATCCGATGTTGAGAGATTTGATCTTTTTGGGTGGTTGTAGATCCAATGTTGATTTCTGGGTTGAGAGATTTGATCCTTTTGGGTTTGATCTTTCTCGGTGCTTAGTAGATCCGATGTTGAGAGATTTGATCTTTTTGGGTGCTTGTAGATCCAATGTTGAGAGATTTAATCTTTCTGGGTGCTTGTAGATCCGATGTTGAGAGATTTGATCCTTCTGGGTGCTTGTAGATCCGATGTTGAGATGGATCTAGGCTGATTTAATTTCACCCTTTAAAATAGGTTGTGTTCTACATGAATACCATGGGTCAATACCATAGGTTCTCAATATCATGTACCATTTTTATTTTTATTATTATTTTATTTTTATAGGGTTATTTTTTCTTTACTTCTATTTTATTTTTTAATTTTATTTTAACCTAGTTAAAATGTTTATATTACATTATATTAATCTTTTAATTTAATTTAATTTTTATTTATCAAACATTACATTACCTTACAATATCTCTATTATATTAACTAGATAGTGCTTATGAGTTCAATAATCAATAATATGACATATCACATTAAAAAAATAAATTAAAGAAATTGTACAACTTTTAACTATATGTATTTTAATAAAATAAAAAATAAAAATATTTTTATATATAGAAATCTGAAATTTGTATAAATATAAATAATATTAGTAAACAAATTTATGGAGATGTAAACATTTAATGAAGTTTTACACACAAAATTAGGTTTGTATCTTAAAAAAATTTATCCCTCTCAAGACTTGGTAGATTGAAAGTTAACATGGACTATGTTGGTACAATAATTTATAACCTAATTTTTTAAATTTTTGGTGTTTTTTCATATTCTTTTAGTCAATTTTATTAGAAATTTAATAAATATTTATTAAATCCATAAATTTGAAGTGTAAAATTATATAATTCAAGTATTCTAAATATTTTTCGTTAAATTAATTTTATTTATACATTCAAAAATACATTTTAATAAAAAAAAATTAAATCTCATAAAAAAATATTATTAAATTCCAATTAAAAAACATAAAATAATTAAACTATACCCTTATACCATTAACACTAAAATTGTCATTATAAACATTTTATAAATTTTGAATAAATACATACAATGAAATGAAACATTTATTTAGAACATATATAAAATGTTTACCACATACATTTAAACCATTCACTCATATATATATATATATATATATATATATATATATCTATAATTCATTTCATTTAAATACATTTTAAATGTAATTTTTACTGAAAAATTTACTAAATACAATTAGAAAAAGCATAAATTCAAATAATATTTTATATACCTTTTTTTCATGAAGAAAAAACATGATATTATATTATATAAGGAATATAAAGAGGCGTATCTATACAACCGATTTCTGAAAAAGACCCAGCACAAGGGATCATAGAAATCAAAAAACATGGATCATATCCCAAAAACAACACCTGCCAGGAGAATGGCAAATAAGAGACTAAATCCAGCACCACAAATATCATAAGTCATATGCAAATCGTCCAACTACAAGATTTCCTTCATTTTTTGGACAAAAAGTTATCATAGGAGGAAACTTCCGCGAGGAATAAAACAGATACAACATCATATGAAACAAAAAACGAAAGAGAAAACCTGAGGGATTGCATGCGAAAACTAGAGATCAGGAAGAGAAAATTCCTAGATAGGAAAAAGATTCCCTTTAGATGAAACCTGCAGAAACCAAGGACCCGGAACAGCATGAAGACCCTCTTTTGACAGCAAATCAGTCTGCTGATTTAGATTCCTACTGATATGATGAATGGAGCCACCTTCCAAGCTCCCCCAATATAAACTGATCCTGTCCATTCACCCTAACAGGTGCGGCATGAAAATATGATTTTCCCGAGAGACGAAGTCCACCACCACCTTTGAATCTCCAAAAACTGAGACATCATGTATGTTTAGAAAGAGGCAAAATTTTAGGAGGCCAGCGAGGGCCATCGCCTCAGCTTTGTTGTTGGTGCCTTTCCCACCATTCCAGTGGATGAAGAATTGATTGTTTTCATTTACCATAATTATAACACCACAACCACAGGAGCCTCTCTGTTAAGCTCCATCGAAGTATGCCCTTGGATAAATTGAAGGATCCATAGAAAGGTCTTTGCATGCGCCTTTTTTTGCTTGAGAGACTTTTGCGGGAGAGCTTCATAAAGAGAAACAATATTGAAAAAGATTTCCAGGAAAGGGGATTTGCAACCATTGAAAATAGAGTTGTTCCGCCACTTCTATATACTCCACAAAGCGATAATGAAAATTGTTCTCCATGATTCCTTTTGCTCACTTCACCAGAGGAGCGCTTCAATGATTGAAGCATGGATATTGTGTTGAATTCCATAATGATTCTCCAATGCATGCCATAATTGCTGGGTACTTTTGCATTCTAAAATAAATGTTTGTTGTTTTCCTCCTCTGATCTGCAAATAGGACATAAGCCGGGACCATGCCATCCCCTCTTCTTTAAGTTTTCCCAGGATAGATTCTTGTTATGAAAGGAGAGCCAGGCAAATAAAATCATTTTGGGTGGGCAATCTGCCTTCCAAAAAATGCAAGGAAATATAGGATTGAGAGAGGGCTGTTTTAGACCAATTAAATTCAGATATACATCTTTGACGCGAACATTATTCAATCCTTTCGAATTTTTCCAGGTGAGACTGTCAGATTCGACAGAGCGAAAAAAGCGGCAGTTCCTTAGGCACGTCCTGATGTGTTCCCATTGAAGGGAAATTGGACCAGGCATTTCCAGAGTTCCTGCATCTTTTTACAGTGGAATAGATCCCTGCCATTCTGCAATCAAACTGTCCCAAAAGAAGAGGCCTCGTCTATGAAAGAAATTTAATAAAGATATAGGCACATTGATCTCCTCAACGCCGCACAGGAATTGGTCTTTCCCGATAAGGATCTTGTTGCCAGATTGGAAGCGCAAAATTAAGTTCTTCAAAAAATAATTTTCAATTTTACGAAAGCTGAGCCAAATTGAAGAACCATATGGGGCGCCAATCCTTCCCTCCCTGAACCAAAAAGATAGGTCCTTCCTGCCTAAATATTTATTCTGAATAATGGACCTCCATGATCCTTCTTCGTGAATCACTCTCCACAATGACTTGCATAGGAGCGCCTTCCCGAAAGTGCGCACGTCGAGCAAACCCCATCCACCCATACTCTTTGGCAAGGAGATACTGGATGGTTTTGAGAGATGGTATTTCATTCCTACTACTTGACCACCCCAAATAAAATTCGCTGTAAGTTTATTCATACTTTGAATTATACTCACAAGGAGAAAATATAAATGTGCCCAATAAACCGCGAGCTGGTTCAGTACTGATTGCACCAAGGTCACTCTTCCCGCCAGAGTTAGACATCTAAATTCCCAAGCTGAAATCTTCCTGTAGTATCTGTCTGAAATCCAATTCCAATTTGCCTTTGAGTATCCATTTTCTTTTATCTGAAAACCCAAATATTTAATACCAAGACTGATGGATTACACTTTAATTCCAAATAGGCTAGCCAGCCATTCAACTTCAACCGGATTGGAGTCATTGTGGAAAATAGTTGACTTAGCATAGTTTATTTGCAATCCTGTAGCCATTTGAAAAATTTTTAGGATTTCATAGAAGCAAATCCAGGTGAACCTGCAAAACATTCTGAATAGAATAATATCATCTACAAATAATTGTGAGAGATTGAAATATTTCTGCAAATTTTCAGGGGCGACATTTGTTTTCCATGACAGCCTTGTTGATATGAAGGCTAAGCGAGTTCATAGCCAGGATAAACAAGAGCGGCGCAAGGGGACATCCTTGGCAGAGGCCTCTGGCCGCGCGGAAAAAAGGAGATGGAATTCCGTTAATGATGATCACATAGTCCACCCTTTCAACGCAGGCCATGATCCAGTTGATCATGCTGGCTCTTAAACCAATCTTTGCGAGCAGACACCTAGTGAAGCCCCAATCAAGGCAATTATATGCCTTGCAGAGATCGATTTTGAGAATAACAACATCACTTTTTTTGGAGTGTATAGCAAACAGGCCTTCTTGTGTGCTTGTGACTGCATCTAGTATATTTCTTCCCTTTAGAAAGGCGTGTTGATCCATTGATAGGTATTTTGAAAAGGTTCCTTTTATTCTTTCAGCTATGATCTTCGATATAATTTTGAAAGAGATATTACAAAGTGAGATCGGTCTAAAGTCCTTGAAGGATTCCGCATCTCCTTTTTTTGGAATGAGTGCTATGTTAGTGGAAGAATTTTTTTGATTGACGTTGCCTGACATCCTGGATCCTTCCACCATCCTTAACAGGTCTGATTTTATGAGATCAAAAAAGTGGATGAAAAATTCTCTCGTCCAGCCATCAGGACTCTGACATTTGTCCCTTTTAAAAGATTTCATTGTTCTTAGTAGCTCTTCCTCAGATACCGACTGGAAGATTTGGTCATTTAGATCATCATCAAACATCTGAGGAAACACTTCAATGCCCCACAAAATATCCTAAAATTTGCATTCTTCAGACCTTTTGTACTGGTTCTCAATATATTTCACTGCCCCATTTGAAATGTCCTGTTGGGAATATAGAAACCCTCCTCTCCCATCACTGATTTTCCATATAGAATTCTTTTCGCGTCTGGAGTTGGCGAAATTATGAAAGAATTTTGAATTCCTATCCCCTTCCTTCAACCAAATCGCTCTGCTCTTTAACCTCCAGAAAGATTCTTCCTGTTCTAAAATTTTCGATTTTTCCTTTTGGAGCTCCTTTATCCAGAATCTTATATTAAACGGTAGCATGTTTGTAGCCATGGAATCCGCGATGCTATCCAATTCCATTTGAATCTCCCGGAGCTCCTTTCTGTTGGCTCGTCTTTTTTGTACTGCCACTCCTTTACCACCTTTCGAATGGCCTCCATTTTGTCCCTGAAAGTCATTAGAAGTGGAAAAACTTCGGGAGATGACATTTCAAACCAAGATTTTGAAATGATATCATTAAACTCTAGGTCTTCTAAACATGTCATGTTGAATTTAAAAGAAACCTTTTCTAAACCCCTTTCCCCTCCATCCAAGCATAATCGGTCTATGATCAGAAATGAAGACGTTCTCGATTGATGAAAATGGCATGCCTAAATTGTCAATTAGACTGGCATGAAGTATAAATCTATCAATTCTTTCGGCAATATAAGCTTTCTCGGCCCTTCCATTTTCCCACGTCGGGAGAAGTTTGGGAGGGGGGATGTCAACAAAGTTCCTGCTAAGAAGCTCATTCTTAATTCTGTCAGCGATGGGGTCCTTTTTCTTGTTTATGCCCCAGATTTCGTCCATATTTAAGGTGATATGAAGGTCACCTGCAATCAATAAAAATTCAACATCAAATATTTCTGAAGCAAAAAGAGTTTCCCAGAAAGATAGCTTGTTCTTGTAGGGTGCATATATATTCAGAATATTTATAGGACATTTATGCCCTCCCATTTGTGCCGAGATGAGGATGCCCGCAAGACAGCTATATGTTTTTGCTTTGATCCATCTAGGATCCCATAATACCGCCAAACTGCCAGATAGGTCGTTTGCTTCCAAAGCAGAAATGTGCCAGAGGGGGAACATCTTCCTGAAATAAGAAACTGTTACAGAAGAAGCATGCATGGTCTCTTGAATTAAAATGATTTTGGGGGTTGCAGGCAGGAAAAAATCCTTTAAGGCCACAAATTTTTGGTCTGTCTCCAGACCTCTGATGTTCACTGATATGATGAAATTCATTGAGAAGGCTTTTCGACCATGCTTGCTCTAAGGGGCCTTTCCTCGGTCATATCAATGATGGGGATATCGATAAGGGATAGATTACTGATACCTCTACCAGCGCCTTCACCCCGCCCCCTGAAATGTCTACTGCCTCTATTGTTTTTCCTCCTGACCGTGATGTTACTTGCAGAATTGGGGCTTATCTGGGGAGATCTTCGGATTCCTGGCTTATGAATGGTGAGGGGCCTGAGCTCCAAAGATTTCTTGTTTAAAAGGTAGTCCAGATCACTACCGATCGAGTTTGTGGGTGATGAAATAGGAGAATTAACAGGGGTGGGCGAAATCAGAGGCTCTTTCCCTTTTCCAGAAGGAGATTTCTTCTTATACGGGGACGGGGATGAGGATTGAATAAAATGAAGCTCCTTGCTGCTGTTTATAAAAGGCCAGGGAATCGGGGGAGGATTTGGGACAACATGATCAGAGAGAGGCTCCAAAGGAGGGTTCGGCGGACAAGAAAATTCATGATCAGAAGCTGTCTCCAGGGGGGGCATCGAAGGAGAGATTCTGTACAAAGGGTCAGATTTAGAGAGTGGCAGAGGAGTTTGTTGATGATCATTAATAGCTGCTATAAGTTTTGCGTTCGGTCCAGGGGGAGACTGACTTTTTGGAGAAGCTAATTTCTCCGAATCCAGGGAAGAGGGTTTAATTCTATAAGACTTTGCCGCGAAATGAGGAAAACCATGATGCTTTCGGCTTTTTGTAGGGTGCCGCGAACAGTTCTTGACAAGATGACCAGTGCGATGGCAAGCTTAGCATCTAAATGGGACTCCCCAGAAGTCCAACCTCTGTCTAATTTTTAACTCCCTCCAGATGATGTCAATATGTTCCAGAAAACCGCCTCTGAATGCTTTGTCTATCAGAATCCAAGCCACTCTTTTGTCTTTCTCACCTAAGCACCATGGATCAACATAAACACACCTCCCTATGGCATTTCCTATCTCTGCTAAAGTCTCCTTTGACCATAATTCCAGTGGCAGACCAGGAAGTTTTACCCATATTAAGTTATTGGAAGGGGTATTCATAAGCGGATTATAACCTAGATACCATCTGTGTAATGCCAAAAAGCTTCTTCCATAAACCCACTGTTGCTTCATAATGGTTTCCAAGTCACCCGCACTAAGGAAATGAAAGCAATACCACTCCTTTAGTAATCTAGCCGTGATAGGAACATATCCTATTAATGGTTTCCATTGCAACTCGAGCCAGCTTCTCATTTTTTGGTCATCCATCTCCGGGAAATGCCACCGACCTACCAAGGCCTTTTCCTAAAGGCTTCCTATGCGATCTGCTAGATGAGCGCTATCAATCTTTATGGCTGTAGGAGGGGGAGTTTTTTTTACAGGCTTCTGACTTTTCCTTGAATGGTCTTTTTCATTTGTCCTTCCTAATGGTTCAATCCCGATTTTACAGTTTCCTCGCGGCAATCTTATCCTATCGGAACCGCCCAAATCATCTTGAGTGCCCGAAGGGCGGATCACCATGTCATCCAGGGTGGACTGCCAATCGTTTGACAGCTTGGCATTGATGTGGAGGGATTCCGCCTGGGTGGCCACATGTATCATAGCCTATATGGTTGATGTGCCCAACGGATAATCCATTCATAAATGTCACACCTAAACCTTATCTCATGGGTACAGGAGGAAATCCAAGAAGGATATATGTCGGACACTGCAGGCAGATAGGATAGGTGAGATCTGAATAAAATACCTGGAGAATGAAAGTTCAAATAACTCATGTCTGACCAAAGTACAGGGGCGTGGAATCCTTGGGAATAAAAGGCAATTTCCAAAATAGGAGAGATTTCAAATGTGAGGCCAGCTGTCCCCCTATTAAAAGACGAATGACGATATCATGAGCTGGATTATGACAGAAGGGAGGGATATTTGAAAATTAACGGCTCTATTTATTTCAGGAATTTGGTTCACATCCCGACAGGAATTAAATTTCCTGAAAAGTAGAAGATATGGATCAAAAGGACTCAGTCCGGGAAAATCCAGAAAAAAGGAAAAAGGACTAATACTTGTACCGCCAACCAGAATCCGGTGACCCCGGAAGAGATCCAATCCAGAAAGACCAGGGAGGATAGAGAGAAGTGAGGCGAGAGTCCAAGGCTCTGCTGCAATTCAAAGACTTTCCTATCTTGTAACAAAAACTATGGCCCTGATTCAGAGAAGATTATGCCTTTCCATAACACAGATCTTCTTGTTGATTCTTCAGGACAAACTATGCAACAACATAGAACCACGCAGACACACCACCGAGGTCCTATCTTAAATCGAAAATCAGAGCATGGCTTGGTAATGACACAAAAACTCTGAAGCTTTGAGACCAGAAGCCACGGCTAGCATGAGAATGGTTTTCTAGACATGTGAAATTTGACATATACTAGAGGATGAAAAAGAAAAATGTAGCTTCTAAAAGTTCAACTTCTGAAAAACAGTTATTCACATCCAAATTTTGCTTATTTAGAATGAACTAACGGCTTGCTTCTAATAGTTCAACTTCTTAATACAGAAATCACATCCAAATTTTGCTCATTCAGAAAAACTAATGGCTTCCTTAAACTGAAAATCCTTTAACCAAAAGAGTGATACAAGAGGATCAGAAAAAACTAACCTGGGGCCACAGACGCACCGAGGGCGAGGTGCATTCGGTAAACGAAGAGAACCATCCCAGCCAAAGGGAACCGAAACCACCAACTGGAAGTTCCGATAAAAACCAATAATGCGGAGAGAAGACCAAGCTCACCACTACTTTTGAAACACAGTGATAAGGAGATAGGAGTTCCACTAAGGACGGGAGAGCATCAGTTAAAGAACCTACGACACGCAGAGCTCTATTCCACAAACTAGGCCTAAGACATGCAGAGCTCTATATGACAGATGTCAACTAGTAAATGTAGTGAGGAAGCATGCAGATAGTCTTCATGGAAAAAATGGCATGAATAGACGGGGATGGGGGAAAAGCATTAGCATCGGACACCTGTGCTTAGTATATAGACTGGCTTACCACTAGTCCGATCTCTGGTTGTCATTACCTTCACTCCACCGCTCGGCTGTCGCGCTCCACACGGAAAAAGTTTTTTGCATTATCATAACAACATTTTAATATTATAAACTATTTAAAATTATTTTAACAATAACTAATAAATTATTATAATTTTTAAAATGGTTATATTTATTATTATTTTTTAAATTTAATATTTTGGATTTTTAAGCCATTCATCTTAAAAATCTAATTTAAAACTCATATTATATATTTATAATATAATTATTAAAAAAATAAACATAAAATATTTTTTAAATCAATAACAATAAAATATATTATTTGAAAAAATTAAATTAGTTAGGGTTATTATATTGATAGATATGTTTATTTTAAATTAAAGTTTTCAAAATTTTAATTTAATTATGAATAATTATTAAGTGGATGATAAGCACTTAATCTACAATGAATATTTTTAATAGTAGTTAGGGTAGTCCTTCAATGTACCTTAGTTGATGGTGATATGAAGTATTGTGTAAACCAAAAGATTTAAGGTTCAAATCCCCCACACATAACCCAAAGGAGAACAATAGTAGGCCTCAAAGGTTATAATGGTAATGACCAAAATCTAACATGTGTGAAGCAAGTATGAGACTAACATTTTTCGTTTCTTCTAGTTACAAAAAAATTAAATAGTAATTAGAAATAGAGTGTTAAAATTTATTTCAAAGATAGTTATGCTCACATTCACAAGTGTAAATTTTCATTCACTTTTTATTTATGAGAGCGCTTATTCTTGCTCTACAAGATCTTTTTGTTACAAGTTTATATATATATATATATATATATATATATATATATATATATATATATATATAAGATTCTAATGCCTTATAATGTCTCTATACAAAACCATACATCATTGTTTAAACTAAGTCTTTCCCATTAGAGAAGCCAAAACTGTTGACATATGACAAAAGTCTAAGTTTATCAAAATGTAAATAATTGTTACTGCTAAAATAAATTAATCTACTGAAAGTAAAAGACATAAACCATGACATTGAATGATACATCAAGTATCCGATGAGCTTCTACTTGCTGGGGTTAGAGGTTTTAGGCCAAATTGAAGATGAGCCTTTATATGTGTTAATGGAGCATCGAAACTTACTAGACAAAAATGCTAATGGCATTGAACTTGTTGAATTTCATTAAAAAAATGAGATGATTATGTTTCTTAGAAAGGAGATTCAGAAAGGATCCTCATGCTTTTCTTTGAGGACCCTGCCTAGGAGTGTTTTCATTTGCTAATGGAGGGTAATGTCGAGAATTAGGATATTCTCTTTGTCTTCCCTTGATATACAAAAGTCAGAAATCAATTAATTTTAATTGTTTCAGAGTAGATTAATGTATTATTTTATTTTATAATTAATAATAAAATCATAATTTAGTTAATTTTTATGATTTTTTAATATTGACAATATAAAATATATTCTTAAATAAAAAATTTGATATTTATTATGAATAGATGTTTATCCTCATTTATTAACCTTTATTTTATATATTTAAATTAATTTTATACAAATATCTTTATAAACTTATTAAGTAAAATTTTCAATTAATCCTAAAAAAAAATCACAAAGCAATTTCCATATTAATGTATTAACTATGCCTAACTTCTAAGAAGCTCTTTACTTAATTTTTTTAAAGAAATGATTATAATTTTTTGTCATGAAATCATAGTTTTCATCATTAAGAATAGTTATATATATATATATATATATATATATATATATATATATATATATATATATATATTTTGTAATGCTTGGCAGGACCTTCCATTTTCTATTATATATATAAGGCAAATTTACACCACACAATTTTACCTGGTGGCCTCAACTCGCCCCGAGGGGAAACCGAGTTTGTTGGCCACCGGTCAGCATTATACGCCATCCAAAAACAAAATTGCTTCAGTCTTTCTTTCAAGGCTACGTAGGTCTCAGTCTCATGTCCAAATACTATATAACTTCTAACATAAACAACAGGAAATTTAAATGCTATCCACATAAACAAAAACTAAGCCTAGAGGAACTACTCCTTCTGGACATTCTGCTCCTCAGAGTCTGAGGCAACAGGAGCGAGATCATCAGCAGTTGCCTCTGGCATTCGAAACAGCTCCACGATGCAAGGGATGTGACGGTCGATACGCTCCATCCTGACATCCTATTTGTGCAACTGGAATAGGATTTTCTCCATGTATTTTTTGTAATTGGGCAGGCCCTGCAGTGTGACTGCCATCCCCACAGAAATTTGTTCCATTGCTTTACCAAGCAAACTTTTCATCAAGAAATACAGGTATAGGGTGTGTTTGAATTGCGTGATTCTACCTCTTGTGTTCCTTGGGTCGGGAACCATCGTCCTCCATATCTCTATCTCATCATCCGGTTCCAGCTCATGTTTTATCTCATCCTCCTAGTCATCTATCAACTTTCGGATGCCGTCGTTTGTTTCCTCTCTATATGTCGCAGTGGCTTCCGCTATGAAGTGCTCAGCTGGCTTTCGGCCCCTGCGGCCTTCCATCGGGTTGGGTCTCTTGGCTGCCCGAGGAGCTAGGCCTTTACTTCCATGACCACACCCACGTTTAGCTGGAGCCATGTCTTGTTCCTTGATGCCCTGTAAACATTCAAACACCATTAGATCCCTGATGTCATTCATGTCAATCCCTCACAACTGGTCATACCTTACTTCTCTACGCTGCCTAGCCTGCAGCGAGTTAGGGAATTCATGTGGCCATAAGTGGTCTGGGGGATTGGGTTCCAAGCTCGAGTCCTTAGTCTTTTCCTCGTGCTGCTCCCTCTTTCCCTGGCTCAGAAGCTGGTCACCCCCTGCATTTGGAACCCAGCATTTGGGCCCTTCTGGACCCGGTCTTTACAATTTCTGTTGTACCCGCATGCGACTTCCTCAACTTGCAACTTCTTGCCATGGGAATGCTTTCCTCTTTACCAATTATGCCCCCCAGGGTCCCTATTAGCATTTTTTTTCCATGCATATGCAATTTCCAGGGATTTCTTAGTAGAGTACTGGCATTGCCGGTATCCCATCTCCTTGCCTGTGACTCAGGTTTACCTCTCTTAGCTTCACTCAACCCCCCCAACATGCCTTACCCGCTATCACCAATTTCCCCGGACTGGGTTACCAGGTATGGGCTTGTAGCTTGGCTCAGCCTCGTCAACTCCATGCTATTGCCAAAATTTTGGCTCAAAAGCCAAAGGGCTGACACACAGAGCCATGCCATGGCCCTCCCTTTCCTCCCCTGGTTCCTTCTTGACTGGACTAAGCCCCATTGGGACGACCTTTTGCCTCTCCCTTCCCCCTAGCGAAACTCCACCAACACATGAAATTGTTGCAAAAATTTGACTAGAGCTTAGAAATATACCAAAGACGAAACCATACTTTTATATATATATATATTATAAAATTTTAAAATCAACGGACTATTACATTTTTTATTTTTATCATTAATTAATTTTATTATTTTTATTGATATCAATTTTAAAATCATTTTAACAATTATAATATTTAAAATGTATGAAAACTAAAACTTTATCTATTCTCATGACATCATGTGAAACATTGCCTTGAAAACATAAAAATGAGTATGATGTTTTTGAGAGTTATGTTTAATGCAAATGCTTAATCCATGTGTTAGGTATGCAATATATTTTTTTTTCACACATGGACCAGTACAATTTATCACATACTACATTATTTTTTTACAATTTTTCGGCCCATAACTTTCGAATTAATTAAAAATGTAAATTTTAATATAATGTGAGTCAATATATTAAAAAATTTAAATTTACAACATTTTTTTAAAATTCAAATCATTCCACTAAAGGGTTAAGTTCATATGTTTATTTAAAATACTAAATCCATAATTACAATATTAAAAGTTTTATTGATATCAATTTTAAAATCATTTTAACAATTATAATATTTAAAATGTATGAAAACTTTATCTATTCTCATGACATCATGTGAAATATTGCCTTGAAAACATAAAAATGAGTATGATTGCCTTGAAAACATAAAAATGAGTATGATGTTTTTGAGAGTTATGTTTAATGCAAATGCTTAATCCATGTTCATAAAACTTGATGATCGAATTCATAGGGATAAGTGTTAGGTATGCAATATATTTTTTTATCACGCAATTTATCACATACTACATTATGTTTTGACAATCTTTCAGCCCATAACTTTTTAATTAATTAAAAATGTAAATTTTAATATAATGCTAGTCAATACATTAGAAAAATTTAAATTTACAACATTTTTTTTTATTCAAATCATTCCACTAAAGGGTTAAGTTCATATGTTTATTTAAAACACTAAATCCATAATTACAATTTTAAACAACGTATTTTCATTAAAAAGAAAATAAAGATTTTAAAATAATCCATTTTATATTTTTATAATAAAAAATTAAGTTTATAAATACATCTAAGAATCTTTGCTTACACTCTTTCGTGTGAGAAATTTTTACACTCCTTCCTTTAACATTCATGTCAAGCCAAAGTTGTTGACGCCAAATTACATGTAATAGTTCCAAAGTTGTTGGATACTTAGCTGTCTAATAGTTTCAAGGTTCTTCTTTTATTAGGTGTAGATTCCACTTTATCTCGATAAAAACCTATAGTTTTTATTTTCGAAAGTTGTGGCCGTAGCTGTAGTGATGTTTCAATTATCTTTTTTAACTCTGTCTAGATTCCTTTTATTTCATTTCACATCATCTTAATTTATATTTAAATTTTAGAGTTTCATGTTGCGGTTTGTACACGTTAACCTAAGCGTCCCTCTTATGATCACTGCACTGCCGTCAAAAGGTTGGCTGAACTGACTTGGAGAATTACTCTGTCGCTCTGAAGCAGGGACATTGATTGAAAGCTTTAATTGGACGCATCTTGCTCTGCATTTGTATTTCTCACGGAAGTAAGGACAGTAAATGGACATGGACTTCGAACGGCCATGATTGAAAACTGGTGAGCTGCTGAATTCTGCTTTCTGTCACAAATGTAACGGCAACGGTATTTTCTTTCCCAAAGAATTCGCATGAAAATTCACCAAAGAACATTTTCAAAAGATGATGCTTCTCAAAATTCTTCCGACTGCAATTTCTCTGCTCGAAATTCTTTATGTTTTAAACGTTTTGAAGACTGAATTTCGCTCAATTGCATGCACTGACAGATAAATTCACGTTCTAATAAACCTTTTAAACTTAAATTCGTCCTTCCTTTGTAGAGAATTTGAATATTTTCGCAGCAATTACAGACTGAGGGGAAGAAAGCCCGGTTATTTATAATGGCTGAGATTTGAAGTTTCCTTGGCATTTTTACAGGAGTTAAGGCTCAACTTCATTTCTGTTTTTCGGGAAACGGACCGGGACGCATTGTGAGGAGCACTTTACTATGTCTCGGCAGGCTGCAGAACCTGTTTTCCCCAGCAGGCGGCACACGAAGACAATTTACGACAATGTTCACCATAGTATTCACATAGACCCTGTATGACATTTCTTTATTTCAACTGCATGTTTTTTGGCCTTTAAGATATCTGGACAGTCATTTCTTTTTTAAATTGTATTTGTAAGCATTTATTATTTAATTAAAGTAGCTTTTAAATTGTAATTTTAGAGCTTCATCGCTCAATTAATGTGAAGGTCGTTTCTCTTTTTAAATTGTATTTTTCGGCATTTATTCTTCAGTTGAAGTTGCATTGACGTCCGTTCTTTTCCGCATACGAATTATAATCTAAATCCAGCCATAGTTTTACAGTATCAGCAAACGAATAAATCTAAATTCAGGCACGGTTTAACTGTTTTATCCTCAAAATTCGCACACAAATATGGTCAAGACTTGTTTCTGGAATATTGTCGAAGTTCTTTGGTGTTATCAGATTTCCTTAATGGCACCTCACGGAGTATAAAAGAAACTCCAGCGGAGGTTGTACGCTGTTAAGCTGTGAAATACAATACCACAATTATGGATCGCTCACACAGGAATCTGTGTTTCTTATCATATATTTATCCGTTTGGCTGGTTAAAATAGGACCTCTGGGAAAAGGGGAAAGGAGAAAGAAATGCGTAATTAAATAATCGGTGAATGAGTGCATTCTCGAGGCACTTTTTGCGTAATAGTCATTGATTCAAAAATCTAGAAGTTATAGTGGTGTGGAACTCGACCCTGTTTCATGCGATTACAAGACGCACCTAGTTGCCTATTTCTATAGTTGAAAAAAAAACATAAAATTTACCCAAGACCACGTCCAAAGAAGAGTTTTATCCGAAGATGCGAATTCCTTGGTGGTACTCTGTTTAACAAATTGTTGAAATAAAATTTAATTTGATTCATGGCCACTTCTTCTGCCCCTTCTATGTGGCTGATAATTTATTCTTTCATTTCTCAGGTAATTTAATAGGATGATGAAAAATACAGGACCCATAGTATATGGATTATTTTCCCCATAATTTCAAAATGTTGTTTTCCAACATTATTTTATGGCAATTGCTTGTAAAACTTCTCACTGACAGAATTTATGTTTTGTATTTTATTTTATATTCTTTTGGGGGACTATATAACCATGTACAAGAAACCTTTGGAGATGGAGGGTAACCAGGGTAAATAGCCAATGCCTAAGTTCCAAGCACTTAACTACAGAGGAATCAAGAAAGTCTAACCTGATCTTATGCTTGCCCAATGACTACTTGAACTAACTCTTGACATTAACATGTATTTGATATCATATTCACACGGTAAGTAGTAAGTCATTTATGAACAAATTGTTGCTAATTTTTTCTTTTGCAATTGTGGTCAGTTGGAACTTAACTACAAAGTAAGTAGTAAGTCATTTATGAACAAATTGTTGCTAATTTTTTCTTTTGCAATTGTGGTCAGTTGGAACTTCACTACAAAGGAATCAAGAGAGTCTAACCTGATCTTATGCTTGCCCAATGACTACTTGACCTAACCCTTGTCACTAACATTTATTTGATATTATATTCACACAATGAGTAGTAAGTCATTTACGAACAAGTTGTTGCTAATTTTTTCTTTTGCAATTGTGCTCAATTGAAAATCTTAACTTTTACCCTAACTACCATAAAATAGTGTTCCAAAATTTTACTTTTCCCAATTTTATTGTTATATGTAAAATGATTTTTCTGCTTTATTTGGATATTTTGTTTTGTCACTGATGGGGAAACTTACTTTTACCACATTTACTATGAAATAATGTTCCAAGTGCTTTTGCTGAATTGAACATCAAATTCTGATATCGGTCCTTTTCCTACATACACTAGAAAAGTGAATGTTAGTAACAAATTAAAACGTTTTGTTAAGCCTTCAACAACCTCCAAGTGTTGGTCAAAACTTGGGGCCCCACCTTCTTTTCACTAGTTTAAGTATGCTTTCTTCCTTTGAAGATATGTAGACTTTGATTTGCCATTGCTTGTGTTACATTGTTCATTTTTTTGAGATGTTCAAGTCAGATGGGATATTCATGTTTCACTTACTTGTTTTTGACTTAGTTTCTTTCCTTCCTTGAACTTTAGTCCTCAATTGACTTGCTCCCTTTCCTTCATTTAACTCCCTTCCTTAAATGAGTTTTTTCAGTTTCTTTTTTTTCCTTGTGTTTTTCTTCCTTTGTTCAAACTCTATTGACCCCTAATTCTAGATCAGGCCTAATCCACAAATTGAGCCTCTTCTTATCCTCTTTTTTGAAGTTCTTCCTTGATCCCAAACCGGCTCGATTGCCAAATAGAAATCCCTGGTTACTCATTTTTGAGTGTGTTTTTCTTGATTTCAGGCTTGAGCCTTTTTTCTTAACTCTTCTTTTGAACTCATAAGTTTTTCTTTTAACTTCTAGCTTTCCTTCTGAAGTTTTCATTCGAGTCTTGAGTTTTTCGTTTAAAATTAAGTTTGAACTCTATTCCTTTTTTTATTTACTTTTTGAACTTTCCTTCGACCCCATTTCAATTTCCAAATCAACCTAATTTGCAAAATTGGGCATCTTTTTCCCTTTGATTGCTTGATCAGTGCCCAAGTTGCCAAATTGAGCCCTCTTATCACCTCTTCTTTTTCTTTGAACTTTCTTTTTCATTTTGGTTCAAACCTTCAGAATATTTCAAAGCCTTTGCTTGAACTTTGAAGTGTTCCAAATTTGAATGTTCATTTTGAAATTTAATCTTTTGCCTTGAGCCTTTGATCTGTCTAAATCGGCAATTTCCTTAACTGCCAAATCGGGGATTTTATCTTCCAACTTTTATCCGGAGAGGTCCTAATCTCCAAATTGGGCCCTCCTTTAATCAAACTCTACATTTTTTCTCCCTTTCTATTTGAGCTCTTTTTACATTTTTTTTAATATCTTCTCCTTCCTTTTGAACTTAATGAAGTCATACCTAAAACCTTTTTCTAAAGCCCGATTACCGGCCCTTATTCTCAAAATTAGGGTCCCCTTTCACTTGTTTGCTTTTTCTTGCCCCAATTTGGCGATTGACCTCAATTACTAAATCGGGATTTCTTCCTTTCTATTTGGTGTAACACTACCCAATTTTAGCAATCAGTCCCGATTGCTCAAATTGGGACCTCCCTACTCAAACTTATATGTGATCGGGTCTTGATTAATCTGCACTTTAAACCTTGTTCTCAAACTGACCAAAATGGTCAAAACGTGTTATAGGCTATTTTAATTTGAGAACCAAAGGGATTTGTTTGATCGAATTAATTGATTTAATGTTAAAAGGTAACCAATAAGTGTGCAATGAGTGTTAGCAATTTCCTTGGACGGCAAGAAGCACAGGGGTTGGAGAGGGGAAAAGCTGAAAAGTTCCTTGACTTAGTAGAATTGCTTCATGGGCTGTAAATTAATAATAAAGATAGAGTTTCAAAATAGTATCTGGAAGATGAAAATGGTCTTAGCCTATTTACATTGAAATTGTAGGTATAGCGTATAACGGATTTCTTAATTTTCAAATTATAAAAAATCATAAATTTACAAGTGCAGCACCTAGCTAATTACACCATGATTATGTCCTTTACATACCAAATTGATTTGTGTTTACATAGTCGTATAGGTTTCAGGATTTTGTTTTCACTGAAAGAGTTATTGAATTTTGGATCTACTCATCAATCAATTGATTATTAAGGTCTGTTGTTATTACCATATTATATTAATATAAGCGTGATGCCTGATGAGATTGTGAGTAAACTTATTAATTATTTTGATGATTAAAAGGCATGTAAGGGAAGATTCATGCATTTGGAACAGGTAATGTAATATTTTGTTATGACAATACTGTAAGCTGTTGGATGTTTAATCTTATAGGCATATAGTATATGCTAATTTTATTGATCACACCACTGGCAACCTCTTACAAAATATGAACTGTATTCTGATCTATTATTGATAAATTTACCTGATGTTGGCTTTGTAATCTTGTTTTAGAATATTTCAATGTTAAAAGGTTACTGTAGTAAAGGAACTATATCTCATTCACAACTACTTCAGTAATTCCGAAGAAAACTTCAAGGATCTATACCCTCTGTTACTGGCATTTTAGTTTCAGTTTAGCATAAATTATATATGCTTTAGAATCCATTTGATGTATGCTTCAAGGGCAGTCTCAGCAATTTATGAGTCTGGTGGTCAGATTTACTGAAGAAGACTCCTTGTTTCAACTTTGACATGTCATACATGTATTTTTGGTAGAGAAATAAACTAGAAATGATGATTTCTGCTATATAAGTCGAACAGATTTTGATTTAAACCCAACAGAAGTATTCTGTTTTTTATCCTATTGATATCGGCACGAGTACACAATTAATACTTCACCACCATTGGAAAGTTTAATAGATTTTCTTTGTTTGCTGCAGCTTTGTCTGAGGTTTGTAGATACTGAACAGTTTCAGAGGTGAGATAGGGTCTTGTACTTGCAATGTATCTTTAACTATTTTTCAAAATACAATACAAAAATCGCTATTAGTATTCTTAACATCATACTGTTCTTTGGATTCCTAAAGTCACCTCTCCTTGAACTGCAGGCTTCGGGACATTAAGCAATTAGGTGAGCCTCATGCTGTTTACTGTTTTCAGGGATTGTGGGTAAGCTGATGTCTGATAGTTGTCTTTCAACTACAAGTGTGTTCTGATTATGTTAGCTCTTCCATTTCATTTAGTGTTGAAGTGATATTTAAGGTTAGGACATAAATTAACTGGAGGCAATATAAATGATCCTATTTACTTGATAATGCTGTTTGTACTCAAAAGAGATCTATTTTGCACACTTTTTAAATTAGAGAATCAGAGATACATTTTCTCAAAGGAACAATTAGAGGAAGTCGAGGAAATATAATGCCCAGAGTTTGGGCCTATACTACAATTGCATTATTGTAGCTGGTTATGTGTAGTCTACAGGGACAGTTTTGTAGTTTTCTTTATTTTCTACAATATGCAAACTTGTTAGTGAAGCAAGCTTTTAGTTCAACTAAATTAAAATGATAAATAATAATGTCAATACTAAGTTGCAGGAAACGTTGCCCAGGGGTCCGTTTCCGGCCGGAAACGAAATGGAAACGAGGAAACTCGTACCGTACGGCCTGGAAACTCATTTCCAGCTGTACTGGCCCATTTCACGCTGGGGAAACGTGGCCAGTACGGTCGGAAATGAGTTTCCAGGCCATACGACGGAGTTTCCAGTTAACATTTGACGTTTTTTATTATTATTATTATTATTATTTTTTTGTTTTATAAGTTTTTTCGCTTCTAATTTAGTGGGGCAGCCTAATGTTCAGGCCTATGGCCCTAGTGTTGATATGCAGTTCATGGTAATGTTAAATTCTTAAAGTAAAAGGATGACACTTTTACTTAAAATTTTAACATTACCATGAAATGACTCGGGATGTTTGAGAGTGGTTTCACCCTCATTGGATTTCATATGGAGAAAGTAGAATTTTAGATTTCACTCAAAATCCAGCAGACTTATCTGTTTTTCGAGATTGCGGGGATTGCAATGTTTCCATTGGATTTTGTCATGTACTAGGGTATGGAACTTTTATTTAATCAAGAGAACCAAGCCCTCTATGCAGGGGAGACTCCCACTAATCAAGAGCACCTAGGGTACTAGGGTATGGAATTTGTATTTAGTCAAGAGCACTAAGGTCATTCGACTATGTAGGAGGAGACTCCCAATGGAGCACGAGACAAGAAATTAGAAATTTCTCGTGGCTGATTTTGGATATTTCTATTTTCATTATGTGATCTTTCTTGAGTAAATGTGATGTAAATTTAGATATTTATAGTTTATGCATTGACAATTGACAATTTAATCATAATGTAATAAATTAGAATGTATCATGTATGCTTTATGATTGCACATATTCCTTAAATGTCCTAATATATATATATATATTGCATTTCCCCGTTTCTAAAATTTGGGTGGGTCACGTTTCGTACCCGTGCCCGTTTCGGAAAGTCGTATTCGTTTCCCCGTTTCGTGCAACTTAGTGTCAATAACAGTGAAATTCCATGAGTACCATATCTACTCTCTTCCTTAAAGGTGATTTATAGGACTTTGACTTCATATCTTTCATAATGTAAAGAGTTTTGTTTTGTACATTTTGCATACTAGAGAAATATTGATGTTTTATGAATCATATAAAATCTGCTTGCCAATCTAGTGTTTTTTTCTTTTAGGAGTCAGCTTGTTTGTAATACAGAGGGTTTCTTTCCACTGCACAGCCATTACTATTTTTGAATTATCTAATATCAATTTGCTTTTCTCATAGTCAAGGGATATGTTTCTCGCTGACATGTTTCAGTTGTTAAATTTTAAGACTGCAAAAGATGAAAGAAAGAACAACAACATACAGATTTTCAAAAGTCATATTCTGTGTCTTTGTATTTTTTTATTACTTAAAAACTTTGTATGTATATGTAAAGAAATATACAGGACTGTCAAAAACTCTTACAAGTGTACATTAGGGTTTGAGCCTATACTACAATTGCAATATTGTAGCTGGTTGTGTGTTGTCTACAGGGGCAGTTTCATAGTTTCCTTTATTTTCTACAATATGCAAGCTTGTTAGTGAAGCAGGCTTTTAGTTCAACTAAATTAAAATTATAAATAATGATCTCAATAGCAATGAAATTCCATGAGCACCATATCCACTCTCTTACTTAGCGGTGATTTACAGGACTTTGGCATCATATCTTTCATAATGTAAAGAATTTTGTTTTGCACATTTTGCATACTAGAGAAATATTGCTATTTTACGAATCATATAAAATGCACTTGCAAATCTAGTGTTTTTTTCTTTTAGGAGTCAGCTTGTTTGTAATACAGAGAGTTTCTTTCCAATGCACAGCCATTACTATTTTTGAATTAACAGTGTATTCTTCTCATAGTCAAGGATGTTTCTGCCTAACATGTTTCAGTTGTTAAATTTTAAAGCTGCAAATGATGAAAGAAAGAGAAACACCATACGGATTTTCAAAAGTCATATTCTGTGTCTTCATTTTTATTTATTAATAAAAAAATTGTATGCATTTTTAAAGAAATATAGAGGGCTGTCAAAAAGCTCTTACAAGTGTACATTAGGGTTTGAGCCTATACTAAAATTTCAATATTGTAGCTGGTTGTGTGTGGTCTAGACTCTACACGGACAGTTTCATAGTTTTCTTTATTTTCAACAATATGCAAGGTTGTTAGTGAAGCAGGCTTTTAGTTCAACTAAATTAAAATGATAAATAATGATGTCAATAACAATGAAATTTCATGCCCCCAGATGCGGGTGTTAGATGAACATTTAATGCACCTCGGCCACCGGACAAGCAGGTGGCTGATCCATATGCCAACCTGCGCCTTCCCCTGTGGGAATTTAAGGCAGGTTACTGCTCCTCGGCCGGCGCCATCAACCAGTTGTGAAAACCGAGAAATTCTCTGCAAATTCAGAAATATGGAGCAAAGCCCCCTGCATTCACCCATTCGGCCTCTCAGTTGCTCTTGCCACCCCTCTGCAGCAGAGCCGAGCCTTCGCACCGCTACGGGAAGACGTTGCAGACTCCTCTGCTGCGTCGACCTGGGCAATGGTCATCATTTTTCTCAGTCCTTTCTCTGCAACCTGCATTTTGAGGTCTCGGCCCCTCTCTCCGGCCCGGATTTGAATTACCCTGTTCCTCTCAACATCCCCTCCGCCGTTCTTGCCCCGCCTCCTGCCCCTGATACTCAACGCTCGCTGCAGCTTTCTAGTCGGAGAATCATGCGCCAACGCCATCGAATGCGGTGCAGGCGAGGTGGTAGTCGGGGTGGCGCCACTCGCCCCTCGACTGTGCCCCCTTCTGTCTCCACTTCCTCGTCTGCCTCCCCTCCCCCAAGCCCCTCCTCTTCCTACTTCCTTGGCCGATATCCGAACACCCGCAGCGGCCGAGGTAGAATGGGCACCCGCGAGGTTCGGCGTTCAGGTGGAGTCGCCCAACACACCACTTCCACTGCTTCTTCCCAGCAAGCGCAATTCAGGTTTCACTGCTCCATGGATAGGCCGGTCATCATTGCCACCGTCACGGTGGACTTCAGAGAGGTAATTTGCTCGTGTACAGAACCAGAGCTCAGCCTGGAAATGAACCAGGCTCCTCCAGCGCTCGTCAACTTTCAGGGGGAGCCGAGCTCCAGCCATCCGCCGAGAGACATGGACCACCCGTCCAGTAGCCGACAGCAAACCCTGAGAAGCGACGCCACTAGGAAAGACAAAGGAATACAAGTGGAGGTCCGTGAGCCACAGGACACTGCAGGTGGTGGGCATTCAGCGGGCACTGGTTCAAAAGAATATGGTTGGTGTCCGATCGTGGAAGAGAAGCCACCAACCTAAGCCACCTAGCCGTTGCATGCCAGATCACGTGTCGGGTTTTGAGTTCCGGTTTTGTTTATTTTCAGTCAATTTTACTATGGTCAATTTTGAGTCTAGAGTCCAGCTCGAGTTTCGAGTTCTAACTCTCTTGGGCTGTTTTACTGTGGCTGTCTTTCTGAATTTTACAGTCTTTATACAGTGTTAATTTTGGTTAAAAATTTTGATTTCTGGACTTGCAGTCGCGATGTCAAGACTTGCTGTTTCAAATGGTCATATAGCTGACCTAGTCCCGCAGAGGCCGATGCCTCTTTGTACATTATGTTATTATTAATAGATCAGTTTTACTTAGAAAAAAAAACAATGAAATTTCATGAGCACCATATCCACTCTATTCCTTAGAGTTGATTTACAGGACTTTGACTTCATATCTTTCATAATGTAAAGAATTTTGTTTTGCACATTTTGCATACTAGAGAAATATTGATGTTTTATGAATCATATAAAATGTGCTTGCAAATCTAGCGTTTTTTACTTTTAGGAGTCATCTTGTTTGTAATACAGAGGGTTTCTTTCCAATGCACAGCCATTACTATTTTTGAATTATCAGTGTATTCTTCCCATAGTCAAGGAATATGTTTCTCCCTAACATGCTTCAGTTGTTAAATTTTAAAGCTGTAAAAGATGAAAGAAAGAGCAACACCATACAGATTTTCGAAAGTCATACTGTGTCTTCGTATTTTTTTTTTAATAAAAAACATTGTATGTATTTTTAAAGAACCATACAGGGCTATCAAAAACACTTACAAGTGTACATTGTACAGTAGGCTCTGGTTATCTAGAGTTTAGAGCAATGAGAGTAAAGGATCTGTGAAACCGATCCAATCTTCTCATCTATTGGTGTCTGAGTTCCTAAAATTTGCAGAGACTCCTCTCTTGTTTTCCTACCTGTCTTTTTCTTTAGAGAGGTCTTGAGGGAAATATATCTGGGAATAGTTATGATTTTGAGATTTCTTTTGGGGCAATTCAAAGTATTCTTCCTCATGGAAATTGCTTCACATATCTTGATCTTGAAGAGAAGGAATATTTTGGAATCTCCTCTATTGAAAGGTTCTTCTAAGGGGATGAATCATAATATTGGTGCAAGTTGGTTTCAAGTTGGAGGAGAATTTGCTGAACAACTTTGGCTCTTGTGATTTGTCTACCCAGGGTTGTCTTCTACTGGATATTCTGCCTTTCATCTGTTCCATCTTTAGCAGACAAACTTGGGATTTGGGAGAGGACGTCCAAGAAGAATTTTTCTTTTTATTCACCAAAGGCAGATCGAAGCTTGTACCTTTCATTTTCAAGCCTTGAAATGGGTTCAGATCTGTTAATTTGATTGAGAAGAGTGGTTTGCATTTGTGCTCTTTGAACCTCTGCCATCCCTTTTGATTGTTTTCAATTATGTAGATGGTTATGACAGTGGGGGAACATGGGGGACAAGAGTTGCCTCATACTTCTCTTGAGGTTGGTTGGTGTCTGGAAATGCAAATGGACTAAATGACCTACCTAGGAGCAGATCCTCCAGATAAAGGGAATATTTTTGTACTCTAAAGGTTTCTGCTATGATTAATCCATCAGTGTTAGGGTCACTAATGCTAGAAATGGTTTGCAATTAAATCTATGTAGACACAAGCATATGCTAGATTGGTATGACCTGAGTTGATATAAGAGGCCTGTTACCCACCACTAGTGGCTGATCCCTCTAGGAGAAAGTTTCTTCTAAGTTTGTCTTCAGCCGGCTGCCAGCAGTGTTGAGATTTGTAGCTTGGGAGGTCCTCCAAACCCTAGGCTTGAGGGTTGTGGAGGAGTTGGCACACAAGTGTGGCTTGTGGGCATGAAACCCAAGCTTGTGGGCTTTGCACCCGAGCATATGGGTGTGATTCCATGAGGATATTTCTACATGTGATGAATTGAGTTGATAGAGGACTCTGAGAGTAACCGGATGCAATGAAAATCACTCGAATCTGAGTTGTAGAAGTAAAGATACAAATTTTTGAAGTTAAGTTTGGGCAAATTGTCTAGAGAAGTCAAGTCGGCCTTGACATGAGGTGACCCTTTGATGGGATAGATGTTGCCCTAGTGACTTGTATAAAAGGAGGTGAGTTAGACCTCATTTGTGCATATCCAAGGAGCATCACATCAAGGCTCATCTCTGAAATACAACGCAGATCTGAGGTAGCCGAGCTCAAGGAAGACATTGACATGGGTTTTGATGACTGTTTAGGGTGAGTTTGCATCCACAACAGGGCCGCAATGCTGCTGTAGGACATATGCAAGCCTTGATGTCATTTCTGGGCAGGTTGTGTGGGTAATTCTATCTATTGCAAGTCCAAATCAAGAGCAAGAGGCAGCCGCTAGGATTGAGGGTCATTCTAGGCACGCGTTGAGCTTGTCTTCTCCGTAGAATGGGAGTTGTGGTCCTAAATTCTAATAGATGCTACAGGGAGGACCATGCCCTAGATTAGGGTTGGTCTACAGTTAAAAGGTGGCTAGAACAACACCTTAGTATGGCATTTGTAGCAGCGAGGAAGGGTAGATCTCAAGCAAGGAGGAGCGAAGGTTTTGGAGGTGAAGGAAGGTTGTTTGGGTGCACATTTAAGGGTTGATTTGTCTCTGAAATAGGGCCACAGGGATCTGAAAATATTGCAGAGGTTGTGTCTCCTTTAGGAGAGGGCCGAGAGGCCTAGGAGGTGCCCTCACAACCAACCATAATAGTAAAAGGGTCAGCGCAAGGATTTCAGAGGAGAAGAGCAGGTCTGTTGAAGTGTGTCTAGCAGGGAATTAGGGTTGTTGTATGCCCTAACCAGGTATGCCAGTACTCAGTGAATGTGTATAGATGCCAAGGACAAGAAGAGCAAAAACAAGGTATGTTGTCTCTTCTTGTTGATGTGTTTGCCAGGTGGATGTAGTCCTAGGAGAGGATAGTTTATAGGAGATTGTTAGCAGCCAAGAGGAAGGGTTTCCTAGGTGACTGGATGCCCTAACCAGTGGGAAAATGCTACAAAAGTCTATTGGAGCCTAGATTTGTCCAATAGCTCCTCTATTGCAGAACAAAGGGTAGATCTTCAGAGCTCTAGTTTGATGATGGTTGAGCAGATTTGAAGGACGTGTTGTTTGGTGTTGTATTGGGCATTTGAGGTTTGTTGGAGGGCAACGTGAGAGTGCCCAAGTGGGCAACATTATGTGCAGTGCCTTGATGGGTGAAGGGCTGCTAGGAGAGGCAGTTGTTGGAGCTCATAGGTCTGATCAACCAGAGGAGCAGTTTGTTGCAGCCCATGTTCATCATTGGAGAAGCGACATTTGATGGTGATAGGTGGCAGCCCTCCTACCCTATGTTAGTCTTCATTGGAGCAATGCAGGAAAACTATAGTGGGAAGAAGACCCTAAGTAGTTGAGAAGCAACAGTGGGCAGTTGAGAGTTGTTCACAGACGTAATTGTGAATAACTCAACAGGAGTCTCAATATGTTGTGCCCTTGATGGACTAAGACACAACTAGTGAGCAAAATGGATAGCCGAGGTTCCGTGGCCAAATGGACTTGGATCATTGATAGAGGCAGTGCTGCAAATCGAGAGCCGAAGGACCGGGTAGGTATAGGGTACAACCAAAAGGAGCTGAGAGAGCGCGCTGCATCAGCCAGATGGTCAGAGTATCTTGTTGAGAGTAGATTGGTTGTCAATGGATTGACACCAAGCCCCAATTTTGTACTCTTGTACTAGTGGATATTTGAGGGTCATTATCCTTGGTACGGAAGCCCTAGACTATTGTATTATTTAAGTTGATTAATATAACGAAGTTGGGTTATTGTACAAAATTGTGTATATTTTGTGCACTAGTAGATTTACTATTGTTTATATTCCACTGTGCAAAGTAGTTTTGTTGTGATACTTGGTTTGGTAGTGTCAATGATTTAAGATTCTATCCTAGACTGCAGTATCGTGGAAAAACAACATGGTATTAGAGCATGTCTGAGTTGCTTTGAGGGACAGTGAATCACAGTGTGCACAGCGAAGCAGCTCAAAGGGAGTTGTGGGTGTCTAAATCATGGAGTAGAGGGTTCAGTTGAAGACATGGAGACGTGGTCTTGACTAGCTTGGCAGCAAGATTGGCTGGGAGTTCTGGTGGATTGGTGGAGAGCCTGGTGAATAATAGATTGTTGTAGGGAAGACTGTTGATCATGGACTTCTGATGATTTGCCATTGATTGTTGGAACAACTCGAGGATTTATTTGGCTTGGACGGGATTGGTTTGATCGAGATTGCGTCATGTGATGGACTGGATATTGGCAGGCTAGAGTCTTCATCGGATCGTGATGTTGCATATTTGAGATTGGAGGGTTTTGCACGAGTTGTATTTGATCCAGGAGGATGAACGCACGCAGGATTGAGCTAGTGGAGATCGTGACGGCTCAGAGGAAGTTTAGCCTCAGAGGGAGCAACCCTATGGAGGTTTGGGATCTTCAAGTTCAGATGTGATGAGGCAGAGGCACTATCGAGATTGCAGGGTTCTATAGAGTATGTTGCAGTGATGGACGCCAGATGGGCTAGTGTCACCGGAGATGATGTTAATGGAGAGTTCCTAGTGTTGGAAGTACCTCCCTCGCTAAGAGGGAGTGTTGAGATTTGTAGCTTGGGAGGTACTCCAAATCCTAGGTTTGAGTGTTGTGGAGGAGTTGGCACACAAGTGTGGCTTGTGGGTGTGAAACCCAAGCTTGTGGGCTTTGCACCCAAGCATATGGGTGTAATTCCATGAGGAGATTTCTACATGTGATGATTTGAGTTGATAGAGGACTCCAAGAGTAACTGGATGCAGCAAAAGTCTCTTGAATATGAGTTGTAGAAGTAAAGATAGGAATTTTTGAAGTCAAGTCTCGGCAAATTTTCTAAAGAAGTCAAGACGGCCTTGACATGAGGTGACCCTTTGATGGGCTAGACGTTTCCCTAGTAAATTGTATAAAAGGAGGTGAGTTAGACCTCATTTGTGCATATCCAAGGAGCATCACATCAAGGCTCATCTTTGAAATACAACGCAGATCTGAGGCAGCCAAGCTCAAGGAATACATTGGCATGGATTTTGAGGATTGGGGTGAGTTTGCATCCACAACAGGACCGAGATGTTGTAGTAGGACAAACACAAACCTTGAGGTCATTTATGGGTAGATTGTGTGGGTAATTTTGTCTATTGCAGGTCGAAATCAAGAGCTGGAGGTGTTACCGCTCAAACTAGCAGGGGACCTAAAGGGAAATCCCTAAAGGGAAAATGCTAGGCCAAGGGCAACAAATGGAGTCTTAGCCCACTATCCCTTCTATTTACGGACTTTCACCGATGGGAGGAGACCCGGTATGTGTGGAGCCACTAACGAAGGATAAGTCAATGGATATGAGTGACCCAAATGACCCTTTCCCAGAATCTTAAGGATAAAGATTGCTTGCTTTGTAAGCAAGGTAGTAGGTAATCTAGGGAACGGAAGAGAGGATTTGAGGTTTAGGTTTATGGGATAAGATTTCTGAAGGAGTTTCCCAATCCCTAAAATCCTTGTTAGAATTGGTATCCTTGATGGTTCTTGAAGAATGGTCTTTCAAAGGAGTGGAACCACATCGGGCCAAGTGGACCCAGTCTAGGGTATGAGGAAGGAATGTAGCAACCAATGGTATTCTTACCCTAGACAAGGTGGAGAGAGGATCAAAGAAAATATAATTACTTAGATGTTGATTTGACCCTGGGAAGTGCTAGCCTTGGGGATGGCAAGGCAAATTTTGGTCCCAGAGCTAGGGCTTGCCTTTTCTCCCAATTCCATTGTCGAAATGTCTTCAAATTTGAAGGAGTGCTAGATGAAAGGCCAACCCAGGAGATCCTAGGAGATTGATTTTTTTCAGTGGTTAGCTTGTCAGGAAATTGATGCCCTAGGCACCCCAGTGTGGCTAGACTTGGGAGAAGGTGAAAGAATGAGAGTATTGGTGACCACCCTTGGTAGATCAGTGCCTTAATCCTTGGGAGAATGGATTCTATGTTGATTATGTGTAAGATTTCTTGGTTCCTAGTCAAGGAGGCCTCAAAATTACTTCACAAACACTCCAGGTCAAGTGAAGGCAATCTTGTAGCTTTTGTACTTCAAATGCACAAGAGGAATGGCTTATCAAGGTCAAATTTTACCCATAGGAGATTTCGCTCATACTACATGACCCATACATGGAGAGAACGTTATAATAGAGTCAATTGCACAATATGAAGCAATAGTTTGCATGCAGCAATTAGCCCTAAAACAACAAAAATCCAAATCCAGCATATATGACAAAAAGTAACAAGAATAACATCAAAATATCGTACTTACATGCAGTAGAGTATATCCAACCCAATGTTGCACGAAGCGGGGATGAAGCGGGGACGTTTTTTGGAAGCGGGGATGCGGAAGCGTCATTTTCCAAAAATCTAGGAAGCGAAGCGTCCGCGGAAGCGTCTGCTATATATATATATATTATATTTTTTTGCGTTTATACTCAAAACAAACGTCCCAAATACCAAATTAATTGTAGAAGACATGAAAACATGCATATTTTTGCATAAATCAAGATAGATATGGCATCCATGATTCCATTGTAGTTACTAGTATGTACAACAATCATCTATATTCTAGCTATTACAAACATACATCAAATTTTTAAGCATATTATAAAACATAAAACATTTAAGCATATTATAAAACATAAAACATAGAGCATATTATGATTTATCTAGCAAGTGAGCAACTGTCAACATTTGTCATGTCCAAAATTCAAATAATAATGTTTACAAAATATGTCACTTGGTCACCGCTAAGACAAAAAAGGTTCAAAATTCAAATTCACAAGCCTACAAGTCTAACGAGTAATCTATGACAAAAGTAGTAGATTGTGAATATATCTACTAATCTCTCCTCCTTCCACCACGAAGAGAACGTGGCGGTGGGCCTCCACGTGGTGGCGGGCCTCCATGTGGTGGCAATGAAGAAGATGGTGCCTGTGGAAGTTGTGGCTGTGGCACTGAAACTGATGAAGAAGAACCCCCTGCTGTTGGTGTTGAACCATGGAACCTAGGAACCAAGGGACCAGATGGGGGTGGGGGTGGCAAATCAACACGATCATCATCATCTTGGAATCGCTCAAAAAATTCATGAAAAAAAAAACACTAGTTAACAAAAAAATTAAAAACATGAATTAGAGAAATGCTTTATAAGGAAAAATTGGAAAATTCATACCACAATGGACATACCTGGATAAGAGCATCCTCTAATTGCTCTAATCGCAACACTCCATCCTCCAAAATGGGCTCCTCTGGATTCTTGTCCCAAATCAACAAGTCTTTATTATACTTTGCATCTTCACAGTAATGGGACAACAATCACAAGTTGTAATGAACATAAACCAAGCTCTTTGCCCGGTCTAAACTCAACCTGTTCCTTTGAACACTGTGGATGAAAGAATAAGAGCTCCAACACCTCTCTGCAGAAGAAGTGTTTACCACCTGTGATAGCACCCACAATGCCAAAGTCTGTAGAAGTGGAGCACCCCCTCCATGCATGTTCCACCACTCAAGAGAAGAAAAAGTCTCTCGATCTTTAATTGCATGCATGCTCCCAAATGGACCAGTGTTAAGCGTATAGTTGCTCACCTGTCTCTGTACCAATGTAGCCTCCTCCTCATCAGGGATTAATTTACTCAATGCAGCCATATATTTTCTGTGAACCTCTTGATCTTGGTGTGGTTTTCTCCTGCTCCCCCCCCCAGGTGCTAGTGTTGAAAGCCATGATGGATGATAGTATTTAGGTGTCAAAACATATGCTAATGCATGCAATGGAACATTTAGCATTTCCCATCGGTTTTCCATCTCTGCACGAATATAATTGTACAAGGTGGTATCTCTAGGCTCAACAATGTCTTTAATCTACCCCAACATGCTATCCATTTGCTCATACACCTCCCCAATTACTGGTCGATTTGAATCTACAAACTTGATCATGTAATAAATTGGTTTGGTGAATTGCAAAACATATTTAACTTGTGCCCAAAAGTAACTGTCAAGAACAATGTCCTTGACTGCATTAGCACCATCTATGTCAGTGTTAATTTCATCCCATGATTCAGCACACACCAGATTAGTTAAAGCTTGTCTCACCTTCACTAGCCGCCTAAAGGTGAGGTAAAAACTAGCAAATCTTGTCTTTGCAATTTTAAGCAACTGCAAGTTGGAGTAAGTGCCATAGAAGTAGTTTACCCTTGTATGCCCTGTGATGAATTTAATGAGCTGCTTCCCTCTCCTGTAAAGCTCAGTAATCCACCCACATTCTTTGTGCTTCACAATATCATGCATCAAAAGGTTCAATGTGTGAACCAGGCACCTAGACCAAAAGATGTGTGGATAAGTACGCTCAATAATTTTTCTTGTTGCCTTACAATTTGCTGCATTATCTGTGATCACTTGAACCACATTATTTGGACCAACATCTTTGATTGTTTTCAATAGGAGATCTGCAATGTTTTGTGCAGATGCAGTGATGGAGGAGGAGTCATGACATGTAATAAATACTGCACCACTAGAAGAAACACCAAGAACATTTATCAAATGTTGGTTTCTAATATTTGTCCACCCATCTAATACAATGGATACCCCAGAATCTACCCACTCATTTGTAAAACGTGTCAAAGCTCTTTGAACCTTAGCTTTTTCTCTTTCTAATAACACTGTTCTAGCTTTCTCATAGTTGGGGGCCTTGTATCCTTTTGGGGCTTCATTGATGGCCTTTACCATTTCATGCCAATAGGGAGAGCAAAGCACATTGAATGGTACACCGCAAGCACAAAGAAAACGGACTATCTTTCCATCCACATCATCCCTCCCAGCAACATTAAGGAAATCCCCTATTGTTCTTCTACCTCCAGAGCTTGCAGAAGTATCATGAGGAGATGAGCAGCTACCAAATTTAGAGGTTGCACTTGATTCATAATGAGTTTTTTGTTTCTTGTTTTTTTGTTGTGCAACCTCCTCTATTTGGATGTATTTTATTCTTTCTTCAGTTGAAATGTTTGGGCAAATTTGTACCCCCACAAGACCCTTTTTTTCATCGCTGTCCAACACCCCACAAAGATGCCTCTTCACACGGGGATATGAACCACAATATGGTTTTCCTCCATGACAACCATGAGGGCACACAAATTTGTAAGTTCCACCACCCTTTCCCCCATCAAGTTTGGTCACATAGTTCCACAAGGGTGTTAATGCAGCTTTCCCATTTAGTGTTTCAGTTTCCCCTTCAGGTTCATCCCCTTCCTCTTCAAACCCTTCCTCCTCATCATACATTGGGTCACTCATATTGGGACCATTGTCCTCTTGTGTTTCTTCCCTTCTATTCCTATTCCCCTTTGCCATCATTAAAACCAAGAGTGGAATGATACACAGAAGCCAAAATAACACCATCTTGGAATATGGAATATAGGTGGTGGACAACCTGCAAGCAAAGGAGAAAGTAGAAACAATGGGAAAGAGTAGGAGAAACAATGGGAAAGAGTAGGAGAGAGAGGAGAAAAATACAAAAAAAATGTCAAAAAAATAAGGGAGTTTGGGGTTTGAAATTACCTCTTTAGCTCTTGTAGATGAAGTCCTCCAAGCTCTTGCTCCAAGCTCCTCCTCCTTCACTCCTCCAAGCTCTCCTGTCTTCTCCTCTCCTTTCCTCTCTTCTCTTCTCCTCTCCTTTCTTCTCTTCTCCAACTCTCATAAACTCAAAGTGAAAAAATGAGGAATGAATGGGGGCTTTATTCCCTTCATTCCTCACCTTAACCTCACCCTAACCCACCCCCTTTACACTAAGTCAACATAAATTAAAAAAAAAAAAAACGAATTTTTGCCTTGCGCGCTGCCTTTTCCGGAAGTGTACGCTTCCTCCTCCGAAGCGCCACGCTTCCGACGCCCGAAGCATCGTATGAAGCGCGCTTCGGAGGCCTGGAAGCAGCGCTTCCGACCCACGCTTCCGAAAAGTCCAGGAAGCAGCAAAAAAAATCGGAAGCACGCTTCCAGCGAAGCTTCCTAGGTGCTTCCGCACGGGACGCGCTTCAGGGCTTGGAACCGGGGGGGGGGGGTGCTTCGTGCAACATTGATCCAACCATTCAAAAATGACAATAGAGAAGCTCCAAGAGAAGATAGACCAATAACCATACACCAAAATTCATTCATAAATGCTCCAATTCATCCTCCAGAAAAAAGTGCAAAATTCTCTAAAGAAGAGAGAGATCCTATCCAAAGTGATGATGAGAAATGATCACACCTCATTTATATTTATACACATCTTAGGAGTTCGAATTAGCCTCCTTGGCCTACATAAGCCCCAAAAATAAAATAATGTGCTAATAATACAACCTTTTGGTGACAAGCCCACTAAACTAACTCATAAATGAAAAGGTAAGCCTCAAAAGGTTGAATAATAATCTATGCATGTTGTAGGGCCCTCTAAGAGGCTTCATGAGGTCCATGGGTGCCACAATGAAGAATATAACCCTCAAAAGCAATGGACAAGGGGTTGGCCCCTTGTAATAACCTGTGGTGCTCCAAATGACATGTGGGGGCACACAAGTGTCCTCATGGGTCTCCAAACAAATCGAAGATGTTGTAGATCATCTACAAGGGCTAGGATGATGGTGTAGGTGATGCCACATCATCGTGCAAGCCCTGGATCATTTGCCAAGTGTGTGGTGTAGATTTGGGACCAACTGGGCATGATGGATCAGGTGCATCCTCCTCGTCCAATAAGTGAACCACGAGCAATCTATGAATGGCTGTGGGAATCCATGGAGTGCAATTTGCTATTGTGGAGGCCCATGGCTCTCAACGCTCACCCTACATGTGCCAATGTAGCCCTCTGAAGGATTAAGACCCTGTATAGGGAGACCAAACCCCAAATGAAACCATCTGCAATTCTGCATAAGATCCAATGCGTCCCCTAGCCTTCCAGTATAACAAGTCATTAGAGAAATCGAGTAAATGAGCTAATTTAATCATGGACCATAGGTGGGGACTTCATAATGGTCTGCCCTTCCATAATGGGTTTCGGGGTGTGCCATTGTCCTCTAAACTCCAAATGGGGTTAGCCAAGTACCCTAAATGGTGGTTTCTACCTCTAAAGGGGATAATATAGTCAAGGTACATCTGTCAGAAGGTGGTGGCATGTGACAGATAGGTGAAGGAAGTAGGGGATGAGAAGGGGCAGCCCTGGGTCACATGTTGGGGTACAAGGGTAGCTAATAATAGGGAAGCCCACATTTGGGTTTATAATGTGTAGGAGGGAGAAATCGTGGTACATGAGGTGCCCCGACCTTGGTTTTTCCACCCTTCTTTATATGTCTTTTTCCTTTTTATGATTTTCTTTGATTAACTACTCGGGGCTCAAGGTGTTAGAGCATGATGTATAAGATATAGCAGTGAATTCCCCCTTTTGAGGTGGGGCGTTTCATCACCCACCAGGGGTTGGGACAATCATGGGTTCCAATATGATGAGGAAGGCTCATAGAACTTGAGGAACTAGGGTGATGGCCATGATGATAGGGTAGAGCTCATGTATTGGCTTTTACCCATGTGCTAAATGTTTTTATCCCGACCGTCTTTTGCATTTTTTGGTACTTTTCCTGTTGAATGTGGCCATATATTCTTTTAACTTTCTTTTCAGCTGCATCAACCTTCGGGCTTCATTCTAGGCCATGACCCAAGGTGTGGGCAAGGGGAAGGGGCGAGCTGGCCCTATGTGGACCCAGGTGGGAGAAATGATGGATGGGGTAATAATGAATGGAAAGAGGGGTAATATGAGCGGATAAGGGAGTGGGACCATGCAACCAAAATTGGGGTTTCCTGTGAAATACCATCCCTAGAACCAAATGGTCAGTAAAAAAGATCCCATGGGACTAGAATCCAAGGTTAATTCCTAAAAGTGGTCTAGGGGACAGAGGCAGAGACCTAGCCCATTCTTTCTGTTGAATCCTCTCATTAATCCATACCCAGAAGTGTCCATGACACATGATAAGCAAACTACAGTACTCAATTTCAAAATGACAAGGAATACCTTTAGATTTGGGAGGCCCACCTTCAAACATACGATCATGGTAGATGGTCGAGGGACTGTTATCACCCCAAGAAACTCTCCTAGGTTGTATATCAGAGATGCTCGGGAACATTACAAACTCAACAAAAATGTTGGAAAATGGTGGATGAATGAAAGAAATGCTGCATATTCAAGCCAGATAACCACTTCTACTGTGCTTGACCCCAGACATCAGTGAACACCCCCAGACTACAAGGCTTTAGACCACCAATTATTCATAGTTTGAGGATAAGGTGATGATGGAGAAGACTGACCACACCAGCAGATGCACAGGATTCTGTGATGGCCGACTACAACCAGTTAAAAGGTCTGTAAATCTGTTTTCTAATACACAGACAGGATGACAGCTCTCTGGCACTAAAAGAACAAAAACTTGCATACAAATTCAATGATACATGCTAAATCCTAACACAGAGGTGGGATGACAGTCCCTCTAATGCTAACATTAACAGCACATGAATAAATGCAAGATAGGCACAGCCTGGAACAAGAAGAAGTGGACAGTGAGCAATTAACAGCAAAAAAAACTTGCATTAGCTGAAAATGAAGACCAGACGATGCAGGTATTACAACAGTTACAATCTCCAGAAGTTGAACCTTCCAGCAAAATAACACTCATCCAACACTCATCAACCTGATTACACTGTGTCTTTGGACATATATAGAATCTGTTTACAAAGTTGCTCTGCTAGGCTATGCGTGGAGGTGTCAATAAATGACCACCAACCACATTTACAATATGAAATGGGCCTCTGCTGCAATTCTTAGAGCTTTAATGGACAAGTCGGCCTGTTTAGATTGTTTGATGTCCTTCTCTGGCAGCTGGAATGAATTATGGATTAAACTCCATGCCTGATAAATGTTCTTCACTGCTCGAAGTCACCTACTTGTCCTTCGGCCATTCTGTTGTTTAATGTGGTTGCTGAGATATTAACTGCAGGGTACGGGATGATGGCTTCCTTCCTCCATCGCGAGCTCGAGACAGTCAAAAGGAAATGAGATTTCATGGCGGGAGTAAGAGCCAGCCGGGAATAAATCTCAGCCGTTGGGTCGCAGAGATCAACGACTGCGATCAACTGACAGGGATTATCGGGAGGACAGGCGAGTTAAACAGCGAAAATAATCCCAGTCGTTGGATCATAAAAATCAACGGCGGAGATCGCGCGGGAGGAACTATCGGGAGGTGACAAAGAAGATGCGATGAGGGCCGTTGGATCACCATCGGGCAGATCCAACGGTGATTGCACGCGAGAGTTGCGCAGAGTTTAAACGGCGGGGAAAGGCGGTTTAGGGAGGCGGGCGGTATTCCCCGCACCGCCTATCGGCCATCGGTGGTTTCCATATACAAAGGCGCGATCCAATGAAACAACGCTGCGTGGTAGTCGGAAACCACCCCTCGCGGGTTAACGCACGCGCAAGTCGCGCGATCGGGGGGAGCGTTCACCGTCCGATGAATGATGGACGGTCAGATGACAGGGAAGATGCACGGTGATTAACGGGCGGGGGACCGTACCGGAAGGGCGGTAAGCGGTTTCCCCGCACCGCTTTTGGGAGAAGGCGGTTTAAGTACATGAAGGCGCAATCCAACAGATTCGTGACACGTGGCAGCCCAAAACCACCGCCCCTGCGAGTTATCGCGTGCGCAGGTCGCGCGATCAGGGGATGCGTCAGCCGTCGGATCTGCGATGGATGGCCAGATCACAAGGAACGAGCGCGAAGTTTAACGCGTGGGACAATGGACGAGAACCATTGGATCGCGGCGACCCACGGTAAATATTTAGTAAATGACGAGAGGTTAAAATAGCGCAGGTTCGTGTGTTATGCGCCCAGGGGTTAAAGCAAACGGGTTATAATGGATTAAGAGGTCAATGCCTGGGATTAAACGAAGAATGCGTTTAAAGGAGGTTAGAACGAGGATCAGGGTTTAAAAGAGAGCGCAGAGTTATATGCTCGGGTCATATGGTGACTCAGAGCTGAGCGCTCGGGGCTTTAAAAAACACGGGTTTACATAGCGAAACAAAGGAGAATGGGAATACTTAAACGGGGAACAAAAAGGTTTTGGGGAAAGAGAAACGAAGGTAGGGCTATGGAGTTACAATGAGAACGAGGGAGAAAAGGAAACCAATAGTTGCGAGCACCGTAGCAACCAAAACCAACATTGTCCATGGTACCTTTGAGCCTGTAAACGCTAAATTGTATAGCAAAGCTAACATTGGCTCCTTTTGGAGATGAGATCCTCCCTGTGAGGTCTCAAGAACCTGCAGACCAATGCCTTCATACAAAACCAACTTAGAAACATCTGCCTAGTATCCATTAGGCATGGAGTCAAACCAAGGCTTCACTAAGAACTTGAAAAAGACACTGCTTACAATCATTAAGCCCTGAAAACTTAAAACTTCAAAAACTTCCCATCAGCTGGGCCACCAAAATTGTTACCTGTCATCCGGTTCATCATAGATCAACAAGACAGGATTTATTTGATCCTCTACCTCAAAGAGTTTAGGAGATTTGACCTTGATGGGTAGATAGGGATCAAATTTCATTTCCCTTCTGTGTATTTTCCTCCTTGAATGTTCTTTAGAGGAGCCTTTGTACACCTGCTGAATAATCATGGCTGCTGTGTACCTATTTTTGTCTTCTGTGGCCTGCACAATAAATATGAATGGTGTAACAACATTTTCATGTGTGGAAGACACAGAGACCTCATCTGCTCCTGAATCTTTGTTTGAATAATCCTCATCCAAGGAGGAGTCCCACAACTGTACACCCTCTTCCTCTGTTATCTGATAAGCTGCCCTTTCATTCTGTGTGGAGGCCATCTGAGCAGGATTCAGAGAATCAAAACTGAGGTGATCAGTCTCAGCCTTGAGAATAGAGCTATTTCCTACCTCAGTGTTCAAGGGGCAACTTAGAGGGATTGTCACTTGAGCAGACATAGGGACAAAAGATGATGGGGAACTTTCTTCTCCCTCTTTGATCACTGGACCAGGGATGATAGTAGGCTGGCTAATTTGTAGATCTGCATAATCATGGGAAGATGGGCAGGCTTCAAGCTCAGATTCTTGGAGGATGAAGGTGCCTTCTGCTGATTGCTGCTGCTGATAAGCTTGTTGTTCTGCAGGCACAACAAACTAACAAGCAGTGCCTCTTGATAATGCTTCTTCATATGCAGCTCTGGTTAGGAAAGGTGCACTTTTCAAAACATGGACCTCCTCCTCATGCTGCACCTCTTCCATGACTATATTCTGTAGAAGGGGCCTCACCCCTTGATCTTTGTTTGCATCTCTATTTCTTTTCAAATTCTGTAAATGATCATGTGTCTCTCTATGTGGTTTTGGAGTTGGAAAAGAAATGGAACAATGAGCTCCTGCTTCATCAAAACACTGCTCAACTTTTAACTTGGAAACTTCAGAGGCCAAAAGCTCAATCATCCTAGCTAATTCATCTATCTCATGCTCTGAGGATGATGAGGATTCACCTCCCTGTCTTCTCTTCTCGGCATCACCTTCAAGTCTCTTTGCAGCAAGAATGTTCGATTCAACTTCAAACGCTGCATCTTACATGTCAGCCAAAGAAGCACATTTCCTCTCTCTCAACAACAAGCAAAAATGAAGAATCGAAAGCATTGGCATAAGTAATCATAGCAGAAGAAGGGGTAGGTCTTATTTGAGCTGGCATTCTACTGTACATATGATTGAATATGATATTGAAATCAGACAGCAGCTCACCATCTTCTCTCTGCGGGTTCCCAAATTCATCATGATAAAAGAGCAGATCTTTGTTATTTCCCCAGTGCTTTAAAAATACATCATCTAAAGCATCAATGTCTGCAATAGACCTAAAAGGGTAAATTTCTGAACCATTTTCTAGCTTCCCCATCTAGGCTTTGAACAAAAACCCTCATCCAGACATCTTCTTCATTGATATCTAGGTTATCAGCATAGCTGTAAAAGGACTCTAAATGCTCTTCAGCTATTACTCCTTCTGCACCAGTAAACTTTGGCATAAATTCTTGATAATCTCCTGCAGGCATAGCATTCAAAGGGGAAGGCAAGACCAAGGGTCCATACCTAGCAGCAACTATTCTTTCTATCTTTGTGAGAGCTTGTTGGCCTACCATGACTAGGGTGTATGAAAGGATACTGGTGGATTGAGTAGAATGAATCAATGAAAAGAATAGCATAACAGAGGACTATGATGGACAACAAGGAATGTTTCTTTCAACTGAGGTCTGAAAGGGAAATGAATGACTAAGGAGCTGTATGAATCTCTGAAGGTATTTCTACACTAGCAGAGATACATAAAAATTTCAAGGCTTACTTGATCCTGATCCTCCTTTCTGCAATATTTTCATCTGCTTAACGGTCTTCTCAGAATCAGGCACTGGTTCAGCTGACGATTTCTAAGGATTTCTGCGAGCATGCTTCACCAACTGCGCGAGAACTACAATGTGGAGTCGCCAAAGCTTGGTCTTCCACCAGTGGAGTCGCCAGACAGATGGTTACAACCAAAACATGTGTTCAAACCTTGTCTGTCATCAAGGCATGAAGCTGTGTCATTCTCCCAGGGAAGCTGAGCTTCGATTCTCCTCTCCCTGGCAACGACACCAATTAATGTTATCATCCCAAGAAACTCTCGTAGGTTGTATATCAGAGATGCTCGGGAACATTACAAACTCAACAAAAATGTTGGAAAATGGTGGATGAATGAAAGAAATGTTGCATATTCAAGCCAGATAACCACTTCTACTGTGCTTGACCCCAGACATGGGTGAACACCCCCAGACTACAAGGCTTTAGACCACCAATTACTCACAGTTTGAGGATAAGGTGATAATGGAGAAGACTGACCACACCAGCAGATGCACAGGATCCTGTGATGGCCGGCTGCAACCAGTTAAAAGGTCTGTAAATCTGTTTTCTAATACATAGACAGGATGACAGCTCTCTGGCACTAAAAGAACAGAAACCTGCATACAAATTCAATGATACATGCTAAATCCTAACACAGAGGTGGGATGACAGCCCCTCTAATGCTAACATTAACAACACATGAATAAATGCAAGACAGGCACAGCCTGGAACAAGAAAAAGAAGTGGACAGTGAGCAATTAACAGCAAAAGAAGCTTGCATTAGCTGAAAATGAAGACCAGACGCTGCAGGTATCACAACAGTTACAATATCCAGAAGTTAAACCTTACAACAAAATAACACTCATCAACCTGATTACATTGTGTCTCTGGATATACATAGAATCTGTTTACAAAGTTGCTCTATTAGGCTATGCGTGGAGGTGTCAATAAATGACCACCAACCACATTTACAATATGAAATGGGCCTCTGCTGCAATTCTCAGAGCTTTAATGGACAAATCGGCCTGTTTAGATTGTCTAATGTCCTTCTCTGGCAGCTGGAATGAATTATGGATTAAACTCCATGCCTGATAAATGTTCTTCACTGCTTGAAGTCACCTGCTTGTCCTTCGGCCATTCTGTTGTTTAATGTGGTTGCTGAGATATTAACTGCAGGGTACGGGATGATGGCTTCCTTCCTCTATCGCGAGCTCGAGACAGTCAAAAGGAAATGAGATTTCATGGCGAGAGTAAGAGCCAGCCGGGAATAAATCTCAGCGGTTGGGTCGCAGAGATCAACGGCTGCGATCAACTGACAGGGATTATTGAGAGACAGGCGAGTTAAACAGCGGAAATAATCCCAGCCGTTGGATCATAAAAATCAACGGCGGAGATCGTACGGGAGGAACTATCACGAGGTGACAAAGAAGATGCGATGAGGGCCGTTGGATCACCATTGGGAAGATCCAATGGTGATCGCACGTGAGAGTTGCGCAGAGTTTAAACGGCGGGGAAAGGCGGTTTAGGGAGGCGGGCGATATTCCCTGCACCGCCTATCGACCATCAGCGGTTTCCGTATACAAAGGCGCGATCCAATGAAACAGCGCCGCGTGGTAGCCGGAAACCACCCCCCCGCGGGTTAACGCGCGTGCAAGTCGCGCGATCGGGGGGAGCGTCCACCGTCCAATGAACGATGGACGGTCAGATGATAGGGAAGATGCACGGTGATTAATGGGCGGAGGACCGTACCGGAAGGGCGGTAAGCGGTTTCCCTGCACCGCTTTTGGGAGAAGGCGGTTTACGTACATGAAGGCGCAATCCAACAAATTCGTGATGCGTGGCAGCCCAAAACCACTGCCCCCGCGAGTTATCGCGTCCGCAGGTTGCGCGATCGGGGGATGCGTCAGCCGTCGGATCTGCGATGGAGGTCCAGATCACAAGGAACGAGCACGAAGTTTAACGCGCGGGAGAATGGACGAGAACCGTTGGATTGCGACGATCCACGGTAAAGATTTAGCAAACGACGAGAGGTTAAAATAGCGCGGGTTCGTGTGTTATGCGCCTGGGGTTAAAGCAAACGGGTTATAATGGATTAAGAGGTCAATGCCTGGGATTAAACGAAGAATGCGTTTAAAGGAGGTTAGAACGGGGATCGGGGTTTAAAAGAGAGCGCAGAGTTATATGCTCGGGTCATATGGTGACTTAGAGCTAAGCGCTCGGGGCTTTAAAAAACACGGGTTTACACAGCGAAACAAAGGAGAACGGGAATACTTAAACGGGGAACAAAAAGGTTTCGGGGAAAGAGAAACGAAGGCAGGGCTATGGAGTTACAATGAGAACGAGGGAGAAAAGGAAACCAACAGCTGCGAGCACCTTAGCAACCAAAACCAGCATTGTCCATGGTACCTTTGAGCCTGTAAACGCTGAATTGTATAGCAGAGCTAATAGGGACCACATAGCTGGCTCAGGTGGCGGAGTAATGGCACAATGAGTTAGTTTATGGATGCAATGGGTTGCTGGCTACTGGTTGAGGACCATCTTGGAGAAACAATTTCTCCTAGGGATGTTACCCACAAAATGGTGGGTAACATTTGGCTCCAACTGGGACATGATCTCTCGAAGAGGTGGGCGAGGATACTGAACGGGAGGTCACGAGAACTCCAACAATCTCTTGGTTACCATAGACCTATCACCTACACATAAATAGATGGGAAAAACACTAGGCAACATGCTTTCGCAGCGTCTCATGATTGCACATGCTAATATGTTAGGCCATAAAATCAACAACAAATAAAATATGCAAATATGCATCTATCTACCATGAGAAAATCATATGATGTTATTTCTAATGCAAAAATCAGCATGCAATGCATCCTACTCTACCATGCATATAATACAATGTCACGTCTCAAGGAAGGAGGTGATGCGACTTAATTTGACCGCCTCTGGCCAAAGCTTGTTGTTAAGTTTGGCAATGTAATAATAGTCATCCCAAACCCTTCCATGAATCCTGATAGGTATGGGATCCTTATCTACCAAGACTAAATCCCCAACCTTATATTCTTTCTTAGGCTTCCACTTTTTTCTTGTTTGAGAGATTGGTCGCTTGAGGATTCAGATTTCCTAGGTAGGGAGGATATGGGAAGGTTTCTCGACCTCACATGTCTCATAGTATGGTCCAGGCTTGATCACATGCAGTGAATAAGCAGGCTCCCTATAAAGGATAAAAGGGGTACCATCGGATTGCGGGATGGTTGTGTATGATAGGTCCATTTGAACATGCCCCCCAATGGTAGCTCCCCATTTCCGGGATAATACATTCCCCACACATCATGTATATCAATGACAATAACATCCATGAGGAGGGATATATCAGGATTCCTAGCTAAAGAGGCCTTAAGATCTTTGATGATGCCTTCTACTTCCACAAGTTTGGAATTAAAACCACACACCCTTTTATATGGCCGAGTGATGTTGAGACCCAATTGCTTCATAACAGTCAAAGGCATGATATTGGCAGAAGCACCGAAATCTAACATACAATTGTGTAAGAAGAGGTCATTGATAGCCAAAGTGAGCAAGAAAGGTTTATGCCTCGGGTTTCGATCAGGGATGTGAATGTTTTGCAATTCTTCAAGTATTTCTTCATCTTGAATCCCAAGGGATGTCTTAAGTTGTTTTTGTTGCTCAGGAAGCTTAACAATTTCCTTTAGGGGAACAAGTATAGTCATCTTTCCCATGGCAACCCCTATGTCAATGTCAAGTTTAACTTCCTTCCCCTTTTCCTTCTTCCTATATTCTTTCCTAGGAGGATCCTTTTTTTGATTGACCTTTGTTGGAGGATTCTTCTTGGGAGGAACTTTGGGGATGGACTCTTTAGGAGGGGCTTGCTTAGGTGATGGATCTTCCTTGGGTGATTCCTTAGGAGGTGAGGGGTCTTTGTCCTTTTCCTTTTGGGAATATTGGACCCCTTTGAATCTTCCTTGGCTATCGGCATTAAGAATGGATTCTTCCTTTTCTTCCTTAAGGGTGACCTCACTAATGGGAGGATGCGTGTATGATCCTCCTAGCAAAATGTTGAAGACATCAACTTCCACGAGATTGGCTTGCTCATCTGTTTGTTCATCCTCACTTTCATCCTCTTCACTCTCCTCATCATCAGATGAAGAATTTGGCTCAACAGCATTAGTTGGGGCCAATGTGTTTGGGATTTGAGAAGAGCTCGATCTATCTTCATTTTTATTTTTGGGAAAAGGCTTTCCTTTAGGGATGTAACTCGGTTTTTGGGCCCTTTCTAAGGCGGTGATTTTATTCATGATAACCCTGTCACGTGCATTGGCTTCTTCGGTGAACCTTTCCACCTTTTTGAGAATAGCGAGGAGAGTTTCTTCGTGTTGATCTTTGGACTTCTCCTTCTTGGTTTCAAATTTGGCTCTAGGGTGGTCATTGATATCAACCTTTGAAATTCACAAGTTTTCTTCAACTTCCATCGCCATTTCCTTAGCCTCGGCCAAAGTGGATGGTTTCTTATCCCTCAACACATAGGTGAGGTGGCCACCCACAGCCTTTATGAATTTGTCAAGAATGTTGGCTTCAGATGGCTTCAAATGATCAGGTATATCTTTGACTACCCTATCAAACTTTTGAATGAATTCCTGCACATCTTCCCTTCCCTTGGTTATTTGGTAGAACTTTTCAATGTTGAAGGTCCCTTGGGCATTGCATGACCACCTTTTCATGAATAGTTCCTCAAATTCATCGGAGTCCTTTATGCATCCAGGGGGAAGGCTAAGATACCAATCTCTTGCTTGTCCCTCAAGTGATAAGGCAAAAAGCATCATGATCCTATCTTCATCAAATATCAATCTAGGGGACAACTGGCAGGTAGAATTCTTTAATAAAACCATGGGTAGTCCAAGTAGCATCCCCTTTGAATTTGGGCAACCATCGGTTAAATTTTTCAGGTAATGGCTTGGGATCGTTACTTAATTTCAAAGGGGCAAAGACACTAACCAAGTGTCTTTCACTCTTGGTCATCTTGGGTTGATCCCTTTTAGAGTCAGTGCTTGAAGTAGATGCCATTTCTGGAGATGTATCACTGACTTTCTCGAATTTGGGGAAAGGGAGGTTCCAACAGGTGATGGAGTTTTCTTTCCCCTTTTTGCAGTAGCCCTAGTTAAAGGAGGAATGTTGTCGCCTTCAAGTGAACTAGGGGATTGGACAATGAGTGGAGTTTCCAAAGGAATATTTATAAATGTCATCAATGAATCAATTCCTCAATGATTCACTAGGGAGGCAGGCCTGCTTCCTCCCCAACAATGACGCCAAAATGTTACTACTCAAACTAGTAGGGGACCTAAAGGGTGTTGAAGTTTCTAAGTTTACTTAGTTAGAAACCCTCCATGCACTTTATCTGATTTATTCCTACCTACTTGTTATTTTCCTTAACAAGTTATTTACATTGTAAATACTGAAAATAAACACTAGTGCATGCTCAACATATTACAGATCAACAACTAAAAGAAACAGAAACAAACACACCATATGGCACCATTATTTTTGGACTAATGTCCCTGGAAAAACCCAATGTGGGAAAATCGATGCAGATATCTGAGGGTTTTCTTATTAAGCAATATCAGAGTACAATCTGGGTGCCGAAACTGGCCTACCCAACAGAGAATTTCCTTGGCAGTAATACCTCTCAGTTTCTGACAAATCTTCTGGCTGAAACCCTGGATAATCCTTCCGGCAGCTACTCAACACAAATCTGCCCCAGAAACTCTAGCTTCAGCCTCTCTCTGGACTGCATCAGCCCCTCTTTGCCTCATGTTGGCCCTGCGTCACCCGGATGGGTCTGCGTCAGCCCTGGGAGGCCCTACGTTAGCCCTCTGCGTCAGCAACACTGGGCTCTCTGAGGCTTTCTGCAGCTCCCAGCTGCCTCTGCGTGAGCCCTGGCTGGCTCTGCGTCACTCTCCTTAGCTACTGCGTTGCTCTCCTGACACTATTTCTGCCTCTCTGTCTTTCTGTACTCAAATGCCCCTCAGCTGCATCTCTTGATCACTAATTCTATCTCTCTTAGCAAACCCCGCTCTAGAGAATAGAATGACTGATCACTTTGGTGTGTTATCCAAGTGACCCTCAAGCCTCTTATTATACTTTTCCTGTTGACATATCAATGGCCGAGATTAATTCCCTAATCAACGGCTAAGATTAGATATGGCTTGATCCATGTCTTTTGGACCATTCTAACACAGATTCATATTAATACACATTAATATTTTATTTTCCCTAAGTTTAAACTTAGGGACTCCATTAAAAATATCAATTATTTTAATATCTCCTGATCTGTTTAGAATTTGCCCAAACCCTTTCTGGGTATTGGAGATTTCATGTGCCCCAACCTCTCCACCAAATTTCGTGGCTAGAGCACATCCGATGCTACCCGAAATCAACACTCACTCTTAGCGAGCACTGTGCTCTAGCAATACTCCTCACTGAGTATTACTCTGATCATTCGGCATCGGTCCCTGTGCTGATGCTAGGCCTTCCTGCCCAACATCCTCTGCACCGCTGCATCCTATACTCCTGCCCATGGTTCTGCCACTGCCACTGCTGCATCTGTACGACACCTCCCTCTGCATCCGTGCTACTGCTGGTCCTTTCTCCCAGCACTGCATCCACATTGCACCTCCTCTCATCATGTTGCATCGTGTTGCCCACTGCTGCACTGCAACTCAGTTACTGAGAAGTAAGTAACTGATCTCCTAACTCTGACCTCCTTGTTGGGATAGAGACACCCACTGATGCTGAAGCTCCCTCTGTCGCTGACAAGTGCTCCCTCTCTGACCTCTACGCTGCTGCAACAACTCCTGCATCTCGCACCATTGCACACCTCTCTGTGCCATCCTGCACTGGTGCAACACTCCTGTGCCTCTCGCACTGCTGCAGCCTGATAGCCTCATGCTGTCTCGGGACTCTTGCATTGTAGCTCTCTCTGTCGCTCCATCCGCATCCGTCTCTACCCACATCATCCAGTCCTGATACTCCTCGTCGGGGCTCCCGTAGCAAGGTCTAATCCAAGAGGCTGGTTACTTCGAGGATCCTGCCCCTCATTGCCTATAGTCCGCCTGACTACAGCTCGACGTCTCCCCACTTCAGCTCAAGTGTTGTGTGTGCACTCATGGCACAGTCATCGTCTGTCAAAACTTCCTTCTCCGCTTGTGCTAGCGCTGCCTTAGTCTTGGAAGACTCTCCCTTACTGTTCTTCCTTGGACATTGGGTCACATAATGACCCAGATCCCCACAGTGGAAGCACTTGATTTTGGAGAGATCTTTCTTCTTCCGCTTCTCTTTCTTTTTCTTAGATGCTAAGGCCACATCTTCCTCCTCCTGCTTGACTTTGATCCCCTTGCTGCTGCTACCCGTCCATGATTGCCTTCTGATCTCTTCTTGGCGAAGATTCGCCCACATCTCATCCCAAGGTGGAAGTGTCCCTCTGCCCAGTATACTCTGGACAATACCTCCCAGTCTTCTGAGACAACATTCAGGGTTGTCCTCACCATTAGCTCCTGATTCAGTGTCGCCTCTATAGCAGTCAACTGATCTCGGATCTCATTCAGTCCTCCGAGGAAGGTGTCAATTAGTTCTCCCTTCTTCATCTGATATGACCTCAACTGATTCTCAAGCAGCATTCTTGTCTGCATAGAAGTATGCTGGTACAACTTCTTGAGAGCTTCCCACATCTCAAATGTCGTTTCCTTCTCGGCTATGTGTGGTACTACATGATCCTTGACCCCGTCAAGGATAATGCTCTTGGCCCTCGCCATTGCCTCCTCGTACTTGTCGTTATCATTAGGGTCGACTGGGATAGCTATTACCTTCAAGGCAAAGTTTTTGACACGATTCCTGTCAAGTACGGATAATATTTTGGCCTTCCAGACTGCGAAGTTCGATGCTTTGTCCAGTTTATCCTGGTCTCTTACTCCGTGTAGTGCCATGATGCTCCTCTACTTCCCTCCTGGAAGTTGTCTGTTCTACTCCTCTGAGTCTCTACTTCCCGTCTGGAAGTTCTCTCCTGGACTCCCTCTGAGTCCTGATTTCCCTCCTGGAAATCCTTCTACCGCTGTCGAGATGCTCCCTACTTTGATTGTCTTGTGCAACCACACTACCGATCCGGGTTCCTTGGCTAGAAACCCTCGGTAGCAACCTCTCTTGCCTTGCTCTGTCAGGTACTGTTCTGACTACAGTACCTCACCAACTCCACTCTGCAATATTCCTGCAGCCTTCTAAACCCCAGCAACCTGAAGGTGAGAGCTCCTAGGCTCTGTGCAATCCCGGCACCAGCAACCCGGCCTCCTTAGCCAACTGCGTCAGCCCTCCCAGCTACTGCATGGCTCTGCGTGAGGCTCCTTTTGCCTTCCTTAGCCTCTGCGCTGCCTCTTCCTGGCTCACCCTTGATGACGCAGGCACTGTGTCACCCTTCCTTGTTGTTGCTCTGCTAGAAACAACTTCTGTCACCTCAGGACAATTGTTTTCTGCTGCTATTTCTTCGCTCGGCTGATGTCCTTTAGTCCTCCTGTGATCTGCAATCACCCTCTGATACCATGTTGAATTTTCTAAGTTTACTTAGTTAGAAACCCTCCATGCACTTTATCTGATTTATTCCTAGCCACTTCTTATTTTCCTTAACAAGTTATTTACAATGTAAATACTGAAAATAAACACTAGTGCATGTTCAACATATTACAGATCAACAACTAAAAGAAACAGAAACAAACACACCATATGGCACCATTATTTTTTGGCTAATGTCCCCTGAAAAACCCAATGTGGGAAAACCGGTGCAACTATCTGAGGGTATTCTTATTAAGCAATATCAGAGTACAATCTGGGTGCCGAAATTGGCCTACCCAACAGAGAATTTCCTTGGCAGTAATACCTCTCAGTTTCTGACAAATCTTCTGGTTGAAACCTCGGATAATCCTTCCGGCAGCTACTCAGCACAAATCTGCCCTAGAAACCCCAGCGTTAGCGTCTCTCTAGACTGTGTTAGCCCCTCTCTGCTTCACGTTGGCCTTGCGTCAGCCTGGATGGGTCTGCATCTGCCCTAGGAGGCCCTGCCTATGTCAGCCCTTTGGCCCTCTGCGTTAGCAACGTTGGCCTCTCTGAGGCTCTGCACAACTCCCGTTTGCCTCTGCGTGGCCCTGTGTGAGCCTTGGCTGGCTTTGCATCACTCTCCTTGGCTACTGCGCTGCTCTTCCGACACTATCTCTGCCTCTCTGTCTCTCTGTACTCAAATGCCCCTCAGCTGCATCTCCCAGTCACTATTTCTATCTCTCTTAGCAAACCCAGTTCTAAAGAATAGAATCACTGATAACTCTGGTGTGTTCTCCAAGTGACCCTCAAGCCTCTTCTTATACTTTTCCTGTTGACATATCAATGGCCGAGATTAAGTCCCTAATCAACCGCTAAGATTAGATATGGCTTGATCCATGTCTTTTGGACCATTCTAACACAGATTCATATTAATACACATTAATATTTTATTTTCTCTAAGTTTAGACTTAGGGACTCCATTAAAAATATTAATTATTTTAATATCTTCTGATCTGTTTAGAATCTTCCTAAACCCTTTCTGAGTATTGGAAATCTCATGTGCCCCAAACTCTCCACCAAATTTCGTGGCTAGAGCACATCCGATGCTACCCCAAATCAACAAAGGGGAATACATAAAGGGAAAATGTTAGGCCAGGGGAAACAAGTGGAGTCTTAGCCCACTGTCATATCATCTAAGGCTCCCTTCTATTTACAAACTTTCACCAATGGGAGGAGACTTGGTATGTGTAGAGTCACTAACGAAGGATAATTCAATGGATATGAGTGACCCAAATGACCCTTTCCTAGAATCTGAAGGATAAAGATTGCTTGCTTTGTGAGCAAGGTACTAGGTAATCTAGGGAAAGGAAGAGAGGATTGGAGGGTTAGGTTTATGGTATAAGATTTGTGAAGGAGTTTCCCAATCCCTAAAATCGTTGTCAGAATCTGTATCCTGGACAGTTCTTGAAGAATGGTTTTTCAAAGGAGTGGGACCACACAAGGCCAAGTGCATCCAATCTAGGGTAAGAGGAAGGAATGTAGCAACCAATCGTATTCTTACTCTAGACAAGGTGGAGAGAGGATCAAAGAGAATAATTACTCAAAGATGTTGATTTGACCCTAGGAAGTGCTAGCCTTGGGGATGGCAGGGAAAGTTTTTGTCCCGGAGCTAGGGCTTGGCTTTTCTCCCAATTCCAAAGCCGAAATGTCTTCAAATTTGGAGGAGTGCTAGAGGAAAGGCCAGTGCAAGAGACCCTAGGATATCAAATTTTTTCAGTGGCTAGCTTGTCGGGAAATTGATGCCCTAGGCACCCAAATGTGGCTAGACTTGGGAGAAGGTGGAAGAATGAGAGCTTTGGTGACCACCCTTGGTAGATCAGTGCCTTAATCCTTGGGATAATGGATCCTATGTTGATTATGTATAAGATTTCTTGGTTACCAATCAAGAAGGCCTCAAGATTACTTCACAAACCCTCCAGGTCAAGTGAAAGCAATCTTGCAGCTTTTATACTTCAAATGCACAAGAGAAATGTCTTATCAAGGTCAAATTTTACCCCTAGGAGATTTTTCTCATATTACATGGCCGATAAATGGAGAGAACATTATAATAGAGACAATTCCACAATATTAAGCAATAATTTGCATGCAACAATTAGCCCTAAAACAATGAAAATCCCAATCCAGCATATATGACAAAAAGTGATAAGAATAACATCAAAATATCGTACTTACATGCAGTAGAGTATATCCAACCATTCACAAATGACAATAGAGAAGCTTCAAGAGAAGATAGACCAATAACCATACATCAAAATTCATCCATAAATGCTCCAATTCATCCTCCAGAAAAATGTGCGAAATTCTCTAAAGAAGAAAGAGTTCCCATCCAAAGTGATGATGAGAAATGATGTCACCTCACTTATATTTATACACATCTTACTACTTAGGAGTTGGAATTTGCCTCCTTGGCCTACATAAGCCCCAAAAATAAAATAATGTGCTAATAATACAACCTTTTGGTGACAAGCCCACCAAACTAGCTCATAAATGAAAAGGTAAGCCTCTCAAGAGGTCAAATAATAATCTATGCATGTCATAGGCCCCTCTAAGAGGCCCAATGAGGTCCATGGGTGCAACAATGAAGAATAGAACCCTCAAAAGCAGTGGATAAGGGGTTGGCCGCTTGTAATAACCTTTGGTGCTCGAAATGACATGTGGGGGCACACAAGTGTCCTTATGGGTATCCAAACAAATTGAAGATGTTGTAGATCATCTGTAAGGGCTAGGATGATGGTGTAGGTGATGCCACATCATCGTGCATGTCCTGGATCATTTGCCAAGTGTCTAGTGTAGATCTAGGGCTAGCTGGGCATGATGGATTAGGTGCATCCTCCTCGTCCAATAAGTGAACCACGAGCAATCTCTGAATGGATGTGGGGATCCATGGAGTGAAATCTGCTGCTTTGGAGGCCCATGGCTCTCAACGCTCGCCCTACATGTGCAAATGTAGCCCTCTGGAGGATTAGGACCTCGTATAGGGAGACCAAACCCGAAATGGAAACCATTTGCATTCCTGCATAAGATCCAATGCGTCCCCTAGCCTTCCAGTATAACAAGTCATTAGAGAAATCGAGTAAATGAGCTTACCTAATCATGGACCATAGGTGGGGAATTCATAAAGGCATGCCCTTCCATAATGAGCTTCGGGGTGTGCCAATGCCTTCTAACTCCAAATGGGGTTAATCAAGTACTCTATTAGGTGGTTTCTACCTCTAAAGGGGATAATATAGTCAAGGTACATCCATCTGAAGGTGGTGGCATGTGACAGATAGGTGAATGAAGTAGGGGATGAGAAGGGGTAACCCTTGGTCACATGTTGGGGTACAAGGATAGCTAATAAGAGGGAAGCCCACACTTGGCTTTATAATGTGTAGGAGGGAGCAATCGTGGTACATGAGGCGCTTTGACCTTGGTTTTTCCACCTTTCTTTATATGCCTTTTGCCTTTTTATGATTTTCTCTGATTAACTGCTCGGGGCTCAAGGTGTTAGAGCATGATGTATAAGATATAGCAGTCAATTCCCCCTTTTGATTTGGGGCAGTTCATCGTCCACCAGGGGTTGGGACAATCATGGTTTCCAATATGACGAAGAAGGCTCATAGAACCTGAAGGAACCAGGGAGATGGCCATGATGATGGGGTAGATCTCATGTATTGTATTTTTCCCATGTGCTAAATTTTTTTGTCTCGACTATATTTTGCATTTTGTGGTACTTTTCTTGTTGAATGTGGCCATACATGCTTCTAACTTTCTTTTCAGCTGCATCAACCTCTGGGCTTCATTCCAGGCCATGACCCAAGGTGTGGGCAAGGGGAAGGAGTGAGATGACCCTATGTGGACCCGATGGAGGAATATGGACCCAACTGGGAGAAATGATGGATGGGGTAATAATGAACGAAAAGAGGGTTATATGAGTGGATAAGGCAACGGGACCACGCAACCAAAATCGGGGTTTCCTGTGAAATACAATCCCTGGAACCAAATGGTCAGTAAAAGAGATCCCACAGGACTAGAACCCAAGGTTAATTCCTAAAAGGGGTTTAGGGGACAAAAGCACAAACCTGTCCCATTCTTTCCGCCGAATCCCCCCATTAATCCATACCCAAAAGTTTCCATGATAAGAAAACTACAATACTCAGTTTAAAAATGACAAGGCATACCTTTAGATTTAGGAGGCCCACCATCAAACATACGATCATGGCAGATGGTCAAGGGACCAAATGGTTGGCTCAGGTGGTGGAGAAATGGCACAATGAGCTAGCTGATGGCTGCAAGGGGTTGTTGGCTACTAACTAAGGACCATCTTGGAGAAACAATTTCTCCTAGGTATATTACCCACAAAATGGTCGGTAACAAAAGGCAACCGCTAGGATTGAGGGTCATTCTAGGCATGCATTGAGCTTTTTTTCTCCTTAGAATGGGAGGTGCAGTCCTAAAAGATGCTACAGGGAGGACCATGCCCTAGATTAGGGATGGTTTGCGATCAAAAGGTGGCTAGAACAACACCTTAGTATGGAATTTGTAGCAGCAAGGAAGGGCAGGTCTGAAGCAAGGAGGAGCGAAGGTTTTTGGAGGTGAAGGATGGCTGGGTGCACATTTAAGGGTTGATCTGTCTCTGAAATAGGGATGTAGGGATCTAAAAATATTGCAGAGGTTGTGTCTCCTTTAGGAGAGGTCTGAGAGGCCTAGGAGGTGCCCTCACAATAAACCGCAATAGTAGAAGGGTCAGCGCAGGTATTTCAGAGGAGAAGAGCAGGTCTGTTGGAGCGTGTGCAACAGGGAATTAGGGTTGTTGTATGCCCTAACCAGGTATGCCAGTACTCAATGATGTGTTTTCCAAGTGGATGTAGTCCTTGTTACCCACCACCTGTGGGTAGTAGGTATAGGAGAAAATTTTTTCTCCTAGATGGTCCTCAGCCGACAACCAACAACCCCTTGCAGCCACTAGATAGCTTGATGTGCCATTATTGCTGCCACCTGAGCCAGCCATGTGGTCCCTTGCCCACTTGTAATGATTGAATGTTTGAAGGTCGGCCTTCCCAATCCCAAAGGTTTGGCCTTTCATCGGAATAGTTGAGTAATTTTCCTCACTTGTCATGGGCACTTTTGGTCATGGATTTGATGGGGTGATTCAACAGAAAGAGTGAGCTAGGTTTGTACTCTTGTCTCCACTACCTGATTTCGTGGTTAGCCTTGTATCCTAGTTCCATGGGATCTCCTTTATTGGCCATTAGCTTTAGGGTTGGCACTACATGGGAAATCCTGATCTTAGTTGCACAGTTCGCTTCCCAACACCATATACATCACTCCCTTCAACTTATTTTAGCCACATTCATCTTTTTTCCCATCTGGGTCCACATGTGTCCACTAGGTCCACATAGGGCTAGCCTCCCCCTCCTATTGTCCACACCTTGGGTTGGGCCTGGAATAAATCTCAGAGGTTGATGCAGCTAAAAAGAAAAGAAAATGCATAATTTGGCCACTCTCAACAGGAAATGTACCACAAAATGCCAAAGATGGCCGGGACATACAAATTTAGCATGTGGGCAAAATCCAAACATGAGCTCCATCCCTTATCCATGGCCATCACCCTGGTTCGTATGGGCCCTGAATGAGCCCCCTCCGTCATTAAGGAACCCATGATTGTCCCAACCCCTGGTGGGCGATGAACTGCCATACCTCAAAGGGGTATCCACTGCTATATATTACACAACATGCTCTCATACGCTAGAGCCCTGAGTAGTTATGAAGAAAAATCAATCAAAGGCAAAAGGCCTATGAAGAAGGGTGGAAAAACAAAGGTCGGGGTAACTCATGTACCATAATTTGCTCCCTCCTACACTCATATACCTAGGTGTGGGCTTTCCTTATTGTAGCTACCCTTGTACCATGACATGTGGTTTGGATGATTCCCTTGATCCCCACTCCGTTCCATTACTATATCATTTTCCACCTACCACTTGAAGGATGTACCATGGACATGCCACCCCCTTTAAAGGTTGAAACCACCTAATAGGGTCCTTGATTAACCCCCTTATTGAGCTTGGAGACACTTGTACATGCCTAAGCCCACTATGGAAAGGCATGCCACCATGAAATGCCCCATTGATTCCATGACTTGTAAGCTGTTTTATACGGATTATTATAATGATTTTTTGTATTGGAGGGCTAGGGGACGCATTGGATCTGATGCAGGATTGCAGGTGGGTCTCCATTTAGGGTTTGGTGTCCCTATATGGGGTCCTAGGCCTCTAGAGGGCCACATTGGCACTTGTAGGGTGAACGTTGAGAGCCATGGACCTCCACCATAGAATAGACTACTTCATGGATCCCTAGCACCACTCATTGATTGCTCGTGTTCCACGGTCTTCCAACTTTTGGATGAGGATGACACACCTAGTTCACCATGCCTAGCTGGCTCCACACTTGCACCATACACTTGGCAGATGATCTGGGGTCCTGATGAGGGCTGATGACATCATCCTAGCCCTTATAGATGGTTTACATGCATTTTCGATCCACTTGGAGACCCATGAGGATGTCCTTGTGCCCCTCACACCCACTTGGGGGCACCATAGGGATTTGCTTGGACGCAAGGGGCTAGTCCCTTGTCCACTATGTTTGAGGTCCATTCTCTCATCATGGCATACTTTGGACCTCATTAGGCCTCCTCAAAGGCCCAACGATTCACTTTATTGATCATTTTACCCTCTTGAGAGGCTTAGTATTGTGTTATTAAGCTATCTTGGTAGGCTTGTTGTGAAAATTCCACATTCGGAATCCTATTGCAGCGACTGGAAATAATTCTCCTAGTTGTTAAATTAATTTTAACTATTTATTTACTGTGTGCTGCAACAAATATTGAATCAATCACACTACAACCTACCCAAATAAACTGCGGAAGAAATACTAGCACACATAAAATGACACAATTACTTCTGGACAAATGTCTCAAGAAAAACCCAACTCGGGAAAACCGGTGCAATAGCGAGGGTTTTATTTATTATGCAGCAGTGAAATCCAAGTACATCTATTAATGCCCAAATGGAAATCCAAATAGCAAGAAAATCTTAGCAAAATACTGAACAAAATTACCCTTCTCCCACAAGCAATCTTTCGCTCGGCTTTCCCTATCAAAACTCGACCTCTTGAAGCTCTGCGTCAGCCTCTACGCTGCTCTGCGTCACTGGCTGGACGACTTGCTTCGGACTGGGCTCTGATGAAGTCGTTCTGCCTTTGGATGCTGAGAAAATCGTCTCTCCGACCCTCTGGGACTCCTTCCTGGCCTCTGGAACTGAGAATGATTTTTCTTCTCTCCAAATTGAACTGCCTTGCTGAAGCAACTGCGCTGCCCCTCAGCGTTGCCTCTCTGGGATAATTCTGCTCACTTGCTGCTGCCTCTCTGGATCTGGAAAATCTTTCCTCCAGGTCACTGCCCCTCCCCTCAGTCACTGCTTCGATCTCTGACTCTCTCTCTGGCAACTGACTGCTGCTACTCTGGAAATTGATCTGCCAAGAAATCGAACTGCATAAGTGTCTTCTCCAAGCCCCATCAACTTTTTCTTATAATCCACTGTTGAGACTTCAACAACCAATATTAGATCTTTATCTATGGCTAGGATTAACTTGAAGTCGATCCGTGTGAGTTTCTAGAAGATTCACACCATAACCTAATTAATTTTGATTAATTAGTCATATTCCTTAAGTTTAGACTTAGGAAATATTTAAAAACTGACTAATAATCTAATTAAATCATTTATAGGCGAAATTTACAAAAACGATTTATGGGTTTTGGATATCTCATGTATTCTAGCCTCTCCACAAAATTTCGTGGCTAGAACATGTTGACCCTGCCGCCTACACCTACCTACAAGTGTTATGAAACCAGCTCAAGAAAAGATAGAAAAGAAAGATCAACGCCTTAGAATTCAGCCTCTTCGAGGGGGAAACCTCCTTTACATTACATAAATGAACAATTCTTGGATGATACAAATGACAAAACCTCCTTTCTATATATAGGAGTCTAAGGAGTCACAATATAATCCAGCCGACCTAACAATAATAATATAAAGCCACAAAAATAATAATAGAGGGATTCTATGGGGCACAGAAATAACAATATGTGGGTAATAGGGGCACAACAATATAAATAAGGGGTATAACTACAATAGTAATGGGGTAATCACTAGTATTATAGGGACCCAACATGCCCCTCTCCTTCAAAAAAAGTGTTGTCCTCAACGCTTGAGCAGTTCTGGATACTTCCGCATAAAATTCTCATCCTCCCATGTGGAATCTTCAGCAGATAAGTTCTTCCACTTGATAAGATACTCTGAAATTGATCGATTTCGTAGCTGCCGAGTTCTTGTTTCTGTGACTGCTTCCGGTTCCAATATAATTTTTCCTTCCTCGTCAAGTTCTGGCAATATTGTTTGAACTGGGAGCTTGTCGCCTATAACCTTCTTTAAACATGAAACATGGAAAACTGGGTGCAATCGAGAAGCTGCAGGAAGCTCCAATTTGTATGCCATAGTACCAATCTTTTCCAACACCTTGTACGGACCATAATACTCTGGTGATAATTTATTATCCTTCTTAGCTTGCTTTAGGGACATTTGCTTATATGGTTGTAGCCGTAGGAATACCCAATCACCTACATCAAAACTTCTTTCACTGCGATGTTGATCTGCCTGTTGTTTCATTCTATTTTGTGCCAACACGAGGTTATCCTTTAAGAGTTGGAGGACTTGTTGTTGATGTTCGATGTGATGTTCCACTGCTTGAACCTTAGAATTTTCTCTTAAATATGATGTGATTGATGGTGGTTGGTATCCATAAAGTGCCATAAATGGGGTCATTTTTGTTGCTGTATGGAAGGAAGTGTTATACCACCATTCAGCCAGAGGCAACCATTTGACCCATTGTGTCTGTTTATCAGATACAAAGCAACGAAGATATCCTTCCAAACATTTGTTTACTATCTCAGTTTGCCCATCAGATTGAGGATGATAAGATGAGCTATGAGCTAACTGAGTACCAAGACAAGAAAATAATTCTGTCCAAAAATTTCCAGTGAAAATGGGATCTCTGTCACTTACAATAATCTTTGGGTTTCCATGTAGCTTTTGAACTGTTTCCATAAATGCAGTAGAAACTGTACTAGCTTTAAATGGATGTGATAATGCACAAAAGTGTGCATACTTGGTAAGTCTGTCAACTACCACCATGATGACACTCTTTCCCTCAGACTTGGGTAAACCTGTGATAAAATCCATTGAAACCTCCTCCCAACGTTGGCTTGGAATGGATAAAGGTTGTAATAGACCTGGTGTCTTAATTGTTTCAACTTTATTTTGTTGGCAAACCAAACATTCCGCCACAAACTTTTGAATATCTGATTTAAGGCCATCCCAAAAAAATTCCTTCTTAACCCTGTGGTAAGTTTTTAAAAATCCTGAGTGCCCTCCTAAGGGAGAAGTGTGCAATTCCATAAGAATCTTTTGTTTTAGCTGGGAATTCTTACAGAGGTATAAGCGATCTTTGTACCATAACGAATCATTTTTCCAGCTAAATGTATCAGAAGTACTTGAATCTTGTTGTAGCTTTCGAATAAGTGCCCACACTTCTTCGTCATTCTTCCATTCCTCCTTTGCTTCGTTTATCCAATCTGGTTGGATAATAGAAATGGCACACAACAATGCTTCCATATCCTCATCCTTTCTTGAGAGTGCATCTGCCACCACATTTTGCTTCCCTTTTTTGTAGATGATTTCAAAGTCATAACCCAACATCTTTGTGACCCACTTTTGTTGCTCTTCAGAGGATAATCTTTGTTCTAAAAAGTATTTAAGGCTATCATGATCTGTTTTTACCTTAAAGTGTCTTCCCATTAGGTAGGGTCGCCATTTCTTAAGTGCATGGAGTATTGCCAACATTTCCTTCTCATAAATAGCTTTGCTTAAAAACTTTCCCTTGATTGGACGACTTTCAAAAGCAATGGGTCTTTCATCTTGCATTAGAACAACACCAATTCCATTTCCTGAAGCATCACATTCCACAATAAAGGTTTTTGTGAAGTCCGGCGTAGCTAAGACTGGTGCTTGGCACATTGCCTCCTTAAGATGTTTAAAGGCCTTTGTTGCTTCCGGAGTCCATGAAAATGAATCTTTCTTCAATAATGTTGTTAGAGGTGCTGCTATTCTCCCATAATTCTTAACAAACTTGCGATAATACCCTGTCAACCCAAGAAATCCTCGCAGATGCTTTATGGATGTGGGGATTTTCCATTCCTTAATGGCTTTAATTTTGCTAGGGTCTACCTTAACTCCTTCATGAGATACAATATGACCCAAATATTCCACCTCCTGGACTCCAAAGAAACATTTGGATCTTTTTGCATATAATTGTTTCTCCTCCAATAGTTGTAGCACCTTGTCAACATGTTCAACATGATCCTTCCAAGACTTGCTGTAGATTAGTATATCATCAAAAAATACTAACACAAATTTTCTAAGGAATGGTTTGAAAATTGAATTCATCAAACCTTGAAATGTTGAAGGTGCATTGGTAAGGCCAAAAGGCATGACCAAAAATTCATAATGACCCTCATGAGTTCTAAATGCCGTTTTCGGAATGTCTTCAATCTTCATTCTGATTTGATGATATCCCGAACGAAGATCCAACTTGGTGAAGTAAATTGATCCATGCAATTCATCCAGTAATTCATCAATGACAGGAATGGGGAACTTATCTTTAATAGTGAGCTTGTTGAGCTCCCTATAATCTGGACACATGCGCCATGATCCATCCTTCTTGTGCACCAATACTACTGGAGCTGAGAAAGAACTTTGACTCGGTTGAATTATACCATCCTCTAGCATTTCTGCAACCATACGTTCAATTTCACTTTTTTGGACATATGGATATCTGTATGGCCTGATGTTTGGAGGAACACTTCCTGGAATCAGATGAATAGCATGATCATGATCACGCATAGGTGGGAGACCTTTGGGAGTCTCAAATACCTTGGAATGATTGTCCAGGACTTTTTGGAGATCTGGAGAAATAGATGATTCCAATGTGGAAACATCTAGCGAACATAATTGTGCAATTACACCTCTTTGCTCCTTTTTTAGAAGCTTTGTCATGCCATTAGAGCTGATTATCTTTCCTGGTTTCCCTGCAATACCCCTTAATTCAACTTCCTTTCCTTCCACAGAAAATTTCATGAAAAGTTCTTGAAAATTAAAAGCTATTGTACCCAAGGATTGTAGCCATTGGACTCCTAGTACAACATCAGCACCTCCCATTGGAATGGAAAGCATTGGGCTAGTCAATACATATTCTCCCATGGATAGCTTGATATTATGGCACTTTCCAGAACAATTTATTGTTCCTCCATTTGCAATCATCACTTGACACTCTGGTGCTGGATATAGGAAGCAATTCAATTCTTTTGCTACCCTACAATGAATAAAATTGTGGGTGCTTCCTGAATCAATCAACACTATTACCTTTTTCTTCTTGATTTGTCCTTCTATCTTGATGGTTTGAGGAGTGGTAATTCCCGCCAATGCATTACAAGATATGGTCGGATTTATTTTTTCTTCATCTAGGCTTTGTTCCTGGAATATATCCTCTTCTTTTGACCTTTCTTGCTCCTTTTCTTCTTCCTCTTCACAATCTATGTAGAATAATTTCTTCTCAGCACACTTATGACCTTTTGTGTATTTGCTATCACAATTGTAACAAAGCCCTTTTGCTCTTTTTTCTTCCAATTGTTGTGGTGTCAACCTTGTAGGTTGTGGAAGACTATGGGCAACAACACTTCCGTCTTTATAGTTGTGAATGGTATGCTTCCTAGTTGCCATAATTTTGCTTTCCATTTTTCTTGCTAACCTGAATGCCTTCTCTAATGAATCAGGTTCCCAAAGGCGCACATCATGTTGGATATTATCCTTTAAAGACCCTATGAACACATCAATCCTATGCTCCTCTGGAATATCTTTTACCCCTATGTTCAATTTTTGGAACTCCTCAATGTGCTCCATTATTGAACCCTTTTGTTTGAGACTTATCAATTGGCTAAAAAAAGTGTTGCTTTTTGTATCCTCATAATGTGCTATCAATTCTTCCGTAAAAATTGCCCAAGTGATAAACTGTTTACGAGAACAAAGCCATTGATACCATACAAACTGATTTGGTTCCAAATATAAAGTTGCCATACGTACCTTTTGTGTGTTTTGCACATTATTGAGATCGAAGAATTGTTCCATCTGTAATATCCATGTGGCGGGATCCTTGCCATCAAACTTCCTCATATCGATTTTTGGAACATGGTGAGTCTTCGATCCAACATTAGAGTCTATGGAATCATGATTAACATTTCTTTTGTTCTCATCATGAGTTTCCTTTAGTACTCTTTCACCCTTAGTGACCATTTCTTGTAGCAACTTATCCATCTTATCATCCATGCCATCAATTTTAGCGTCCATGCCATTCACCTTAGCTTCCATGCCATCCATCTTAGCTTCTACACCTTTCTTTAAACCGTCCATCTTAGCTTCTACATCTTTCCTTAAACCATCCATTTTAGATTCTGTTGCTTTTTGTGCAAGTGACACTCGTTGCACTTGTTCTTGTAATTTTGATATATCATATAGCATTTCTTCTTCTTCTTCATGAGTCATGCTAGAGCTTTCAGGCTCCTTACTAGGTGTTTGCATTTTCTTTCCTCGGGGCATCAGTTACCGATAATAATTCTCTAATATGCCCTTTGAATTCCTTCAAAATAAATTTTCAAACCAAGCTTAAGCAAAAATTAAAGAAAATCTACACACCTTTTTTCACTTTGTAGGAGCTCGATATTGCCTCCGATGTATCTCTGTACTTTCTGATTATCTAGTTCTGAATTTGTGACCTGTAGTAGCCCTCTGTGTCCTCTTTCCAATGCCACAAGTCTGACCCAAATTGGATTCTCCAAGGAAGAGTTATGCGAAATCTCCCACAGTGACTTGATTATAGACTAGTTCAGTAGAGCGAACTTGTACGACGTGCCACGTGTCACTGTTTCAACCTTTGACTTTGAAAAATATATAAAAGAAAACTACAGTCTGTCCTCTTTCTGTAACTTCTTACGAAATTTCAATCCGATGCTCAGAAAGAAAGTTATGACGATTTTCCCCAGGTCACCTGTTTTGAGTGTAATTCAGGAGTCTGCAAAAAGACCAACTTCCTCAGATCATATCTCCGAAAATATCACGCGAAAAACTCTGAAATTCGGACCCAAGGTTCAGCGCGATTTCTTCTCAAATGGGTTTTTTTTCGACTTCTGAAACGTTACAGAAAAAAAGTTATAGCGAAAATGCCACTATGACCTGTTTGGAGCAGCGAAACCCTAGAATTCAAAGCTCTGATACCAAATGTTATGAAACCAGCTCAAGAAAAGATAGAAAAGAAAGATCAACGCCTTAGAATTCAGCCTCTTCGAGGGGGCAACCTCCTTTACATTACATAAATGAACAATTTCTTGGATGATACAAATGACAAAACCTCCTTTCTATATATAGGAGTCTAAATAGTCACAATATAATCCAGCCGACCTAACAATAATAACATAAAGCCACAAAAATAATAATAGAGGGATTCTATGGGGCACAGAAATAACAATATGTGGGTAATAGGGGCACAACAATATAAATAAGGGGTATAACTACAATAGTAATGGGGTAATCACTAGTATTATAGGGACCCAACAACAAGTCAGTGAGAAAAGCCTTCAACCCCACAAGGTGTGGTTGGTGGGAGAAGGGGCTGTCACACTAGATCCCAACTCTCTCCGTTTGAGCTATCTCCTAGGTTAGCTAAGTGAGGTGGTACCTAATGAAAATTTAAGTTAAAAAAAGATGTGATTTTCTAGGAGAATTGTTAGAGTTAAATAGATTATTTTTTTAAGATTTATAAGCAAAACTGATATGAGCAATAACCATAAAAACATAAGATAAGCATGAAATACATAAACAACTAGTGCCTTCAAAGTATTGCTCTTTAAGAAATGAAATTGTTTTTTTTTTCTTAGAATGAAGTGAAATGCTTTCAAATGGAAAGCCCAAATAACCTTGGAATTGAGCTCCAAATGGAAAAGAGTTACTTAGCTTTTGCTTCAGCTCCCTTTCTTCAAACTTGAATTGCCTCCAAGAACACCTATAGGAAAGCAAGCAAAAGAGTTAGCATGCAAAAGAAATAGTGCCTCAAATGCTAGATAAAATCAATATGCACACAAATGAGAGAAGAAAATATATGATATTTTTCAAGATGGAAAAGAAGCAAAGGGCTCATGAAACCCCCTTTTAAATAAATCTCTTGATGTCTTATGAGATTGTTGGCTTGAACAACTTGTGGGATCTTTGATATCCTTGGAGGTGACTATTCCAACCAAAGAAGTCCTCACATTCCAATAGAGTTGGCAACCTACCCTTTGAACACACAAATGCCTGCAAACCAATTGTTAGTGCAAAAGAGACTAGGCATATAGAGGCCAAGTTGAGCTTGTCATTCAAACGAAAATAACAAGCTACAACAAGAACACAAAATATACCAAGCCCAAAGGAGATTTGAGATAGTTGCAAACTCCCCTCCCTAGACAATAATGCCCTTAGGCAAATGCACAAAAAACAACTAGATACCAATATAAACTCAAATGAATAATAACATCGAATGAAACAGGTATACCTCATCAACCAAAGAATGCACCACAAGAGAAGTTAGTAACCCCAAAGACTTTTTTTTATTATATGAAAGATGAATACAAAATCCAACAGAGTCTCCGCAAGCCCAACAACTCGTTCTATATTACAATATGAGAGCCAAAGGCTCATTTAAATAGAACTATGGGAGATGATCCCAAGGTAAGATGAAATGACAAGTGTAGCAAATGGAGATAATGCCAATGATAAACTGAGTTTCCAAGTGGCCACATGAGTGAGATCCCAATGGAAATTCGAATTTGCTTAGTAGTTGTGATAGTTGACCAAGTGTGAAAATTATGTCACTGCAGCAACTGATTTGCTTTCCTACTTATTTCATCATAAGTTATTCATGAAATTACTTCAACAAACATTAAAATAAATACTGCTGCAGATATCACACCGTAATATAGAAACAAACATATGCACACATTAACAAAGTGATTTTGGACTAATGTCCCTGGAAAAACCCAATGTGGGAAAACTGGTGCAGCAAAGGAGGATTTTATTATTCAATAATTTTCTAGTACAACAGGGTGCCAAACTGGGTTACCCACAGATAGACAAATTTCCAGCACCTCTTCTGAACCCAGCATAGGCCCTACTAACCTCTGCATCAGCCTACTGAGGCTCTGCGTCAGCCTACTAAGGCTCTGCGCAGCCTCTATGGCCTTTTGTGTCACTCTTGCAGCCTATGCGTGGATGACACAGGCCCTTTTGGCTCTGCGCAGTATCTGCTGCCTCTGCGTGGCTTCCTCTGGCTATGCGTCTGCCTCTTCTGCCTCTGCGTTGATCTCCCATCTCTTTGTTCCGTACTTGCTGCCCCCTGACTGCTCTCCAGACTGCTAGTTCAATTTCTCAGCAAACCCGCTCCAGAAATTGAACTGACTGGTTTCCCTCAGTGTGTTATCCAAATGACCCTCAAGCCTCCTCTTATACTTTCCTCGTTGATTAATCAACAATGAAAATTAGATCTGGCTTGATCCATGTCTTTTGGACCATCCTAACACAGTTTCATATTAATACACATTAATATTTTATTTTCATATCAACAAGTGAATCAGGACCGTCTACATCACCTCCATTCTGTCTAATATCTTGATTTCTATGGCATTGGATGTACTCTTGCCACAAAATTTTGCAGAGAGGTTAAGACACATGCATTCTCCAATACCCAAAAATCGTTTAGGAAAATTCCACCTAGAGATGGTTTAATTAAAATAATTAACTTTTTAATATGGTTCCCTAAGTCTAAAATTAGGAAAACAGGGTAATTAAAGGGTATTAATTAAATCAGGCGAGGATCTTCTAAAAGAAGACGATGATCAACTCCCAGTTAATCTTAGCCCTTGATTATGTTTTAATCTTGGCCGTTGGAGCTCCAACGAGAGATTATAAGGTGTTCGATGGGCACTTGGAGAACACACCGAATGAGAGATCAAAGATCGAATTTCTCAAGAGTAGCAATGTTGAGTTGTCAGAGTGAAATCGAGTGATCTTCTTGCAGTGAGGGGCAGGGATTGTAGTCCGGAGGAGAGTTTTCCAGATCCGGAGAGTGCAAAGCAGAGAGGGCATAGAACAGTTCAGTGAGGTAACGCAGAGCTTCAGAGGGAGTTTGAAAACCAGCTGGGAGAGTCTAGATCTGTTGGGCATGGAATCCCCCAAAGCATGTTTTGGGGCTTAAAGCCCAAGTTTTGACCAAATCTTGTTGTAAAAGCTCCGTGAATTGCGGGCACGAGGCGCGAAAGTATAATAGAGTCACAAGGTTGTCCACCCTAGTTTTTGTAATGTAATGTCGGCTGGATAGACCTACCCATGGGCTGCGGACCATGGGATTGGATAAATATAGCAAGGCTCTAAGTATAGAAGAACTAACTAAGAACGAATAGAAGCATGAGAAGTCTAAGTGATTGAGTCGAAGTGTAAAGTGTGTTTGTGGGTTGTAGAGTAGGAGAAGGCTCTGCAGCTGAGTGCGCAGAGGCCTAGTAGTTCGCAGCTGAGTGCGCGGACCCCTGCAGCTGAGTGCGCAGGGCGGGTCGAGTCTGTAACCATTGGAGAATCAATAAAGAGAAGTTTTGCTATAATTTTTTACATATTTTCCTAGTTTAATGCATGATTGGATATAATTTGCAAGTATACTGTTTATTTACTGCGCGAACCTGTATGAATGTTTTGTATTGTTAAGTATAACTTAAGACATTTAAGTAGGCAAAAGCGCTTAAGTAATACTAGAAGATAAATAAGATCTTGGGTAATAGCGCAAAGCGTGGCACCGCCCCTGGCTAGGGCTGCGCGAAGGCAGGGTATCAGGCCGCGAGGAACGGAAGGTGCGCGAAGCCACCTGCGCGCAGGAACAAACAAAGGACCAGTCGAACCTCTCAGACATCTCAAGGGTGCGGAAACCTGGTTCTAGCACCCTCCCATACTACTTCGGGTGAGACCTCAGTCCGCACTCCGTGGACTGTTGCTGAAAGGGCTAGTAGTACAGGGATTTGTTTGGCTAATTAACTCCGAACTTGGGTCAGGCCCCAACAAGCCAACAAATGGTTCCATTGCTGGGACCAGGATCTGCATAGAGATGTCTGATGTCGTATCACTGGAATCCGACAAAGAAAGGAATTGAAGAGTGGTTGGACAGAAAGATTCACGAGTTCGCAGCACAGGAAAACAGGAATCCATGACTATCAAAGGAAGAGTGGTTAGATTGCTACTTGTATACGGAGATCCACGAAATTTTCTTTGCATCCTTCCCTATTGAGTTGTACGAGTGGATCGCAAAGCTAGCAGATAGCCAAGGAAGGTGTAAACTCGACAAACCTATTGTGTGGACTCCAGAATTGGTGTGTAGACTGGAAGCATCGGAAGATAAGATCGTGCGCACTGTCGATCACTGGCTCGATCGAATCATAGGAGGATTCATCACCAAATTCGCGGTAGATACTTCAGTCAGCTATAGCGAGGCATAACGACGCTTCCTTAAGGGACCGCGAGGTAAGTACGTTAAATCCTTGAACACTTGGATTAAAATGCTACTCTATGAAAAACGGGTTATGCGAATAAATTGATGTTTGGGGCTATGCGGAGTGGAAGAATCTATAGAAACGAAGGTAGCACAGAACTAGAAACTAGCCCTTTGATTTCACCTTCGCGAGGGGGCGAATAAGAGCTCGTGAAGGTTTCACCAAGAAGTGCGATCAATCTGATAAGGCAGAGAATTCCGTGCATACCACCCCCACCCACACCACCACCAGTTTCACCATCTTCACCCCCGACTTCGCCCATACCACCTCCGCCACCACCACGAAGCAGTATGGCCAGCGCAATAAAGCTACCAGTGTTCAAGGGAGTAGGGAATGAAGATCCGGACCAGTTTTGGTTCGTGATAAAAGTTGTATGGGAAGCACAGGGTGTCATGGACAACAATATAAAGAAGGCGATGTTGGTCAGCGCTCTGCAGGATCGTGCGCTGACCTGGTACATTAAGCATTCCAATGACAATCCAAATGCGGGGATAGCGGATATCCAAGCTGCGCTAAACAAAGAATTTAGCAGGCCAAAATCGAAGGCATAGTCGATTATTGGATTCAAGGAAATAACAATGCTACTAGGCGAAACCCCATGGGAGTTGGATCAAACGCTGAAGTGCACAATTCGCGAAGCGAACATGATAATAACAGATGGGCAACACCGCGAATGGTTTGTAGCATCGTTAACACTACATCTACGGAACGCGTTGTCGCAACAAAGGCTAACCACTCAGGCTGAGACTTTAGAGGTCGCGATGAGATTGCACGAGGCTCTGATACAAGATCCCAACTTGGGAGTTCAACAGATTTACGTGCAGTTGAAAAACTTGTGCCTTGAGATGCAGAGTTTGAAACAAGACAGGACGGCTCACCCAGAAGTGCGCGACAAGGTATGGTGCATAAAATGCAAGGGCCAGGGGCACGACAAGGACCACTGCCCGGTGTTCGCGAATTACCTTGCGGGAGGAGGGCCAATGCCACTAAGACCAGAGGCACAAGCAGGACCAAGTGCGGCGCCTGCGCTATGGTGCGTGATTTGTCAGATAGGAGGAAAGCATGCTACAGATAACTGCCATCTATTACAAAAGTATACGCAGAATTCACAGCAGTTGTTCTGTAATTTCTGCAGGTCAGTAGGACATGATGAGTGCACCTGTAGAAGTTATGAACTGATGATGGATCGAACTCCTACCTACAGAGTTTAGGCCGAAACACGGGCCCTCGATCAAAACACAGGAATGGCGCGCACCGGATTTCAGGGGCGTGGACGTGGCCGAGGTGGAGGGGGGCCAAGAAGAGGTCGCGGACAACTAATATGTTACAATTGCGGAGGGCCAAGACATTATGCCAGCGAACAAATCCAACGCGACCATCATGCTTGTATTGTACATTGTTTGATCATGAGCCAGAGGACTGTCCAACACTGATAGCGAGGTTGTGCGATAAAGGAGCACTCCAACCTCCCCCGACTCAGAACCTGCAAATGATGAGGTCTGAGCCGCGCGAGGAAGACCCTAATGTAAATATCGTGCTCCGGAGTGGTATTACGACAGGGAATGACAAAGGCAAGCAGCCTGAAGAAAGTACCTGGGTTCGCAAGGCCCCACCGAAGGAACCAGAATTTGATTTGGAGCGCACTAAGGAGACCTTCATGGAAGCTTAAGAGGAGCTTCAGTGATGCCTCCACTTCAGGAAGTAAAGACAGATTGGAGCCGGAATAGAACCATCGATGCTCACTACGTTCTTGGAGACATGCATGAAACTGTTGCGCGACAGCAAAGCTGTAAAGGGGCTGCAAGAACTCATAACTAGATGCGTTGGGACAGCGCCAGGGGAACCGTGCGTAGTCCGGAAGCTCGGGAAGCACACGACGCGAACAGGAAGGGAGATGAGATTGACCGCACAGATCGAGGAATATGTGTTAGGCCCCTATACTACTAGTGTAACCCCCTTATTATATTGATGTACCCATGTAGTGTCCATATTGTTACTATTGTGCCCCATAGAAGCCCACTATTGTTATTATTGTGCCCTTACATTATTATTGTTATGTCGGCTCTGATTATATTATGACCCCTTAGACTCCTATATATAGAAAGGAGGTCTTTTCATTTGTATCATCCAAGAATTACTCATTTGTGTAATGTAAAGGAGGTTGCCCCCTCGAAGAGGCTGAATTCTAAGGCGTTGATCTCTCTTTTCTATCTTTTTGTAAGCTGGTTTCATAACATTTGGTATCAGAGCTTTGGATTCTAGGGTTTCGCTGTTCCAAATAGGTCATCGTGGCATTTTCACTATAACTTTTTTCTGCGACGTTTCAGAAGCTAAAAAAAAACCCATTGGAAAAGAAATCGCGCTGAACTTCGGGTCTGAATTTCAGAGCTTTTTGCGCTATATTTGCGGAGATATGATCTGAGGAAGTTGGTCTTTTTGTAGACTCCTGAATTACATTCCAAACAGGTGACCTGGGGAAAATCGTCATAACTTTCTCTCTGAGCATCGGATTGAAATTTCGTAAGAAGGTACAAAAAGAGGACGGACTTTAGTTTCTTGTGTATTTTTTTTAGAGCCAAAGGTAGAAACAGTGACTCGTGGCACGTCGTAGAAGTTCGCTCTGCTAAACTAGTCTATAATTAGGTCACTGTGGGAGATTTCGCATAACTCTTCCTTGGAGAATCCAATTTGGATCAGACTGGTGGCATTGGAAAGAGGATATAGAGTGCTACTGCAGGCGCAATTTCAGAACTGGATGATCTGAAAGTACAGAGATACATCAGAGGCAATATCGAGCTCCTACAAAGTGAAAAAAGATGTGTAGATTCTTTTAAATTTTTGCTTAAGATTGGTTTGAAAATTTATTTTGAAGGAATTCAAAGGGCATATTAGAGCATTATTATCGATAACTGATGCCTCGAGGAAAGAAAATGCAAACACCTAGTAAGCAACCTGAAAGCTCTAGCATGACTCATGAAGAAGAGGAAAAAATGCTACATGATATATCAAAATTACAAGAACAAGTGCAACAAATGTCACTCTCACAAAAGCTAACAGAAGGTAAGATAAATGGCATGGAATCTAAGATAAAGGGCATGGACGCTAAGATGGATGATTTGAAGATAGACTTGAAGACAGATTTGAAGAGAGACATGGTAGATTTGAAGACAGACATGGCAGATTTGAAGACAAATTTGACAAATTTTCTACAAGAAATACTTACCAATGGTGAAAAGGTAGTAAAAGAAACTCATGATGCGAACAAAAGAAATGTTAATCATGATTTCATAGACTCTAATGTGGGATCGAAGACCCACCATATTCCAAAAAGGCGATATGAGGAAGTTTGATGACAAGGATCCGGTAAATTGGATACTTTAGATGGAGCAATATTTTGATCTACATGGTGTACCACTATTACAAAAGGTATGTATTGCATCTTCATTTTTAGAACCGGATCAATTTTTATGATATAAAGGGCTTTGTTCTCGTAAACAACTTGTTACGTGGTCAATTTTCATGGAGGAAATGATAGCACATTATGAGGATACAAAGAGCAACACCACAACAATTGGAAAGAGTAAAAGAGCTTTGTTACATATTGGAAAGTAAAATTATGGCAACAAGGAAGTATACCCCTCATGACTATAATAATGGAAGTGTTGTTTCTCCTAGCCTTCCACAACCTACAAGGGTTACACCACAACAATTGGAAGAGAAAAGAGGAAAAGGGCTTTGTTACAATTGTGATAGCAAATGCACTAAAGGTCATAAGTGTGCTGAGAAGAAATTATTTTACATAGATTATGAAGAGGAGGAAGAAAAGGATCAAGAAACATCAAAAGAAGAGTATACACACCAGGAACCAACCCTAGAGAAAGAAGAAATGAATCCAACCATATCTTGTAAAGCATTGGCAAGAATTACCACTCCTCAAACTTTCAAGATAGAAGGACATATCAAGAAGAAAAAGGTGCAAGAAGTGAAAGATCACATCGAGAAAGAAGAAATGAATCCAACCATATCTTGTAATTCCTTGGTCAGAATTACCACTCCTCAAACTATCAATATAGAAGGACATATCAAGAAGAAAAATGTTCAAGAAGTGAAAGATCACATCGAGCATCAAGAAATGAATCCGACCATATCTTGTAAAGGATTGGAAGAAATTACCACTCCTCAAACTCTAAAGATAGAAGGACATATCAAGAAGAAAAAGGTTCAAGCAGTGAAAGATCACATCGAGCATCAACAACATTTAAAGGATAACGCCACTTTGGTGCAAAATCAAATGAAACAACAGGTAGATCAACATCGTAGTGAAAAATGCTTTGATGTAAGTGATTGGGTATTTTTACTGCTACATCTCAAGCAGGCTATTTATGAGAAGGAAATGTTGGCAATACTACATGCACTTAAGAAATGGCGACCATAGCAAATGGGAAGACACTTCAAGGTAAAAATGGATCATGATAGTCTTAAATACTTTTTAGAACAACTATTATATTTAGAAGAATAGAAAAAATGTGTCACAAATATGTTGGGTTATGACTTTGACATCATCTATAGAAAATGGAAGCAAAATTTTGTTGCAGATGCACTCTCAAGAAATGATGAAGATGTGGAAGCATTGTTTTGTGCTATTTCTATTATCCAACCAGATTGGATAAACGAAGCAAGGGATGAATGGAAGAAGGACGAAGAAGTATGGCCGCTTATTCAAAAGTTGCAAAAGACCCTAATTCAAACAATATTGCTAGAAATTGAAGAGGAAGGAAAAATCATATTGGAACCTGGAGCAGTCACAGAAACAAGAACCCGACAGCTACGAAATCGATCAATTTCAAAGTATCTCGTCAAGTGGAAGAACTTACATGTTGAAGATTCCACATGGGAGGACAAGAATTTTATACAGAAGCATCAAGAACTACTCAAGCGTTGAGGACAACACTTTTTGAAGGAGGGGCATGTTAGGCCCCTATCCTACTAGTGTAACCTCTTATTGTTATTAGTACAACCCCCTTATTATATTGATGTACCCATGTAGTGCCCATATTGTTACTATTGTGCCCCATAGAAGCCCACTATTGTTATTATTGTGCCCTTACATTATTATTGTTATGTCGGCTCTGATTATATTATGACCCCTTAGACTCCTATATATAAAAAGGAGGTCTTTTCATTTGTATCATCCAAGAATTGCTCATTTGTGTAATGTAAAGGAGGTTGCCCCCTCAAAGAGGCTGAATTCTAAGGCGTTGATATCTCTTTTCTATCTTTTTGTGAGCTGGTTTCATAACAATATGAGATGGACCAATTGATTCTAGACCTAGGATCGGACGCGAACGTCCTGCCAAAGCAGACATGGGAGCACATGGCAAATCAGCAAAAGATCCTACCTATGGGGAGGTTGCAGGGAATCACAGTAGACATCGAAGGAGTAAGCGTGCTAGCAGATTTCGAAGTGATAGAGATTGTTGATGACAGCAATCCCTACCCCGCGCTATTGGGAATAGATTGGGCCACTGACATGAATGGAGTAATAAATCTAAAGAAGCGCAAGATGATCTTTGAGAAAAAGTCACTACGCGTAGTGGTACCTTTAGACCCTGCAGAAGGATCGCACTACACAGAGCCAGTGCGTGACTACGACAGCGATGATGACTTGGACTGTATCTACAAAATAATCGCGCGGGAGCAGGACTGGGTAAATCCAACCGCGGATGGCCGAATCTCATGGGAGCGCGAAAGCTCCTGCACATCAGATTCTAACAAGGAGATAGAACGATGGCAGAACCGGTTACACGAGGTAACCACGCTCAACTGTAACATGATGACAAGGTCGCTGCGCTGCGTAGCAACAGAGGTAAGAGATCTGCCTATGTATGACGGGTTGAGCGAGGTGGATGACTTCCTGAACAAATTTGAAAGAGAAGTACCAGAACAACAATGTTTCGACGCTCTAAAATGGGTACTGCGAGCTACGCCCGCAAGATGGTGGGGTACGCACCAAAGAAGTTTTGAGGACTGGCGCAAATGCAGAAGGATGATGCTCATGCGGTTTGGGAAGCCTTAGATGCGATTGAAAGACAAGTATGACGGACGAATTGGCCCGCACACCCACCTATCCAGGTGGATACAGGCATATGGTGCGAAACCTGCGCGAATGCACACCGTCCTCGTGGTAGGAGACACGATTGGTAAGCAGGTGCGAGTAAGGCAATGGTGCAAACGACCTCTCTGGTTGGGACCACGAAGTATGGAAAGACCAAGTGCGCAGAAGAATATCCACGCAGAAGCTTTTAACAAAGTACGCGAAGTGCTGAACAAGGTCCACAATGTGAAGCGGACTGACTGGGACCTGCACATACCAGTGGTTCTCTGGGCTTATAGGACCGCATGCAAAAACCTGACCGCGCAAGCCCTGCCGAGGCTGAAGTATGAAACAACCACAGTAAGCCCTATAGTACTTGGAGAACTTAGACCGCGCATGATAGCACCAATAGATACGACGGTTCACGGAACCTTGGAAGCAGAAATCTGACAGGGAAATCTCAGACTCCAAGAACTTGAAGAAGAAAGGATACGATTAAGGAAGAAAAGTGCTCTGGTGGACGTGGAAGTCAAGAAGTTGGAGGACGAGATAAAGGAAGATTTTATCGGAAAAAACCAGGGTGATAAGGCAGGATGCGTACGATCACGATGACAGGTCTAAGGCCTATCGCCGCGAATTGATCAGTGTAATGCTTGGGCTTGGACCACACATTGCTAAGCGCATTGACCAAGGTAGTGCGTTGTAGATGGTAAAGTGCGCGATGCCGACTGTAACAATAAAAGGTGGGTATTCTCCAGGAAACATGATGGATGACAGGATGAAACTTTTCACGGGTGGTGCGACCACCTGACTAGCCGAAGGAAGAACAGTCTTAGTGCTCCAGGCAGTTGAAAGGGAGCACGGGACTATAAACTATTCTACCTGGGAGCTGCGCGATGTTGAAGCTGCGCAGAGGGAAAGAGTCTCAAGGTCTGTGACCGCGCATGGGGGGTTGCGTTGCCGTGCAGGTTGACCAGAAAGTGACCATTGAAGTCACTATTCATGATGGGATGCTCGACTTGAGACCAAATGGAGCGGGCGGCAAGCATTTAAGACGCGATTTATGGGCAAGATTTGGGAAAATCTGCCGCCAAGGGAGCATTAATGAACCGGATTTGGGGGGAACGGTCGAATTCAAATTCAAAAAGCGTTATAAATTACAAAGGGCTGCCCAACAAACAACACTTGGTCATTTGCGAATTGAGCTATTGAGTAGAGCCCTGATTGTTGTGTGCCGAGCGTTGATTGAGCCCTTGAGTTCACGAGTGTTAGATTTCTGGACAGATACAATGGCAACAGCTGAGGATGTTATGGAGATAACAGAAATGACTGTCGAGGAGGCTGCGCAGGCCCTGATTGTGGGGGATGCTCCAGAAGGTGTCGGGATTGTGGCAGAAATCCTGAAATCACCACGCACGCCAAGACCCAAGAAGGACAAACAAGCAATGGTTCCTGTACGTGTGTCCCTGCGGAACCCACTGTGCACCAAGCTGTCAATGGAGGAGAAGGGGAAAGTCGTCACCATAGAGATCGATGAAGAAGAGGAAGACCTGGAGGACCTAATCATCGCAGAAGACGAGGATGAAGGCATGGAGGAGGAAACTCAGCCTGCGCACCCCCCGACAAAGTTGCCCGCTTTGTCCCCCCGCAAAGAGTGAAGGCTAAAGTGCCCAAGGACTTGGACGAGACCAAGAGCACACCCCAAACCCCGCTCCTCCCAGACAACATTATGTTTTAGGGCACGCACTTGGGACGGGTGCCGAGCCTAAAATTCGAAGATTGGGACTTTGTTGACCACGCCCTCATCTTGAGACCAGGCACCTCATGAAGCCCAATCAGTACACCGTGGCGGGGGTTACAAAATTAGAGCCGCGAAAGTGGTTGCGCGGAGTGGAAAAGGCTGGGCTACTGAACCTGCTTTGGGTGCCACATTTCTACCGCGCCCCAATAACCATTTTCGTCATCAGGCAACTACTCTGCCTGGTGCATAATGGGTGTTTGTGGCTGGAGGAGCCCATCCCCATCACGGCAGACTTGATTCACCGCATCTCCGGCTTCCATGCAAAGGAGAGGACCCCGCGGACATCTCAGAAGGGAAGAGCAGTGAGTTGGCCATCGCGAAGGCCATGAATAAAAAATACAAGTTGGCGAAGAAGAAAAGGGCTACGCCATATCCGGCATCAGTGACAAAGCAGTGAAAGTGGCAACCCAAATACTGGTTGGTAAGGTTATGTGCAAGTGCCGTGCAGACGAAGTACCCGCGCCAGTGGTCGCACTGGTTGAGCAGTTTGCGGAGGGGGTCCAGTTTAACTGATCCGAGTTCCTCTGCAAGGAGTTTTTAGAGAATCGCCGCAAGTTCAAGAACAAGGCAAAACGTTCCACTATGCATGGCTTCTGCTGTCCATAGTGCTCGTGGCGGGTGAATTACTAGAGGATAGTCAATTCCCCATAATTGACAGGGACCTTCCAGAGGCTGCGAAGTATGCTTCGCTCTGGGCCAGAAAGGATGCCAAGAGGATCCGTGACAAATAAAATATTCTGGGTGTTCATGGAGATGAACCTCAGAATGGGGATCAACTGCAAGTTGTGCTTGTCGCCCACTGTTTACAGCACCCTGCAGAGTTTTGCAGAATTCAAAGAGGACATCCACAACATTTATATCAGAGCATGCAAGGACCCAACCAAACAGTGGATAAAGCTACCCTTTGTAGCCACAGACGACGTCATTTTTAACGTACTGGAGGCATGGCCACCGGAGTGGCGCGCCCCAGACATCGCGGAGATAGAGAAGTCGGTGGCACAAAGAAAGAAAAACGAGGCCAAGTTGCGCATCGCACAGTTGGCCGAAAAATGAAGGAAGGAAACAGTGGCAGCAGAAGTGCGGGCGACGCGGGACGCTGCACAGACAGCAACTGAGCAGGAAAAAGCCACAGCAGTAGCAGCAGCAGCGTAGGATGCAGCCGCGAAGGCATGCGAGGGCCAACCATCGCCTTTGCATGGGCAGGAAGCAGAGGAAGAAGAGGAAGGCGCGGACCCACGAACCGCGTCAACACAATTAAAGCACCAGCACCCAGCCGAGCAGGAAGGGTCACATATGAAAGTCAAAGCATCGAAGTTGTCGATTGACCCGATCACCCTAACCGAGGGTGATTTGCACGACATCGGCGAGACAGTGCGCGATGTCACCTCTGAGGCCCTCCAAAATTTCATGCAGGAGAACCAGATTGTGTTGGGGGCCCTCAGAGCGCAGTTGCAGGAATTGCAGGTACGCCCTCCTCAGGTTAGTACCCTTTCAACCAGCCTCGCAGTCGGAACAATGACAACAGAACAGATGTTGCGCGCGTGGATGACGAATACCATAGTGCTGCCAGAAGGGGCACTAGTGACAACAAATGAGGCCGACAGGCCTATGGTTAGCGCACTAAAGGGTCTCGGTATCAACATAGCTGCACTCCCGCGAGAGACCTTATATGTTTTACAGGATGGGATAACTGCAGAGCTGCGAGCTAGGGAGAGCCACGCACTGCAAGTCCTTAGCGAGCAGAAAATCAATATCGAACAATTGAGCTTGTAGCGCGACGAAGTGGTGTCGCAGAATCAACAATTAGTACAGGTAATAGACGACGCTTGCCAAAGCATCCCGGAGCTGGCCATCCCAGCAAACATGCCAACAAAGGCGCGGATCCACAGGTTAGCAGCAAGGGTACGTGAGGCGAGGGAAGAAATGACAAAGGTGCAGCTGGAGCTGAACCTTCAAATCGCCAAGCTGCGGTTAAAGGCGCAGCCGTCCACCCCCCTGGAAGTCAGAGAACAGCGCGCTAGCGCTATCACAGCGGGACTGGAGGAAATTGGCAGTGCAGTGTGACACTGCACTAGCATGTTGGAAAAATCATTTGAGGTCCTCACACATCTGCAGGACCCCAACATCCAGCGGTTAGAGATAGAGGCGCGAGAATTCCAACAACAGTATGACAACGTCAAAGGAACTACGCAGATGGTGGCCCTCACTCAGAGGCTCGCGCGGATGCAACAGGCTAAAGCGCTGAAAGAACAGGTGGACATGACACGACACAAGGAAGCAGTCCTGAAGGCACGCGTTCAACCTTGGATCGACGAGGCCTTCACCATCACAACAGAAATTGAAGGCAAGCTCGCACAAATGCAGGGGATGCACGCATTAATGTAGAGAAGCACTTCCGACACAGAGGTCTCAGAACAACGTATGCAACAAATCTAGCAAGCAGCAGCTCAGTGTGCTGCTGACCTTGCTGCAGTTCGAGAACAGTTGGAGGGACTCCGCGTCGACAAAGTGACTCGAGGGCGAGTCACGATGTTTGTGTTGGGGCCCTGTTGGGCATGGAATCCCCCAAGGCATGTTTTGCGGCTTAAAACCCAAGTTTTGACCGAATCTTGTTGTAAAAGCTCCACGAATTGCGGGCGCAGGGTGCGAAAGTATAATAGAGTCACAGGGTTGTCCACCCTAGTTTTTGTAATGTAATGTCGGCTGGATAGACCTACCCATGGTCCGAGGACCATGGGATTGTATAAATAGAGAAAGGCTCTATGTACAGAAGAACTAACTAAGAACGAATAGAAGCATAAGAAGTGATTGAGTCGAAGTGTAAAGTGTGTTTGTGGGTCGTAGAGTAGGAGAAGGCTCTGCAGCTGAGTGTGCAAAGGCCTAGTAGTCCGCAACTGAGTGCGCGAACCCCTGCAGCTGAGTGCGCAGGGCGAGTCGAGTCTGTAACCATTGGAGAATCAATAAAGAGAAGTTTTGCTATTATTCTGTGCATCTTTTTCTGGTTTAATGCATGATTGGATATAATTTGCAAGTATACTGTTTATTTACTGCGCGGACCTGTATGAATGTTTTGTATTGTTAAGTATAACTTAAGACATTTAAGTAGGCGAAGGTGCTTAATTAATACTGGAAGATAAATAAGATCTCAGGTAATAGCGCAAAGCGTGGCACAGCCCCTGGTTAGGGCTGCATGAAGGTAGGGTATCAGGCCGCGAGGAACGGAAGGTGTGCGAAGCCACCTGCATGCAGGAACAAACAAAGGACCAGTCGAACCTCTCAAACATCTCAAGGGTGTAGGAAACCTTGGTCTAGCACCCTCCCATACTACTTCGAGTGAGACCTCAATCCGCGCTCCGCGGACTGTTGCCGAAAGGGCCAGTAGTACAGGGATTTGTTTGGCTAATTAACTCCGAACCTGGGTCAGACCCCAACAAGCCAACAAGATCCAATGCCAGAAGTCGGGGTGTGAGACTAGAGGGCCAGAAAGTCGAATTTCCAGACAGTAGGAGATCAATAGAGAAGGTGACGCAGAGCCCAACTAGTGTGACAAATTTGCATAGGATTGACGCAAACACTACGTAGAGGGAGCATGGGACTAGCTAGCTAGCCCCTAATCAGTGTCGGATCTCCCGAATTAGTGTGAGATTTTTCTCACTAAATCTTTGCCAGTTTTTCTCTGTATCGGATAGCCAGTTTGGGTATCCAACGATTTGTACTTGAAAACTATTGCATAATAATAAAACCCTCAGCGGCTGCACCGATTTTCCCACATTGGGTTTTTCCGAGGACATTGTCCAAAAACAACTGTGTAAATGTGTGTGTGTTTATTCCTTTCCTGTGCAATATTTAGTTTCCACTGTATTTTCTTGTGTAGGCTACAGTGTATGTATTTCGATATTTGTTGTAGAAAACTGCAAGTAATTTGTTTAAAGTAATTTAACAAATATGAGAAATATCATCAGTTCGCCGCAGTAGGAATTGGGTCACTGATTTTTCACATGGTACTAGAGCACCGATCGTGAGCAGAAGAGCTTAGTTGCAGAAAGGAAGAGGGAGTTCAAAATTACTACACAGGCAAAAATTCGAAACCCTAGAGGCAGCACAGTCCTTGGGCCAAGGAGGTCGAATTTTTGAGGAGAAATCGATTTCTCTGAGTGAGTCGACAGAGAAATTCGATCTCCAGATCGAAGGTTTCCAGAGGCAGAAGGGAGTAACGCATTTTCATTGCAGAGCAGATCTTCAGCTGGGACGCATATATTTTGCAGCAGTTGCTGGTAGAATAGCGTCAGAAGGAGAGGAGAGCACATACAGAGGGAATTCATTCCTCAAAGGACTTATAGCCAAGAAGTTCGAATTTTCCTAGTAGAGCAGCAGTAGTTGTGTGTGGGATTTCTCACTCCAAAAGGGAGTGCGAATAGCTAGGCAACAACTGCACGGAGGAGAAGAGGAAGAAATTTGACTTTTTCAGGAGAGATGGCATTAGCTGGGTTGAGAGATCAAGATTGTTAAAATTGGCAACTAGGGCCAAACTCCATGTGGGTCATATTATTTATGGCAGCTGATATTTTTATTGGATCCCTCTCATTTAGAGGTGTAGGATTGATCTAAAGATCATCCGATTCCGATAAGTATTTATAAAGTTATGAATTTATTTATGTTATGGACAAATTGTTAAGTCGGCCAGCAACTTATGCAGGGTAAGAAGCCCAACAGTCATGTCTATTCAACCTCTACGTTTTAGTATAAATAGAAAAGAACTTCAAGTCATTTCTACACACACTTGGATCTCTTCCTCTCTCTACTTGTCTTTGGGTTTTAGTAGGAGGAGAGATCCTAAGGAAAAGTCGGAAAAGCTGGAAAAGACAGAACTGCCAGAAAAACCGGAATAGCCGAAAAAGCCAGAAAAATTGGAACTGTCGGAAAAGCTGGAAAAGCCGAAACTGCCAGAAAAGCCGAAACTACTAGAACTGCCGAAAAAGCCGGAACTACCAGAAAAGCCGGAGACGCCGGAAAAGCCGAAAATATCGGAAAAGCCGGAAATGCCGGAACTATCGAAACTACTAGAAAAGCCGAAACTGCTGAAACAACCGGAGCATCTGTCTCCGAAGGAAGGCAGCATGATGTATGAGATCATGGATAGCATAATGATGCATGATGATATGAGTATGGGTAGCATGATTTATGAGATCATGGGCAACATAATAAACAGCGTGATGATATGAGCATGGGCAGCGTAATGATGCATGATGATATGAACATGGGCAGCATAATGATGAATGAGATCATGAGCATGGGCTTGATGATGAATAAGACCATGGAAGATGCAGCATGAAGATGAGAGCAGCTCAATCATCAAGGTTCAACACATGTGACAGTACAACAAGGTGTCACACAGTAATGTGCAACAAATAGACGAGATGCAGCACTATGATAAGTGAACGAGTCACCTTAGAGAATCAGTGGAAGCAATATGTCTTCAACTGATCTCATGCCGATATCAAAATTCAAAGTGATTGACTTCTATTGTAAATGTTCTATCTCTCTCACTTTCTTTGTTGAACTTTGAAGAACGTAAAAGAAGAATTGATCAAGGGTTTCCCCACATTGTGGGGTTTGTCCCTGGCTAGCACCACATCTTGTGTCCTCTTGTCTTGGTTTGTCTTCTGCGATTTATATTTATGTTCTATCTGCAGTTTAATTTATGCTGACATGATTGCTAATGTGGAAAAGAAATTGAAATAAACTGCTCTAGCATAGAAGATACCTAAAATTAACAAAGATCAGTTGGACAAAGCCTCCAACTATGTGATCTGGAAGGCTAGGATCTCCTGCCTTCTAGATGAGCATGATCTTAAAACTTATGTTGATAGTGTGGTAGTTGTACCCGCCAATGCATATTTGCTCAAGAAGTACAAGGCTGAGATGGCGAAGACTAAGAGGATCATTCTCGACGGGGTTCGAGATCATGTAGGATCCCATATAGCCGGCAAGGATACTGCCCGACAGATGTGGGAAGCTTTAGCTACGCTATATGAAGTATCTTCCGAGCATTGGAAGATGTACTTAGAGGAGAAATTGAGATGCATGAGGATGCAGAAAGGGGAGCGAGTAGACCCCTTCCTTACGAGGCTTCAGGATGTCTGGGACCAATTGGCTTCAATAGGGACAACACCCTAACCCTCAGCATTTGTACGATTAACATTGAATAGCGTTTCAAAGGATTTTCAAGTTTTCGTCTAGAGCATCTTGGGCAGAGAAAAACTGCTAGATTGGGAACGCGTATGGGCTGATTTGTAGTAGGAGGAGATGAGGCGTGATCTGGTGAAGGCCACCATCAGTGGCAGTAGCAGCAGTGGGACGAAAGTAGTGAAGGAAGAGGAGGACGTGGCCCTTGCATCAAAAGGGCAGCAAGAGCAGTGCAAAAGAAAGAAGGATATTTCAAAGATTAAGTGCTTCAGGTGTGGCAAGCTAAGCCACTACAACACTCAGCGTCCTCTTAGAAAGAAGGACAAAGAGGAGAAGCAGGATCAACAAGCTGCGTCCGCAAAGATCGATAGGCTATCCTACAGACTTGAGGAAGAGTTTGCCATGATTGTCGAGATGCCTCAGGGATGAGGTGGGGTGATTTGGAGTTATAGCCCTAGAGCGCTATAGGATGGGAAGGATCCTTGAGGAGTCCACCTCTTATATCAAAACATTGCTACAGTAGCCCATAGTCAGCAGTAGTAGGATGGACCAGTGTTAGGTGGTGCAGTCGAGTGCCAGAGTGACAGAGGTAGTAGCTAATAACGGTCGGATTCTGAGCAACGCAGAGGAGAGTTGGCAGCAGTGCAGTTGGCACAAAGAAGAGTCAACGGCAACGTAGAGGCTTTAGTGACATCGCAAAGACTAGCAACAACCAAAACTCAGATGACTGATGCATCATACTGAACACAGTTGGTTCAGTATTTTGGATGCTTTTCCGTTGCAGATGTTGTAGTTGCAACAACAACAGATGGAGAGAGGGTTGCAGTGCAGATGCAGTAGTTGACAGTAGTTCAGCAGGGTCAGCAGCAACACAGATGCAACTCATATCAGAGTTGCGCAGTAGTTGGTGGGTAGTAGAGCCAAACATCAGCAACGCAGCAGGAGATGATGTAGAGACAAAGTGATGCTTCAGTGGGTTGCAGCACTAGAGCACATTCCTCGCTAAGAGGGAGTGTTGATTTTTGTAGCATTGGATGTGCTCTTGTCTAGAGATTTTGTAGAGAGGCTAAGACACATGCATTCTCCAATACCTAAAAATCATTTGGGAAAATTCCACATAGAGATGGTTTAATTAAAATAATTAACTTTTTAAAATGGTTCCCGAAGTCTAAACTTAGGAAATCTAGTTAATTAAAGGGTATTAATTAAATCAGGTGTGAATCTTCTAGAAGAAGACGGGGATAAACTCCCAACTAATCTTAGCCCTTGATTATGTTTTAATCTTGGTCATTGGAGCTCCAATGAGAGATTATAAGGAGTTCGATGGGCACTTGGAGAACACATCGAATGAGAGATCAAAGATCAAATTTCTCAAGAGTAGCAGCGTTGAGTTGTTGGAGTGAGATCGAGTGATCTTCTTGCAGTGAGGGGCAGGGATAGTAGTCTAGAGGAGATTTTTCCAGTTCCTGAGAGTGCAAGTAGAGAGGGCATAGAACAGTTCAGTGAGGCAATGCAAAGGTAGCGCAGAGCTTCATAGGGAGTTCGAAAACCAGCTGGGAGAGTTGAGATCCAGTGCCAGAAGCCGAGGTGTGAGATCGGAGGGCCAGAAGGTCGAATTTCTAGACAGTGGGAGATCAACAGAGAAGGTGACATAGAGCCTAGCTAGTGTGACACAGATTTGCATAGGATTGATGCAAAAGCTGCGCAGAGGCAGCATGGGGCCAGCCAGCTAGCCCTTGATCAATGTCGAATCTCCCAAATCAATGTGAGATTTTTCTCACTAACTCTTTGCTAGTTTTTCTCTGTATCGGATAGTCAGTTTAGGCATCCAACAATTTGTACTCAGAAACTACTACATAATAATGAAACCCTCAGTTGCTGCATCTGTTTTTCCACATTGCGTTTTTCCACAGACATTGTCCAAAAACATCTGTGTAAATGTGTGTGTGTTTATTTCTCTCCTGTGCAGTGTTTAGTTTCCGTGGTATTTATTTTGTGTAGGATGTTGTGTATGTATTTCGATATTTGTTGTAGAAAACTGCAAGTAATTTGTTTAAAGGAATTTAACAAATAGGAGAAATATCATCAGTTTGTTGCAGTAGGAATTGGGTCACCGATTTTTCACATAATAGAGCTTCTTGTTCCCGTCTTTCCAACTTCATAAGGACAGACACTTTCAAGTGTCTTTGTCAGCCATTTTGGAGGACCTTTCTGAGATGGCCCAAGCTACTTAGTTGACTAAGATGGGCCTGAATCAAGATTTAGCCTCCCAATTCTGTCAATCACATCACTCAAAGTGTCATCTTGATCTGTGGTTGGAGCTTCATTAGGGGGAGTGAGTGCTTTAGAAGGAGATTCCATAGATTGATTCAGTATAGAGATTCCCCCTTCAAGATGTGAAATCTCATTATCAAACTCTTGAAAAGACTTGGCATGTCGAAATCTATCCAAGTGATCAAGATGTCGCTCAACAACATTGTCAGAGTTGGAAGATTCAAGAAAGATCACATCTCTAGATATTATAAACTTCTTATTCACTTCATCATAGAGATTGTATGCTTTGGAGGTCTTTGAGTACCCCAAGAAGATACATTTGCGACTCCTCGCACCGAGTTTGTTTATTTGTTCCTTACGTATCAAGGCATAACAGGTGGAACCAAAAACCATGAGATGCCTCACCGAAGAAGTGTGGCCATACCACATTTCATAGGGAATCTTGTCTTTTTTTAGCATGAGATGGACACCTATTCTTTATATACAAGACACATAGAATTGCATCAGCCCAAAGCATCAACATTATTGAAAAACATCATCAAACGTATCATATTTAATATTCTCCTGTTCATTCTTTCAGCGACACCGTTCTGTTGGGGATTATTGTTGATTTTTGGGTAGCATTGGATGTGCTCTAGCTCCAAAATTTTGTGGAGGGGCTAGAACACATGATATATCCAAGACCCAGAAATCGTTTGGAGAAATTCTACCCGGATTGTATTTTATTAAAATAATTAATATTTTTAACGGGGTTCCTAAGAAGTCTAAATTTAAGAAAATTAAAATATTAATGGGTATTAATGAAAATATGGGTGAGAAGCTTCTAAGAGACAAGGATCAAGTCTAATTTAATCTTAGCCGTTGATTAGAGATTAGATCACGACCGTTGATTTCTCAATAGGAAAAGTATAAATGGAGGCTTGGGGCCAGTTGGAGAAAACACAGAGAGATTGAGGAAATCGATTTTCTGAGGTGAGAAGTTCTCAAGAGGGAAATCGATTTTGGAGATCTTGCAGCTGAGGGGCAGGGATAGTTCAGGAATACTGACAGATAGGCGGAGAGAAGTTTGTGGAAGCAACGCAGTAGCCAGGAGAGCTAACGCTGGGCCAGTTTGGGCCGACGTAGTGTTGACGCAAAGCCAGAAGAGCCAATACAGAGGGAGAGATTTGCCTTCCACGCAGAAAAATGGAACTTCCGAAACAGCTGGGAATGATGATGCAGTGGGCAGAAGAGTTGACGCAGAGCCTCAGAGAGCTCCATGCAGTTACTATGAAGGGGCAACGCAGTTGTACCAGGACTAGCCAGTTTTGTTGCCGGATCAACCGAAATTTTATGGGTGATGTGAGGTAAAACTCATTTAGGTTTTCCGCCATTGTATATCTCTGTCACTAGTTTGCCGGGAGGGCAACCAACATTTGAATTCAGAACCACTGCTTAATAATAGAAAACCCTCAGAGCTGCTGCATTGGTTTTCCGCATTGGGTTTTTTGGGGAAGTTTAGTCCAAAATTAAGTGTGTCCTTTGTGTGACCGTCTCATTTATTTTTCAGTACTTGATTTGTATATTGGTGTAGGCTGCAGTGTATTTGCATTAATATTTTTTGAATGATTCTGAAAATAACTTGTTAAACTGAAGAACACAAGTAGGTAATGTAAATCAATTTATTGTAGTAGGATTCTGGTTTGTTGTATTCAAAAAATTTCACATGGTATCAGAGAAATTGCAGATCAAGGAGGACTGAAGCCATCGGCGAAAGGACAGAGGAAAATCTGTGCTGAAGACAGCTGTCTCGAGATATAGCGTAGTTTTTGGCCGCGAGAGTAGAGGAGGGGTGACGCAGTCACCAAGGGAGGCTCACACAGAAACTACGTCAGCCTGATTGGGTGATGCTGTTGCTGTAGAGGGCAGTGCAGACACTCTTGAGTCTCGTTTTTCTTGTTTCTGTGGCTAGAGGTGCAACGCAGACTTCATCTGGAGTTGGTGGTGGGGTGTTGATTCTGTTGGTGCAGAACATTACCTAGTGGGGCAGAAATAAAGTAGAGGGAATCAGTTCCTTAGAAGATTTCTTGCCAAGAAATCTAGATCCAGTGCTGAGCAGCAGCAAAGAGAGATCAAAGAGGAGTGGTTCGACAATGGTTGGCAGAAGGATTTCCATGAAGGAAATCGAAATTCAGAGGGATCTTGTTCCTTGGAGGATTTCTAGCACCAAAGAAATCCAGCTCCGAGTTTTGCTGGGGCATTAGCGAAAGAGGGAGAGGAGGAACCAATTCGACATTCATTTGAGAAGAGATGGCAGTTAATGAACTGAGGGATTAGGATAGGTTGGATGGAGCATCCAACTTCATCATCTGGAAGGCCAGGATCTTGGCAGTTTGGATAAAAATCACATCAAGGATTAGGATTATGCCTTGATGACGGTTGTTGTTCCAGTTGATGTTGACCTCTCAAGAAGTACGAGGAGACTCAGGGAAAAGCAAAGTGCATGATCTTGGATGGGGTCAAGGATCATGTGATCCCACATATTGCTGAGAAAGACATAACAAGGGAAATGTAGGAGGCCTTGACCACTTTGTATGAGGGAACTTCCTTTCGGCGAAAGATGTTGCTTGAGAGTCAACTGAGACAGTTTTTGATGCAGAAGGGAGAATAAATCGATCCCTTCCTTCTCAGGTTGCAAGGGATCCGTGACCAGCTAACTTCCGTAGGGGCTACACTAGATCCTGAATCTATGGTCAGGACTGCCCTGAATGCATTCACTGAAGACTAGGAAACCTTTGTCCAAAGCATCTTGGGCAGGGCTTCTCTTTCTTGTTGGGAGTTGATGTGGGAAACTGTTCGACAGGAAGAGATCAAACGGTTGACCAAGGCGGGAAGTAGCAACAAAGGGATCAATGTCAAGAAGGAGGAAGAGGAGGATGCAGCTCTCGCATCAGCGGACAGCAAGGGCAACAAAAGAGAAAGAAAAAGGACATATCCAAAGTTAGATGCTTCAAATGTGGAGAAATGGGTCATTTCGCCACGCAATGCCCTCGAAAAAGGGCAAAGAAGACAAGTCTGACTCAAAGGTTGCTACAACGCAAGCTGACAAGGAGGACGATGAGGATTGCATCATGAGTGCTCATGCACCTCTAGAGAAGAGGTGGGGTGAAATTGAGTTGTAGTCGGGAGGACTACACAAGGGGCAGGATCCTTGAGGTTCCCAAACTCTTGGATCATATACGGCTACGAGAGCCCTTAATGATAGCAACAGAATGACGGGAGTCAGTTGGTGCAAGGGATGATGGAGCGACAGTGGCAGAGTTAGAGTGCCAAAGTCTGAAGCAACACAGTAGAGTGTTGAGTAGTGCAGGAGGCACAAAGCAGATACAACAATAGTGCAATAGCATCAGAGGGTCAATATAGATTAGCAACTAAGCTAGCTTCAGTGTCACGGGGCATCCAGACTGACCAACATGTCAGCTTTTGGGTGGCTTTTCAGTTGCTTACTTCTCAGCAACTGAGTTGCAGTGCAGCAGTTAGCAGTGGCAGTGCTATGGGCAGCATGATGCAGCATATTGAGAGGGAGTTGCAGTACAAATGTAGCAGTGTCATGGGAAGTAGTACAGATTGCAGCAACACAGTGGATGAGGGGCAACAGGCTGAGCATCAGCAGCGCAGAGGACTGATGTCGTGGATCAGTGTGATACTTCTGCTGGGAAGTATTGCTAGAGCACATTCCTCGCTAAGAGGGAGTGTTGATTTTTTGGTAGCATCGGATGTGCTCTAGCTTCAAAATTTTGTGGAGGGGCTAGAACACATGAGATCTCCAAGACCCAGAAATCGTTTGGAGAAATTCCACCCGAATTGTATTTTATTAAAATAAATAATATTTTTAATGGGGTTCCTAAGTCTAAACTTAGGAAAATTAAAATATTAATGGGTATTAATGAAAATATGGGTGTGAAGCTTTTAAGAGACGAGGATCAAGTCTAATTTAATCTTAGCCGTTGATTAGAGATTAAATGACGGCCATTGATTTATCAACAGGAAAAGTATAAATAGAGGCTTGGGGTCAGTTGGAGAAAACACACAGAGAGATTGAGGAAATCGATTTTTTGAGGTGAGAAGTTCTCAAGAGGGAAATCAATTGGGGAGAGATTGCAGCTGAGGGGTAGGGATAGTTCAGGAATATTGACAGAGGCAACATAGTAGCGAGGAGCGCTGATGTTGGGCCAGTCTGGGCCCACGCAGCCTTGACGCAGAGCCAGAAGGGTCAACGTAGAGGGAGAGAGTTGCCTTCCACGCAGAGAGCAGAACTGCCGGGAAAGCTGACGCAATAGGCAGAAGCGCTGAAGCGGAGCCTCATAGAGCTCCACGCAGGCCAACGTAGTTACTGCGAAGGGGCAGTGCAGTTGTAGTCGGGACCAGCGAGTTTTGGATCAGCCGAAATCTGCCGGGTGAAGTGAGGTAAAACTCACTCAGGTTTTCTGCCATTGTATTTCTCTGTCACTGGTTTGCCGAAAGGGAAACCAACATTTGTATTCAAAACCACTGCATAATAATAGAAAAACCTCAGAGGTTCTACACCGTTTTCCTGCATTGGGTTTTTCCAGGGACGTTTAGTCGAAAAATAAGTGTCCTTTGTGTGATTGTCTCATTTATTTTTTGGTACTTGATTTGTATATTGGTGTAGGCTGCAGTGTATTTGCATTAATATTTTCTGAATAATTCTGAAAATAACTTGTTAAACTGAAGAACACAAGTAGGTAATGCAAATCAGTTTACTGCAGTAGGATTTCTGGTTTGTTGGATTCGGAAATTTTCAGAATTATAAGGTATGGTTGTTTGATGTTTGATCCCATGTTGGCAAAGATAGTTTTCAAATTCATTTGAACTATAATCTTTTCCATTATCAGTACAAATAGAGCCTGTTGACCTCTACTGGTCAACTACCCACGCAGTGCACCCCGTTTTTTTTTGACAGAAAGAAGCAGCACCTGATCATCATGTCCGTGCCATCCTGCCATCATCAGCAACTTGATCTTTTTTATTGTAAACCCAGTCTGTATGTATTGATTGTAAATAATCTTAGCAGACATGAGTCATGTATGTAATTTGCCTAGGTGGACCTAACTTTCTGATGATAATCTACGTCCCGGAAGGTTTTTCGTCTCACCGATCCACGGATCGGCAGAGTTTTCCTTCAAACCTGACCCCAAAGCCGGGATTGATTTTGTCATTAGAACTTTAGGAGAATCCTAGTGTGTTGATCTGCTAGATTATAGTTGTGTCGCAGAACTGGGTGATTTGTGAGGGTCTGTATTAAGTGAGTTTGTCCCCTTAAGATGTAAATTTGTAAAAGTCATCATGAAATGTGTCTTGAGGGTTGAAAATGTTTTAAATCCCCTCATGAGTCCTAAGTCCTAGGTCCTAGGTGATGTTTCCGAAGGCTTAGTTCGGTGATCCATAATAAAATGAATTAAAAAATTAAAAAAATGAATAAAAATAATAAAATAATAATAAAAAAATTAAAAAATTGAGCAAAAAACCCTAACTAATAAAATAATAATTTTTTAAGTGAATGCATTTTTTAATAATAAATCGACGGATGAGATCAAGAGATGTCTTGATCCTCATCAACGGTCGAGATCATTTCAACATGGATCACTCGAACTAGCCGTTGGAGACATTTCCTTTAAGTAGGGTGCTAGGGGTCATTTTCAGATGATCTGATCTGTGAGTCTGTATTGAAAAAGCTCTCTTGTAATCTGATTTTTCTGGTTAATAAAAAAGACTTTGGGGTTCAAAACTGACTAGTGTTATTCTCTGGAATTGCTGTGAGATGTTTGTTTTTTCTGCATATTTCAGTTTTCAGCAGTAAATAATAGCTGGTTTTCAGAGTATTGTGAGTACAGGTATCTTGCTCATGTGCTAGGGTTTGAATGTTGTAGGGTTTCTGAAATAATGGCAGGTATCTCCATTATTTCCTGAAATCTAGCAGCATTTCTTGCCCTCTTTACTGATGTTTGCTTGAGGTGTGCAGGAGATCTTTAGGTGAAGGGTATTTGTGGGCGTTTGGGGAAGTTCTGGGCTGAACCAGCCGACTCCCACAGGCTTTTCTGTGCAGAGCCCAGCTGATTGTGCCCTGGGTTAATCTTTTAAATCTTGTGACTTGTTTTACATTGAGAGATTTTCTTTATGTTCACAGTAAAGTTCAAGTTTCTGATATTTCAAAATATTACTGCAATTATTGTCAAATCTGGCTGTCCAGAGCTGTAAATTTTTTTTTTTTTTTGTGATTCTAGGTTAATTGTGAAGGGTTTTACTTTTAGGTTTTGCATATTATCTGCCGAGTTTTTGTTTTTCTTCTTGCAGGTACAATGTTGGCAGGAAAGTTAAATTGTTATTGGGATCATAAGCTTTCTACCAGTTTTCTGTAGCTTCAGCATTCTGTGCACTGATAAATCAAATTTTCAGGCTCTCGGTTCCAGATCAGTGGATTCTAGTGGCAAAAGACAAGCCTAAAACTCGTTGCCATCAAGGATACCTGGTGACTGACCCTGCAGAACAAGAAGTGTCGTGTGAAGAAATAGCTAAAACTGCCATTCGAAAAATCTGCCCGGTGGCTTCAGGGGTTTTGCGGGTCTGCTGTATTAATCAAGTTATTCCTCCCTGTGGCGGCTCTCCAAAAACAAGGTGCCCATACCAGTTATACAGAAACACAAGTTTCGATTTAGTGGCTGCCGTGAGGAGAGTTTCGTGGCCCTTCAAACAAAAATTCGAAGATCATACCCGCCGTCTGCAAATCTTTAAACAATTCACGCGGGCTGAGTGACTCACGGATTTTGCATGAGGAGATTTCCTGAGAGCCCGTCTTTCTCCATCGAATACCAGGTACTGCCTGCGGAACCCTTTGCGTATTTTCTTGGTCTGCCGGAGTCACGTATCATCATCGACCCTCGCCATCGTTTGAAGACTGCCACAGGTATGCGTACTCATGAAATATATTTGCGTGGTGTTTCAATATCGTTTGCATTTGTTCTATTTCGATTTGGGCATCAGCTTTCAGTCGTTTTTCCATCTCATGCTGAGTCAAAACGTATATCTGGAAGGGTCAGTCGCAGGGAAATCTGAGTCTTATTGTCCGTATGGGTCAAGTCGTAGTTCTTAGGGTTTAGCTGCAGTTTTCGTTCCCAGTTTTGGATGCGTTCCGCTGTCGTAGTCTCGATTTACTTTGCTCAGTCGTAGGTTTATGTCTTAGGCTTTGTGATTTATGCTTTACGTTTTGGATTTTAGATTTAAAATTTAAGATTAGTCTATAGTTTTATTTGTTTAGGATTTAAATCATATGAAAAATAAAAAATACGATTTGCTTTTTTAAACATAGGTTTGTTTAATATAGATTTTAATACGTAGCATATGTTTAGATTTAATATTTTTTAAGTTTGATCTTAAATAAAATTGAAAATCATAAAAAATTAAAAAATATAAAAAAGGCATAAAGAGTTTCGTTTTGTTTTTAATTAGAATTTCTTTTTGTTTATTAGATTTTAATTGTATTTAGAGTATAGATTTTTTATTTCATTTTTAGTTTTGTTTATTTTAAAATCTCAAAAAAAATAAAATAATAATAATAATAAAGGGGTTTAATCTTTAATTTTTTCTTTATTAGACTATAGTTTAGATTTTAATTTTTTTTAGGGTTTTGTTTTTAAAAAAATATATATATATATAAAAACTTTGTGGAAAATTATTTTTGCCGGATTCAGTTGTTTTCATGTTATTATCTTTCATGCTGAGATCTAAAACTTTCAAGTCGAGATGCGAAATATGATATCTGGTTAATGGTTTATGACTCGTGGTGATTTTAAGCATTTATCTTCTCGAAATTCGCAATGGCTGGATGTCGTTTTGGTCATTTTAAGAGCATTGTGATTTAGCTGATATCCTTAGATGACAAATGATTGCTGTTCATGGTCCATATTTTTTATATCATTTAACAAGTAATCATTTTTACCACAATCTCTTAAGGCACTGGTCTGTTAAATTAATCAAATCCATCAAGTGCTTCTATATCGTGTCTCGTGTCTCCCAACCAACTGGTCGACAGTTGGTCTTCATCATCTCACAGGGACTACCCCCCTTAGCCGCGGGAGACAGGCTTAAACGGAGGGACCGGGGATCAGAGTGACAGCCCCCGGTCTGAGCGTTGTTGTGCTAATCTGCGCGACAACAGAGCCCATATTAGATTGTGCATCATTTTCAATCCATGCATGAAAGTTCTTGAATGTTTCAAAAGCTTTAGATTTGTTCTTCAATAAATAAAACCAACACATTCTGGTGTAGTCATCAATAAATGTCATTATATATTTATTACCATTTACAGAAGGAACATGCATTGGGCCATGTTAACCACCACTTCGTGGGTGATATCCCCAGGAGAAATTTTTCTCCATGATGAACCTCAACTGGCAGCCAGCAACCCCTTGCAGCCTCCTACTAGCTCGTTGTGCCATTTCTCTGCCACCTGAGCCAACCATGTGGTCCCTCACCCACCTGTATTGATCGTATGTTTGAAGGTGGGCCTCTTGAATCTAAAGGTATGTCTTGTCATTTGGTAATTGAGTATTGGGTTTACTTATCATGGATACTTCTGGGTATGGATTGATGGGGGGATTTGGCGGAAAGAGTGGGCTTAGTTTGTGCTCTTGTCCCCTTGATCTCTTTTGGATGTTACCCTTGGATCTTAGTCCCGTGGGATCTCCTTTATTGACCATTTGGTTCTAGGGTGGTACTACTTGGGAAACCCTGACTTTGGGTGCGTGGTCTCGCTCCTTTATCCGCATATATTACTCCCTTTCCACTCACTATACCCCCATTCATCATTTCTCCCACCTAGGTCCACATTTCCATTTTGGGTCCACATAGGGCTAGCCTCCTTACCCCCTTGCCCCCACCTTGGGTCAGGCCTAGAATGATGCCCCAGAGGTTGAAGCAGCTAAAAGAAAAAAAAGAAGAAGCATAATTGGCCACATTTAACAGGAAATTGTACCACAAAATGCAAAAGATGGTCGGGACAAAAATAATTAGCACATGGCCAAAATCCAACGCATGAGCTCTGCCCCAATCCATGGTCATCACCCTACTTCCATAGGCCCTAAATGAGCCTCCTTCATCATTCAGGAACCCATGATTGTCCCAATCCTTGGAGCGCAATCAACAGCCCTACCTAAAAGGGGGTAGTCACTGCATGCTCTTGTCCTTTGAGCCCTGAGCAGTTAATTAAAGAAAATTCATAAAAGGCAAAAGGCATATAAAGAAGTGTGTAAAAATCAAGGTCGGGGCACCTCATGTACCATGATTGCTCCATCCTATACATTACATACCCAAGTGTGGACTTCCCCTTATCTAGCTACCTCTATGCCCCAATATGTGGCCTAGGGTTGCCCCTCTCATTCCCTACTCCATTCTACCTATTTATCACTTGCCACCCTCATTAGAGGTGTTGTCGCACAGAATGTCTAGGCACCGCGACAATGCTCAGATCGGGGGCTGTCACCCTGATCCGCAATCTTTCCGTTTAAGCTATCTCCCTACAACAGGCTAAGGGGGGTAGACCCTATGGAAAAATGGGATGAAGAAGAACTAGTTGGGAACCAACCAGTTTGGGAGACACAGTGAAGCGATCAAGTACTTAATTAAGATTTAGCAAAACTTACAGGATTTTATTAGATTTTAAACTATTGATACCAGTGCCTTATGGAGTCAACGATCTTGCTAGGGAAATTAAGACCAAGTAATCGATTAGCAATTGCTGCTTAGATGAATGACTATCTTATATGAAATGCAGATCCTAAAGCTAATGTGAGATGCAAGAATCTTGATTAATTTTAGTTAAATGCCTACTTAAATGTGAATCGTTCGATTCTTTCTGTATTGATCCTGATTTCGTAGTAATTGGCAGAGAGAAGATAAGGCGAAGCACACTAAGGTATGATTAACGATACCTCTCCTAAAAATCTAACATACCCTGTGCCTCCGGCGTTGCAGAGAGCTGTGGCTCTGACAACTGCAAGGTCACTGTTTTAAGTATTATCAAAAGCAGGCTTCTCAAGCAAAGATGGATGGATATTTATGTCTCTATCGACCAAGCTTATGCTTGGAAGTAAATTTTATTATGCAAAGCTAACTTATATGCAAATGCACTAGAAAATGAGATGAAGCTAGACTCGAGGATCATAAAACACTTGTGTCGCAGAAGCCCTCAATCAACGAAATTAAATGTTCGCTTTATAGATTACTTAAAAATTAAACTCCTGAAAATATTACAATTAAACCACAAGCTTATTTCAAATCTTTCTGACACAATTATAGCTCAAAGAGAACAAAAAATTCTTTGCAATTAATATCAATGCAACAGATGTTCAAAAATACTCAACTTAGGAAACAAAGATATGCAATCTATTATCATTGCACGACAGAGTTCTTTAACAACCGCTTGAAAATATTCACAAAATGTCTAACATGTAACGAGCATTAAATAATTGAAGCAATGACGATCAATTTCAATAGATGCACAATGTTCTAGCAATTAAATTTCTAGAGATCCAAATACTTTAAACAATCATGAAATTTAAACGCTAACCAATTTTGATCCTAGAATTAAAAGATTTATTCTTAGTGCTCCAAATCTAGGAAAATTTACCACTTTCCTATAGTTAATCTTTAGATATAAAAATTTAAGCACGTTTAACTATAGAGAAATAAAAAATGTTGATACCACAAAAGTTTTCTTTTAGATTTTATCCTTAGCACAAAAAGACACCAAGAAGGAATTTAAAAAAATTGACAAATTTGATTAGTCCTTAGGAAAACTTTTTCAATATGCTAAGTTTTATGAAATTAGAATTAATGTGGTAATGATTAATTAAGACCTTTTAATGTGACAAAAAAAATCAAAAATATTTAAATTTTTTTAATGGGCCAGAGGCCACATAATTTTTTTTAAAATATTTTAATGCTAAAAATTTACTTTTGATTTAAAAAAAATTGGGATGTCTTAAAGTCACATAAAATAAAATTAATGTGAACCCCCTTCTTTTATTTTTTTAGATTTATTTTATTTAAAAAAAGAAAAATCGAAACAATGAAAAATCAAATAAAAGAAAAAAAGCAAAAAGAAAAAAATTGAAAATAAAACAGAAATAGAATTTTTAAAAGACAACAACTTTAACCTAAGGAATCAGATTTTAAAACATTTATTTATTTTTTTGTTTGTTTATGTTTTATATATAAAAAAGAAACCAAATCAAATTGAATCGAAACAAGTTAAAATCATAAGATTAATCTACCCTAGCTAACTAGCGGACACATAACAAAAAAAATCAAAAAGGAAAACAAAGTCGAGATTTGTGAATACAGGTATGGTGGCAGCAAAAAAGAGCTCGATGACAGCGGAACGCACAGCTATGGAGGATAGCGCAACAGTGAGGAGAAGGGATCCGAGGGAGATGGACTGATAGCGGGCAGATGGATGAGTGAATGAGAAAAAACGCGTGAAGGAGATGCGGAAATGTGAAGGAGGGATTGCAGGATAAGAGGGTCGCAGAGGGAAGAGATGAAAGAGAATCGTGGGTTAGGTTTGAGGTTTAACGCAACAGAGAGAATGGATGAGTTAGGGAAAGCAAGGGCTACGAGGAGAAAGGAAAAGACTGCGGGAGAGAGGTTTTTCGTAGGTTGACAGAGTGCGAGCAATAAGAAAAATGTGAGTTGCGATAGAAAAAAGACGCAACAGAACGAAAGGCTGCGATTTGGCAGCAAAAAGAAGAACTCAGATTTTGCTAAGGGGAGAAAAAACGCAGTAGAAGATGGGCAAAAATGCAACAATGAAATTTTAAAGGGTTTCAGGGCAGCAGACGGTAGCCCAACAACGTTTAAAATCTTACTAGAAATTTATATTTTTCAAAATGATATATTCCTGCTTCAAATCCTCTCAGGGAAACTCATCAAATCCCCAGATCTAAATTTCAAAACCCTCGGATTGCAAAAATCTGGATAGATTCCCTGCAAAAATAATTTTGAGGCCAGATCTTATCCTCCAGGGCCTAGATTTGGCTTCAAATCAAACTTCACCTTCAGATCTGCAATCTGTACCTGAAAACAAAAACACCCAAAACCCAAATATACGAAAAATAAATAAAACCCAGGAACCCAAGTCAAAAAAACCAAAATTTACAGATCTATGCACAAGAATAGTAGATCTACCAGATCTGGGGAGTGTGAGTCCAACTACACTCCCAGATTTGATAATCTAAGGCTCTTAACAGCCAGATTTATCAATTTAGCACAGAAAAAATTAAATTTTTAAATTTAAAAGGAGGTGCTCAGCCCAAAACCTTTCATGCATCACCAATAAAAATTCTTATGATAAGCTCCGAATCAAATTAAGGTGGGCTCTTTAGAAAATATGAATCGGGAGTTGGTTGGTCCAACTGAAAACTTTCCCGAACGTCCGATGATCTAAAAAATCAAGAATTTCCTGCAAAACTCAATCCAACCATTAAAATAGAGCGAGAAAATGATAATAAAATTCCAGATAAATAAAGATACCTGCTATTACATTCAAAATTTAGATTATCACTTAAACCCTAGCGACTGAGGAAGATACCTGTACTCAAATCACTCTTCAGAAAGCTATCATCAATGGCTAAAAAGAAATCTATGCATGAAAATGACACATCTTACAGTATCTCCATGAAGAGTAACACCAGCAAAATTTAACCCCAAAGTCTTTCTTTATTGTTGATAAAAAGATTATAAGAGAGTTTTTCACATAGCACACGACTCCAAGATCGAATGAATTGACTGACAAATGACTTCCTATTTAAAGATAAATCCTCTAACGGCTATTTCGAGTGATCATTGTCAAAGCAATTTCGACCGTTGATGAGGATCAAAATTTCTTTTAATCTCATCCGTCGAAATTTTAAATTCTTGAGGAAATTCGAATTTTTCAATTAAATGCATTTTAATTAATTCAAAAATTAAAATTTTGAATTAATTTCCTCAAATTTTGACTTTGACTTAACCCCAGGGACCAAAGGCTTAAAATTTAGAAAAATAATAAATTTACCTTAGTCCCGGGACCTTTTAAAATTTGAATTTTAAGGACCGACGAATTTTGCCTTTGGAGAAATTAAATTTACCTAGGACCTAAAAGTAATTAAATTTTTGGCTTGGGATTTTAATTAATTTTTTAGCCAGAAAATTTAATTAATTAACCTATGAGGGAATAAATTATTTTATTCCAACTCTCAAGACATTTTACATCATAATTTTTATATTTTTACATCATAAGGGGGAATTCCCATTTGAAAAAGACCCTCACAGACTACCCATTTCTGCGACACAAATATAATTCAACAGACCAAGCAATTTGTAATAAAATAACCTAACCAAATAGCTAGGATTATTCCCAAATCACTTTTACATAGACTCGATCTATAACACTAGGACTCGCCTAAGATCCCAGTGACAAAATCCATTACGGCTTTGGGGTAAACGCTAAAGGAAAACTCTGCCGATCATTCAAGAATGGATCGGTGAGATAAAAAACCTCCCAGAATGTAGATCATCACTAGAAAAGTAGGTTTATGTAGGCAATTACATACACGACACGGATCTGCTGAGGTTATTTACATTATACACATGCAGAATGGGTTTACATCTATGTTGCCAAGAAACGTGGGTTCGGGGACGGGGACGACATTTTTGGAAACAGGGTGCGTGGGTTCGTCGGGTAATATAATAATATTAAATTTTAATAATTAAATTTTATAAATTATAAATTTATAAATTATAATTAATAATATATATGAAATTTGAATTTGTATATTTTTTCAACTTTAAACAAGAAAACTTTAATCATTTAAACATGCACATCATTGAACATTCAACATTGACATTGAAATTTCAAATTTATCACCAAAAGACTATTCATTGTTTACATATTAATAAGAATCATGAATCATGATATATGTCCATTGTCATACTACATTCAAAATTTTCCTTGAGGCATCTTCAAACATGAACTAGGAAATTTTAAAATACTAAAATAAAAATACTAAATAGCTAAAGCCTAAGGAACAATGGCTTCCTCAAAGACCAAAAAACTGGAAAATACAAGTTATTTGACCTACAATATTATTGCATCCCTTTTTATTAAAAAAGAACTAATAGGTATAAGAACCAAGGCTGCTTGGAAGTGGGAGCCAGAGTGGGGGACATAATTTTTAGAAGCTTCCAGATCGAGAGCGTTTTTTATACTATATATATTTTGAATCATTACATATAAATTCTGTGGTTTTTTCAGGCTTGTGGCTACATTAAAGTATACATTATGGCTGCTGGCAGCATATATTTCATTGGTGTCCCACCAAACACACAAGGCAACCCAATAAAATAAAGTTTAAAATGTTAAGTCTTTGAGAACTCATAATACTTTAGGATTTTTGAGCGTACTCCTGAGTTTGTAGGAAACTTGGCTAGTGTATCTCAGTCAGCTGTGTGTGACAAAATCTGTCCCAAGTTTCACCAAAATAGCTGAGTCTAGCATTTACTTAAGTAAATGTTGGACTCGCTGCTTTGGCATTAGACATCTTAGTATCTTACAATGTTACATGTAAATTATTATTTTATGTTTGAATTTTTGAAATAACTTATAAAGTTATAAGTAGCATAAACATGTCATTCATGCATGCCGTATCCTAGTATGTATTTTCAAAATATAGTTTTTTTAATATAGTTTTTTTTATGAAGAACCCAAAGAACCCGAAGAACCCAAAGAACCCAACCCGAAGAACCCAAAGAACCCAACCCAAAGAACCCAAGAACCCATTAAAGGAAAAGAACCCAATTTTTTTTTGAAGAACCCGGTTCTTCTGGGAAGAACCCATACCTGAATCCGGTACTTAGGTGCGGGAACCCGGGACGGGTTCGAGAACCCCACCCCCGGGTGCGGGAACCCGTGCAACATAGGTTTACATTATAACATGATGATCGGAATGATGATGATAGCTGAATGACAGGAACATGTCGATCAGACGTTATTCCTTTTGCGAGAAAAGTGAGTGTAATTCTATGGGTTGTTGACACATAGTGGTCAACAAGAGGGATGTACCTTAGACATATTATCCCCTTTAAGGGTTGAAACCACCTAATAAGGTACTTGGTTAACATCCGTTAGAGCTTGGAAACGCTAGCACATGCCAAAACCCACTATGGAAGGGATTTGACCCTTTGGAGCTTGGAGACGCTAGCACATTCCAAAGCCCACTACGGAAGGGCATGCCATTATAAAGTGCCCACTTTGTTATCCATGGTTTTTAAACTCTTTTCCCTCATTATTTTAATGACTTGTTGTACTAGAAACCTAGGGGACGCATTGGATCTTGTGTAGGATTACAGGTGGTTTCCATTTGGGTTTGGTCTCCCTATACGAGATCCTAACCCCTAGAGGTCTACATTGGCACATAACGTGTGCATAGAGAGCCATTGGCCTCCACAACAACTGACAACACTCCACGGATCTTCATTGATGCTCAGAGACTACTAGCGATCCACTTTTGGAATGATGGTGATATGCTTGGTACATTATGCCCAGCAGGTCCCCATAGGAGCCCCACACTCTTGGAAAGTGTCCCATGACTTGTACGATGTCATGGAAGCATTCATTCCACCACTCGGACCCTTGCAGAGAATCTACAGGCATCTTTGATTCATATGGAGACCCATGGGGTCATTTATGTGCCCTTAGACCCATTGGGAGCACCATAGGTCTACTACTTAGAGAACAAGGGACCACCCCCTTGTCCATCATATCTTGAGGAATTTATTCCTCTGTATGGCACTTCAGGACATTATTAGGCCTTTGGAGGGCCCCACGACATGTACATATTATTATTTGGCCCCTTGTGAGGCTTATTTTTACACTTGTGAACTAGTTTGGTGGGCTTGTTGCCAGTAGGGGCTTTATTTGCACATTATTTTATCATTAGGGGCTAATGTAGGCCCATAGGATAATTCGAACTCCTTAGGAGGCTATATATTGATGTTAGATACATTCATTTGGATCATCACTTGACTTGGGATCACTCTAATGATAGAGAACTTTGCACTTTTTCCTTGGAAGATATTTTTTGGAGATGGATGAATTTTGACGTATGGACATGGGCTATTTTTCTTGTCTTGGAGCTTTGTCTTGCAAACGAAATTCTGGTTGGATATATTCTATAACGTTGTAAGTAAATTTTGACGTTGTTATTCTTGTTGTTGCGTATTGCTAAAATTAGGGCTAGTTGCTGCATAATTGAAATGTGGAATTAAGCATGTTTTAGCTAATTTAGTGTATGGGCCAATGTTGTCTGAACGAAATGTCCTAGAGATTATTTATTTCGATAGGCTTGTATCATTTTCTTTGAAGTATAAATGCTTGAAGGTCACTTTTCTTTTCTTTCTTTCAACATTGGATGAAGTTGACTTTTCGGGCCTCCTTGATCAAGAAACCAAGTTCTTACTCATCATCATACGTGACTCCATATCCCCAAGTGAATTAGGCACTGATCTCCCAAAAAGGGTGATCATTTTAACCTTCTTTTACCCTTTTCCCCTTTTTCCCTAGATCTAGCCCCATTAGGTCACCTAGGGCATCAATTTCCCAAGAATTGACCTAAGAAAAAATTTTCAATCTTCTATAGGCTACTGCGCTGGCGGGTCCCCTCCCTCTCCTTCAAATTTGAGGCAATTCTAATGGTGGAATCCTTGGGAATCCCAAGCCCTAGCTCTAGGATCGAATTTTGCCTAGGCATCCTCAAGGCTAGACCTCAATAGGATCATTCCAACCTTTCGAAGTAAATATTCTTGTATGATCCTTTCATTCACCTTGTCTAGGATAGGAGCATCATTGGTTGCTACATTCCATCCCCGAACCTGGACTGGGTCCACTTGGCCCCGTGTGGTCCCACTTCTCAATAAAGATTATTTGTCAAGGACCATTTGAGAATCCAAGTTTCCCAAGGATTATAGGGATTGAGAACCTCGTCTATAACCCTATTCCTTCTCCCTCAACCCTCCAATCCTCACCCCTTACCCCTAGAGGACCAAGTCCCTTGCTTAGAGAGCAAGCAAGTTCCATTCTTCACTCCATCCTTGGAAAAGGTTTTCCAGGGTCACTTTCCACCTATCCAATGACTTATACTTTACAAGTGATCCCTACACTGCAGGGAATCCTCCCATCGGTGAAAGTCCGTAAAAAGCAGGGAGACTTAGCTATGGTGACAGTAGGCTAAGCCTCCACCGTTTCCCTTAACCTAGCAATTGCCCTCTCTAGTGTAATCATCATGTGCAAGCTACTTGTGCTTCTCCATCTCGTTGGCCTCCTTTTCCCACTAATCATAACCCAATGAAGGCCATAAGCCATGGCATAAATAATAAGGACAATGGTGGAAGTAATATGCCAGAGGTGGCCATTCATCAAAAGTATATGAGCTTGGTTGTTGACATCTCTATATTTTGGTTGCAAGAGAAGATCTCATGGATTAAATTACATCCTTTTCTTGCCTCTTCTCGCATGATCATCCATGTGTGGGCATCATATTTTCTCACCTCCTGCATGCAACATCCTCCATGTGTTTGGGTCTGCATGAGTACTCATATTGGCATGCATATGTATATTGATGTGATCATATGTTGGTTGCACTAGCTTTATGATTATGCTTAGCATTAACATTATCACATGCATGTTAGGGTAGGATGCATTGCATGCTGATTTCCACGTTAGAACTAACATCATATGATATTTCTCATGACAGATTAGGTTGCATTTAGGTTAAAAAAAATTGCATATTTTATTTCTTGTTGGTTATGGGCTAACATTAAGCATGGGTGATCATAAGACACCGTGAAAAACATGCTGCCCCGTGTCTTTGATCTTTGCAATGTGCATATAACAGGTCTACGATGACCAAGGGATTGCTGGAGTTCTCGTGACCTCCCGTTCGAGCAGCCTCGTCCACTTCTTCGAGAGATCATGTCCCAGTTGGAGCCAGATGTTACCCACCACTTCGTGGGTGATATCCATAGGAAAAAAATTTCTCCATGTTGAACCCCAGCCGACAACCAACAACCCCTTGAAGCCTCCTACTATCTCGTTGTGCCATTTCTCTGCCACCTGAGCCAGTGATGTGGTCCCTCACCCACCCGTATTGATCATATGTTTGAAGGTGGGCCTCCCGAATCTAAAGGCATGTCTTGTCATTTAGTATTTGAGTATTGGGTTTATTTATCATGGATATTTCTGGGTATGGATTGATGGGGGGATTTCTTAGTTTGTGCTCTTGTCCCCTTGATCTCTTTTGGATGTTACCCTTGGATCTTAGTCCAGTGGGATCTCCTTTATTGACCATTTGGTTCTAGGGTGGTACTACTTGGGAAACCACGACTTTGGGTGCGTGGTCTCGCTCCTTTATCCGCATATATTACTCCCTTTTCACTCACTATACCCCCATTCATCATTTCTCCCACCTAGGTCCACATTTCCATTCTGGGTCCACACAGGGCCAACCAACCTACCCCCTTGCTCCCACCTCGGGCTCAGGCTTGAAATGATGCCCCAGAGGTTGAAGCAGCTAAAGGAAAAAAGAAAAAGACATAATTGGTCACATTTAACAAGAAATTGTACCACAAAATGCAAAATATGGTTGGGACAAAAATAATTAGCACATGGGAAAAAGGTAATGCATGAGCTCTGCCCCAATCCATGGTCATCAACCTGGTTCCATAGGCCCTAGACGAGCCTCCTTTATCATTCAATAACCCATGATTGTCCCAAACCCTAGAGGGCAATGAACTACCCTACTTAAAAAGGGATAATCACTGCGATATCTTATACATCATGCTCTTGTCCTTTGAGCTCCGAGCAGTTAATTAAAGAAAATTCATAAAAGGCAAAAGGCATATAGAGAAGGGTGTAAAAATCAAGGCCGAGGAACCTCATGTACCACGATTGCTCCCTTCTACACATTACATACCCAAGTGTCGGTTTCCCCTTATCTAGCTACTCCTATGTCCCAATATGTGGCCCAGGGTTGCCCCTCTCATTCCCTACTCCATTCCACCTATTTATCACTTGCCATCCCCATTAGAGGGATGTAAATTGGACATATTTTTCCCTTTAAAGATTGAAACCACCTAATAAGGTACTTGGTTAGCTCCCTTTGGAGCTTGGAGACACTAACACATGCCAAAGGCCACTACGGAAGGGCATGCCATTATGAAATGACCACTTTGTTATCCATGGTTTGTAAAATCTTTTACCCGATTATTTTAATGACTGGTTCTATTAGAAGCCTAGGGGATGCATTGGATCTTAAGCAGGTTTATAGGTGGTTTCCATTTAGGTTTGGTCTCCCTATACGGGATCCTAACCCCTAGAGGTGTACATTGGAACATATAGGGTGTGCATAGAGAGAATTTGGCCTCCACAACAGTTGAAAACTTGAAAGCACTCCACGGATCTTCATCGACGCTCAGAGACTACTAGCGATCCACTTTTAGGACGCTGGTGATATGCTTGGTACATTATGCCTAGCAGGCCCCCACAGGATCCCCACACTCTGGGCAGGTATCCCCGGACTTGTATAATGTCATGGTAGCATTCATTCCACCACTCGGACCCTTGTAGAGGATCTACAGGCATCTCTAATTCATATGGAGATCCACTGGGAGCACCATAGGTCTACTACTTAGAGAACAAGGGACCACCCCCTTGTCCATCATATCCTGAGGAATTTATTTCTCAGTATGGCACTTTAGGCCCCACGACATGCACATATTATTATTTGGCCCCTTGTGAGGCTTATTTTTACACTTGTGAACTAGTTTGGTGGGCTTGTCACCAATAGGGGCTTTATTTGCACATTATTTTATCATTAGGGGCTAATGTAGGCCCATAGGATAATTCGAACTCCTTAGGAGGCTATATATTGATGATAGATACATTCATTTGGATCATCACTTGACTTGGGATCCCTCTAATGATAGAGAACGTTGCACTTTTTCCTTGGAAGATATTTTTTGGAGATGGATGAATTTTGACATATGGATATGGGCTATTTTTCTTGTCTTGGAGCTTTGTCTTGCAAACTAAATTCTGGTTGGATATATTCTATAACGTTGTAAGTAAATTTTGACGTTGTTATTCTTGTTGCTGCATACTGCTAAAATTAGGGCTAGTTGCTGCATAATTGAAATGTGGAATTAAGCATGTTTTAGCTAATTTAATGTATGGGCCAATGTTGTCTAAACGAAATGTCCTAGAGATTATTTGTCTCGATAGGCTGGTGATATGCTTGGTACATTATGCCTAGCAGGCCCCCACAGGATCCCCACACTCTGGGCAGGTATCCCAGGACTTGTACAATGTCATGGTAGCATTCATTCCACCACTCGGACCCTTGTAGAGGATCTACAGGCATCTCTAATTCATATGGAGATCCACTGGGAGCACCATAGGTCTACTACTTAGAGAACAAGGGACCACCCCCTTGTCCATCATATCCTGAGGAATTTATTTCTCAGTATGGCACTTTAGGCCCCACGACATGTACATATTATTATTTGGCCCCTTGTGAGGCTTATTTTTACACTTGTGAACTAGTTTGGTGGGCTTGTCACCAATGGGGGCTTTATTTGCACATTATTTTATCATTAGGGGCTAATGTAGGCCCATAGGATAATTCGAACTCCTTAGGAGGCTATATATTGATGATAGATACATTCATTTGGATCATCACTTGAATTGGGATCCCTCTAATGATAGAGAACGTTGCACTTTTTCCTTGGAAGATATTTTTTGGAGATGGATGAATTTTGACATATGGATATGGGCTATTTTTCTTGTCTTGGAGCTTTGTCTTGCAAACGAAATTCTGGTTGGATATATTCTATAACGTTGTAAGTAAATTTTGACGTTGTTATTCTTGTTGCTGCATACTGCTAAAATTAGGGCTAGTTGCTGCATAATTGAAATGTGGAATTAAGCATGTTTTAGCTAATTTAATGTATGGGCCAATGTTGTCTAAACGAAATGTCCTAGAGATTATTTGTCTCGATAGGCTTGTATCATTTTCTTTGAAATATAAATGCTTGAAGGTCACTTTTCTTTTCTTTCTCTCAACATTGGATGAAGCTTACTTTCCGAGCCCCCTTGATCAAGAAACCAAGTTTTTACTCATCATCATCCGTGACACCATATCCCCAAGTGAGTTAGGCACTGATCCGTCAAAAAGGGTGATCATTTTAACCCTCTTTTACCCTTTTCCCCTTTTTCCCTAGGTTTAGCCCCATTAGGTCACCTAGGGCATCAATTTCTGGGAATTTACCAAATAATTTTTTTTCGATCTCCTACAGGCTACTGCGCTGGTGGGTCCCCTCCCTCTCCTCCAAATTTGAGGCAATTCTAGCGGTGGAATCTCCAGGAATCCCAAGCCCAAGCTCTAGGATCGAATTTTGCCTAGGCATCCCCAAGGCTAGACCTCAACAAGATCAATCTAACATTTCGAAGTAAATATTCTTGTTTGATCCTTTCCTTCACCTCGTCGAGGATAGTAACATCATTGGTTGCTACATTCCATCCCTGGACCTGGACTGGGTCCACTTGGCCCTGTTTGGTCCTACTTTTGAATAAAGATTCTTTGTCAAGGACCATTTGGGAATCCAAGTTTCCCAAGTATTATAGGGATTGAGAACCTCGTCTATAAACCTATTCCTTTTCCCTCAACCCTCAAATCCTCACCCCTTACCCCTAGAGGACTAAGTCCCTTGCTTAAAGAGAAAGCAAGTTCCATTCTTCACTCCATCCTTGGGAAAGGGTTTCGAGGGTCACTTTCCACCTATCCATTGACATATACTTTACAAGTGATCCCTACACTACCGAGACTCCTCCCATTTGTGAAAGTCCGTAAAGAGCAGGGAGACTTAAGCTGTGGTGACAGTTGGCTAAGCCTCCACAGTTGCCCTTAATCTAGCAGTTGCCCTCTTAGGAACCCCTTTTAGGCCCCCTACTAGTTTGAGTGGTAACAGGTCACACAAATCAAAATGAATGAGTTCAAGTTTTCTATGTGCTCTGGACTGAGAATCATAAAAAGATTGTTCGTTGTGCTTTCCTAAGATAGAAACGTCACATTTCTTAAGTTTCCTAGGAATAGTAGGTAAACCAATAACACCATTTTTCTTTAACAAACGAACATTGTCATAGTTCAAGTGCCCAAATCCAACATGCCATAAAAGACTTGATGGAAGTGTACCTTCATCATAGTGAGAACTATATGAAAAGTTTTGTGCACAAACAAAGACAAGTTTCTCCTCAACTCCATGCAGAAGAAAGTCTAGAAGACTAGGCAGTTTAAGCCTGATGGTGACAAGCCCTGATGGCTTGAGTTTTGACTTCTCTGCAAAGTAGACCGCTCCATCAACATTGTTGGTGAATTCTTCAAAGAAATCTTTTCTGAAAGTCATGTGGCAAGTTGCTCCCGAATCAAGCAACCAAGCATCTTTCCATGAAGCAAGTGAAGCATTGAATAAGTCTTCAATTTCTCCAATGTTGCAATGTGCCACAACATAATGAGCGGACTCAAGTGCTTTTCCTTTCCCTTTATGGGGTGTTTTACCTTTTTCTTCATTTCTTTTCTGCTCGATTCTGTCCCAAGGAAGCTTACATGTGGAAGCATCATGTCCCTTTCTGTTACACCATATGCAGTGAAGATTAGACCTCTCTCCTTGGAAATGTCTACCCCCCTGCCTCTAAAATTCTTCCTTCTTCTTCCTCTTCGGCCACCTCTTCCTCTAGAAGAATCTTGTGCATGATTCTTCTCTTTATGTGTAATGCGCATAGCTTCTTCAGAAGACTGAGGAGTTGTCTTCTTCCCAAAAGTATTCTCTCTTTTAGAAAACATCTTCTCAAGGGAGTCAAAGGAAATCTCCTTAAGTTTGCCACTTGCTTGCAATGACTCAAGATAATGTGAATAAGTGGGATATAGTGCCTTGACATAGGCTGTGAGAGGAACATCTATTTCAACACCAGTGGCTTTTATGTCATGCATAATGGATCTTATTTTTGATGCTAAGGCAAGAGGGTCATCATTTTTCAACTCAAGATTGAACAAATTGATCATCAATTGAACAACTTCAAGCTCAGAGTGTGAGTCATATAATTCCTTCAACTTCTTTAAAGCTTCAAATGCATTTGAAAATGACAAAATATGACGACCCGCCTCTTCATTTATTGACGTTGCCATCAAGGAATAGGCCTTGCTATTCTTATTTTCCCAAATGGCAAATTCCTTTTCTTAAGTAGGTTTTTCAAGTGCATTGTCTCCTTCACCTTCACAAATTCCTTTCCACAACTCATTGAAATTCATAGTTTGTTTTATCTTCTGGGACCACTCATGATAGTTCTCTTTGCTAAAGAGAACTACTCCCACAATGGAGATGAGTGAATGCATCATAAAATCTCAATTGGGCCCAAAATACTTGCAAAAAACCTGATATGTCTTCAAAAAAATTTCAACTAAAAATATAGGCTCTCAATATACCTTCATGCCATATGACATAATGCTCATGTACCTTACTACATACCACATATGGTATTTATAAAGTAAAGGGGCACATGAATATGTTGTATGGTCAATATATATTATATATATATACCATAGTGTTTATAGAAACACATTAAAGCACAAAATTTGAAAACCTCAATGCATGCACCATGGATACCATACATGTCTCATATTTAAAATCCAACGCACCAAGGCATTCAACACATACACAATTCACACTACATCACCATATCATTCTATACTATACGCTCACCATACTAATAAATGAATGCCATTCAACCAACATATAATATGAATAGTGCATGCATTCAACACATTATAAACTTCCATACAAACATACCAGTCAATATGATTGTTGCACCACTGCATATACCATACCACCATTCAACGCACAAGGCATAGTTTCCATTACACAGTCTCCAACGTCATATGAAACATTCCACACGCATAATGAACTACTGCCATAAAAAACTATTCAACAACTCGCATACCAATCTGTCTATAGATGAGGGATATGGTTTGAGTTTTGACTTGTCACTGTGCATACCACTGAAATACACATGCAGTCTTTAAACCAATTGTAATTTACCAGGCATGCAACGTTCAGTGTATAACCCAGTTACCAGGAAGAATTGGAGTTTCAACTAGCATTCGTGCCAATGTACAGAAGGCGACCTTCAACATCCAGTCTTCAAGAGTTCAAACGCACTAAATAGAAATTCAACTGCAGGTTTTAAACAACACATAGGAGATCATTCAATGCATAGGAAATAGAGTTTGTGTATCGATTATAATGCAACGAGAATAGATTATAGAAATAGAGTATCGATTGAGTAGATGGGATAGTTATTAGACATGCAGAAGAGTTACAAGAAGCAGAAATCTAAATTTGGGAGCTGGCTTTGAAACCATGTCAGGCCAGGGTAACTCCACGAATGAAATTGTGTATTTTCATTAGGAGAGAATATGAATATGTACAAGGAGAGGGAGACTCTTGGGTTTCATCTCCCAATGTCTCTTCGTCTTCCAACTTCCTTTATTTTGCTATTTACAATATTTACATAGATTTTCCTAATCCCAAAGATTAGGTGTCAACAATAATGAGCAATTTCCAAAGCCATTGATTTGTTTTCCAAGGTACTTGCTTGCTTGGCATGATTCATCCTTAAACTTTCTTGATTGAGTTTCATGATCTGCAACCTTTTCTACATGACCCTTATTTCCTTCTTATTACTTACTCGCATGTCCTGTATCATCTGAGTCAATTCCTTGATGAGATCATCCTCAGTGCTTTTAATCTCATCTTTCATTTTGACCCTTCTTTTGTCTCCATAATTATCTTTAAAGGAATCAATAATTGATTGTAAAGAGTCAAAGGTTTTATCACGGCATTCTAAAAACCAATCCATAGCATCATCTTCTAGTGAAAGAATGAAGAGCCTCATCTTCACATCCTCATGATTATGTGCAGCCCCGTTTTTACCAAGAAGGCTGTGAACTCTTTGAGATGAGTGTCTGTGTTGATTGCATAGTTCGCCTGAACATGGGAATCTTGTCCAAACTAGAATCTGGAAAAGCATGAGGATATCCCTGAATATTGGCAAAGTTGCAAGGTCTGAAAAATTCCATGATGTCTTGAATGTCAGGATTAAAAAAAGAAAGTGGATATCAAGGAGGGCTTCCTGTCTGAGAAAGATTAAATGCTTACTAGAATGTAATTTGTTTAATCGAGCTCTTAGAGCCTTTTCAGGATTGGGAGTGGGGTTAACCAAGCTACTAGGATTTCTTCTAGTATAAGCTCATGTGAATGGATGAATAAGTGGAATCGCCACCCAAACATGAAACTAACCCAAATGTCCAGGTGCTACAGGTGCAAATAGAAAAGGTGATGTTGAACAAGGTGATGAGAAGATTAGTGGAAAGATAAAGAATGAGAGGATGAAAAGATGAAGAGATGGAGATAATGTCGTTAAAGCATCGAGAACAAGAAGTTCCCTGGCGACGGCACCATAAAATGTTGCCGCCCAAATTTTATTGGCAATACGCAACAATGCTCATGGCGAGGGTTGTCCCTTTGATCCCCGCCCTCTCTATTCTAGTTGTCTCCATACAACAAGCTATGGGGAGTAGTTTCTATGAAATGTGAAGATGGGAGACTTGTTGGCAACCAACAAGTTCGGGAGACACAACTGAATGGGCTAGCAACTTGGTTAAATTAGCAAGTGAAATGATTTGATTAGATTATCATGGAAGACCAGTGCCATAAATGGAGTCAACTACTTGCTTAAGATAGATTATTTACCAAGTTACTAGATGAACAATTGTTGCTTAAGGATGCTTTACTATCCTAAATGAGATGCAAATCCTACAATCTAGATGAGATGCAAAATCTTGGCTTGTTTTAAGTTATATGTATATCTAAGTGTACCCTTCCTCTCAATTGTTTTGAAGCTAGCTTCTAGAGTAGGTTGTGAGGGAGAAACCAAGGGGAAGCAAGCTAGGGTTCCCACCCCTTGGGTTCTAACCATTTGATGCCTCAGGCGCTGCAGAGACTATGGCTTTGACGACTGCACGGTCACTGTGTTAACCGTTAAATAGGTTCTAGACTCCTCAAGCTAGATGAGAAAGGTGGGCCTATCTCTCTATCGACCAAGCTTATGCTTGGAAGTTAATTAATTAATGCAAGAGGCTAGTCCTAAGATGCAAATGCAAGATATGAGTGAATTTTCTTAAGGTGAGATTATTTGATTTCTTAAGTACTTAAGGACAAGATACAATGATTTTCAATTTAGAACAATGAAATACTTAGATAAATGACAATCTTCACCACAAGAGAAAGTGTTCAAATTCAACAGTGCCAAAAAATGTTGCCGATAATACCAAAGGACAATTGTCTAAGAGATAAACAAGATCAAATGGACAAGATCAATGCTCCTAAACGCAATTAGCAATTTTCAAGATTATAACAATGAGTTACTAATATGCCAATTAGGTACAATGAAGAGTTCGTTATGGACACAATGAGGCGCTTTGATGAGTGACTTTGATTATTAATCCATAAGAACTATTTAACTCAACTATGAACAATGTATCCACTTATCCAACAATGATAATAACAATGAGAAACAAGGGCACTAATCACAATGTCACTTGGAGCAGTTAGTCAATCTCATTAGACAATCATCAAATCAGTTAGAACACTTATGTGTGTTGATGCAAGAGTGCAAATAGATGCCAATGATGCAGAGATGCAATATGATTCAGCCAAGAGACATGATTGCAGCAATAAGAAAATTACCCAATTGCTCTATTAAATACTTATCCAAGATCTAAAGGATGCAAGAAAAAAGAGCTAAGTGAAATTAGATGACTTTTAGCACTTTTTCCATCCACTGTAATTTTTTATATCAGACCTTATGCAGTAAATTTCAGACCTTAAATTATCATTTCAGCCTTCAAAAAATCATCAAATTTGCATATAAATGTAATCGCAATGAGTGCAAGTGACAATATAATGATGAAATATGATTACCAATGAGTTATTAGGCCATTGTTATTCAATTTTATCACTGTTGTAAGTGTTTTTATGTGGCAGTAGCAAACATATCACATCTGAAATCAATCCAACAGTCCACAAGAAATGCACTTAAATTGACTTAGGCTTAATTCTTAATGCTTTACATTAATTATTAATGAATTTAGGATTATTAAAAAATGTGTTTAGCCCTTGAATATACTGTTGTCATAAAATACTTCAAAATTTAGGACAATGATGAAATAAGAGGGCAAGAGAGCAAACCAAGAGGCCTAGTGGCCTTGTAGATGGCAAGAGAGACTTCCAATGGATTTGAGAATCCGCAACCACCATGTTAGCCATAAAAAATGCTGCAAGACCAAATGTTAGAGATAAAAAATCAAATCAATGACTGAATAATGGTTGAATGAGGGCTAGGGTTAGGAAAAACCCTAAACCAGGGCTAAGAAAGGCAAACAAAGGCAGAAAGAGGGAGAAGGGGCCTTGGGAGGCCACGACAAGGGAGAGGAAGCCCCTTAGGGCTGATGTCAAGCCCAGAAGGGCTGACGCTGGGTAGGAGAAGGTCCTAGAGGGTTTGCGGCTAAACAAAAGGGAGGTCGAGGGCTTCTAAGGGTAGCCCAAGGCTGCGACCAAGCAAGAGAGGGGGACGATGCCCTTAGAGGGATAGACGACTACCATAGAGGGGGCCCGAGGGCCTTAGGAGGCCACGACCAGCCTTGAAAGTGCTGCGGAGAAGGGAAAGAGGAGGGTCGAGGGATCTAGGAGGCCCATAGGCCTCACGACTAGGCCAAAAATGGGGGACAACTAGGCTTTAGGGCCTAAACAAATTTCAAATCCCTGCAAACATAGAAATTTGCCACAAATCACTCTAAAATGTTGGACAACTTCCTTTCTTAGGTTGGACATTGAGCTTGGAGGAAGCTTGAGAGGCTAGATCTTACCCTCAAGGGCCTAGATCAACCTTCCTTGCTTAGTTGAATAGCCTAGAAAAAAATTGCTGCTTCAAACCCTTGAGATATCACCTGCAAAATGAACAAAAAATTGCCAAACCCCAAATATATATACAAAAGAAATATAAAAGCCCCAAGTGCTGCAAAATAAAATGGGTTAGAAATAATTTACAAATTATCTACAAATATACAATATTTACAAAATAATAATTTTGGAGAAATAATTTTGAATAAATAGCAATGGATGAATTAATTTCGAAAAATAGATATTGGCCAAAACTCTCCTACAAAATTAATTACCAAAATGAAAGCTCAAAGCCCAAACAGAGTCGGCTCTTCTCCACAATCTGCGAACTTGGAGCCCAAAGGCTAACATACTTGTAAATCTCTATAATTTTCTCAAAGCAAAACTGTTAGATCATATAGTGAATCAGATCATCTAAGATTGCATGTATCAACAGAATGTTCTTATCACCGACAAATGAATTAACAATTATTTAAAATATTCAACACAATATAGGATCACACAGCTAACACATAGCACATATCAACAAAAGAAGAACACCATGAATTGAACCCCAAAGTCTTTCTATTATGATAAAATAATGTTCCCAATAGAGTGGCAGCTCAATACCAGTGTTCAAGAATTACATCATCCAAAGATAGAAAATAGAAGCTCAATAGCTTCTTTATATAGAGAAACCCTTCCAAGTGGAGAATATCAACTAGTTGGCTTGATCCTCGTCACAAGAATCTCGACCATTGAAAATAACTTGATCATCTTTTAATCTCCACCATTGAATTTTTGTTAAGTTATGGTATGTTCTATGCTTATAACAGTTTACTTCTTTTCTTATTATATTCCACAGATTAGCAATCACATGTACATAAAGTAAAGTGCAAATAGAACATTAAACGATCGACAGAAAACAAGCCAAGACAAGAGACACAAGATGTGGCGGCTAGCCAGGGACAAACCCCACAATGTGTGGGGAAACCCTTTGATCAAATCTTCTTTTATCTTCAATAATTCAGCAGAGAGAAATAGTACAACAAATCTGATTTATATCAGCAGTAGCAAACCCTAGATCAGCAGCGTCGTCTTTAGCAGCTTCATCATCAAAACTAGGGCAGACGATATCTCACAAACTAATCGTCGGATCGGCTTGATTCCACCACCAAAAGTTGCGGCTTCCAAAGGAGGTTTAGATGAACCTACAACGCAGTTCAAATGAGGAGATCTTCTGGTCCACACAGGTCAAACTTCACTTCTGCAGTTGCAGTTTCAGTTTCAGCAGTTTCCTTCAAACTAGGGCAGTCAATATCTTGCAAACCGTCGTCGGATTGACTTGATTCCACCACCAAAAGTTGCAGCTTTCAGAGGAGGTTCAGATGAACCTACAACGTAGTTCAGATGAGGAGATCTTCTAGTCCACGCAGGTCAAACTTCACTTCTGCAGTTGCAGTTTCAGTTTCAGCAGCTTCCTTCAAACTAGGGCAGTCGATATCTTACAAACCGTCTGTCGGATTGACTTGATTCCACCACCAAAAGTTGCAGCTTTCAGAGGAGGTTCAGATGAACCTACAACACAGTTCAGATGAGGAGATCTTCTGGTCCACGCAGGTCAAACTTTACTGCTGTAGTTGCAGCTTCAGTTTCAACCATTGTTTTACAAACCGGTCGTTTCGAAACCGAAACGGCCGAGTCGAACCGAGTTGAAGCCTTGAGGAGTGACCCGGTAGAAAAACCAGTCCGGGAGGCCGAGTCATGACTGACTCGGCCGAGTTATTGCATGACTCGGCCGAGTCAGTCATGACTCGGTCAACCCGGCCGTTTTGCACATCTACTCGGCCGAGTCATTAAATTCAGCCAGTCACCCAAAGAAACAACAATTTTTCTATTTTTTTTTTAACTTTTTAACATTTGGCTGATTGTTGGGGACTCCAAGGTGTTTTCTAAATTGGTTAAGTGCTATTTGGGGTCCATTCCCCTCTCCTAGTATTGATATGATGTTCAAATTTCATGGTAATGTTAAATTCTTAAAGTAAAAGTGACATTCTCCTTAATCTTCATTTTCATCCTTTTACCTAAATTTTTAACATTACCATGAAATGACTCAGGATGTTTAAGAGTGGTTCCAGCCTCATTGGATTTCATATGGAGAAAGTAGAATTTTAGATTTCATTCAAAATCCAGCAGACTTATCATTTTTTCAGGGTTTTAGGATTGGAGGATTGCAATGTTTCCATTGAATTTTGTCATGTATTAGGGTATGGAACTCGTATTTAATCAAGAGCACCAATCCCTCTGTGTACCTTGATGTTAGTGACATTGGTTGTTGAACTCCTCTGGGATTCGCTCTCAAACCTGGAGCTTCTGAAAATGTCGCTTCTGCTCCCGTTTTCGCTCTCGCTCCCCACTTCCGCTCCTGCTCCCAAGTAACACTGAGCTAGATGATGTTGGCAACTCTAGCAGTAGCCAATACTGGTCATTGATGGGGCCCCTTGTCTGACTCTGATGATGATGATCCAGAGATTGGTCGAGATGATCTTATCTCCTCTGGCAGTAGCTACTAGCCTCCTTGGTTATTTGTATTTTGTTTTGACTCTTGAGTCTTTGATCATGTATGACAGACTACAGTTGACTATGTATTTACTATTGCCATTGGGTACCACCGTACCATTTTGATATAATGGATTGGTTCATGAGCCTACTTTGATCATATGTTGTCTTCCATGTATATTATAATGTTGTGTGTTTGGAAACTTGAATGAAAATCTTTAAAATTATGTTTAAAATATTTAAAATTATGTTTTTTTATAAAAAAAAAAAATATTTAATGTATTTTTTACAACGACCGAGTCATTGAAATCAAGCCGGCCGAGTCATTACCGAGTCGGAGTCCGAGTCGGAGTCGATCCTCGGCAGAGTCCGAGTCCGAGTCCGAGTTGTAAAACATTGGTTTCAACAGCTTCCGGCTTCACATGTGTGAGGGAGAGACCCTTTTCTGCGCAGTAGAGAAGAGACTCTTTTCTGCGCAGTAGAGAGAGAGAGATGTGATGAGATGAGTGAGTCCAAATGAGGAAAAGTCCTCTTGTATTTATACACAACGTTGGTGTTTGAATAGATGTGATTGTTGGGCTTCTGAGCCTACATGAGTTGTAGGTCGGCTTGATAATAATTCCATAATCAAAATAAATTCATATCTCCATGAATACTTATCGGAATCGGATGATCTTTATATCAATCCTACACCTCTCGACGAGAGGAATCTAATAAAAATATTATCAGCCATGAATAAGATGACCCACATGAAGTTTGGCCCTAGTTTCCAATTTTAACACTCCCTCTCAACTAGGGAGAACTTCATCTGCAATCTGTCTGTCGGTCGCTACTATTCATCCATCAAATGCACTACCCTGTACAACCTGACCCTTGCCCTGCTCTGCTCTATTCTGCCTGTTCTGCTTTGTCTTGTTCTGCCCTGTACTGATCTGTATTGTTCTGCTCTGTTTTGCTCTGCTCTTGCATTGTTCTGTTCTCTGCTTTTGTCCGAATTATGAAGAAGAAGAAATGATCGAGGATGTATCATACTGACTCAAAGTATGTACCACTGGTCCCAGACCAGTCTCAACCAATCCGAAGTCAGAATCATAGTGAGTACAACTCCACTGGTCCCAGACCAGTATCATCCTCCACTGACTCAAAGTCAGTCTCAGAGTGCGTACCACTAGTCCCAGACCAGGTTTAACCGACCCGAAGTCAATTTCATAGTAGGTACCACTCCTACCACTGGTCCCAGACCAGTATCGCAGTCTCAGAGAGTGTACCACTGGTCCCAGACCAGTCTCAACTGACCCGAAGTCAACGTCATAGTATGTACCACTCTCATTGGTCCTAAACCAGTACTACACTGACACAAAGTTAGTCTCAGAGTATGTACCACTGGTCCTAGACCAATGTCAACTGATCTGAAGTCAGCGTCATAGTATGGTACAACTCCTACCACTGGTCCCAGACCAGTATCATTGATCCCAGACTAATATCATTGATCCCAGACCAATGGAGGTCATCCTAGCGTAGGGAGTACAGTAGATACAATGATGCGTCCATCAGTACTACTATGGTCCCTAACTTCATTTCCCTTCTCATTGATCAGATGAGAGGTACTTCCCATTCATTTCCCTTCTCATTGATCAGATGAGAGCTACTTCCCATGAGTCCTAGACTGCATGGGTAGGATGCTTCGACAAGAGAAGTAATCAATCCTGTCCTCACAGGAGAACACATCAATCCTGCTACAATCGCCATGGAGAACACATCAATCCAGGCCTCACAGGAGAACACATCAATCCTGCTACACAGGAGAGCGAATCATCCTGTTCCACAAGAGAGCGAATCATCTTGTCCCACAAGAGAGTGAATCATCTTGTTCCAGTGCGCTTTTCATCACCAGGGGAGGGTGAGTCACCCTGTGGTCGTATGTTGTTCCAGTAAGAACCGCAAGCCCTCAGATCTCCCAGAGCTCAATGTATGCAACATGCAGGACCCTTGTACAAGGGTTTCTTGACGACTCCAAGTCGTTTGGGAAAATCACAGATTAGATCTTTCCTCGGGGCTTTGACAAGGTGTATCGACCTGTACATCATCTTAATGCGATGGAGCCTCCTTGCTCATCGACTTACCATATCCCAGATGATGTCTATCTGCTGGAGCAATCGACGAATACGAGATTCCTCAATAATCGAATCCCACCTTTGGTTGTTACAGAGAATCACAGTGGTATGTGTTCAAACAGCTCACTGAAGAGCTTCCCCAACCAGGCAGCTTCATACGAGATCATACTCGTAGATATGTATCCGGTCTCGACGATGCTTATGGCAACCGACTTCTGCTTCCTGCTCATCCATTATATCGAAGCAGAATCCAAAGAGAAACAGCACTAAAAGTGCTCCAGTGATCCTCCACACTACCTGCCTAATCAACATTCGAATAATCATGCAATTTCATATTTCCGGCAGTGTATCTCAATCCATGAGAGATTGTGTCCTGAAGACATCTCAGAAGATTCTTGACACCAATCTAGTGAGGCTCAACCAAATATGAGCTCACAATTCTAACTGCAAAAAATATGTTCGGATGGAGGTTCACCAAGAACATCAACGCAAATGAGTTTTTGAGACTCAAAGGCATTTCCCAAATCTGGTCCGACATCACTACCATATAACTTCTGAAAGTTAAGATCCTCGAGGTAGTCACAGGCTTGCAGTCCACCATACCAAATCTTTCCAGAATCTTCACCACATATTTTCCTTGAGATAGGAAAATTTCCCTTGGCTTTTGCCACACTTCAAGTCCTTGGTCCTTCATTTCAAATTCAGAAGCCAACTCCCTCTTACATTTTTGAATGAGAGGGTGTGCACCTGTTAGAAAGAGGTCATCCACATATAGCACCAGTATGAGAGGCTTGTCATCTTCAACCTTAAAGGTTAGGATCGACTTCACTCCTAGTGAATCCCAACTTCATCAAGTAGCTATCAATCCTCTCATACCATGCTCGGGGTGCTTGCTTCAGCGCATAGAGAGCCTTCTTCAACCTGCATACGTGAGATTTTTGATCATAAATCTCAAATCATTCGAGTTGCTCCACGTAGACCTCTTCTTTGATCGAACCATACAAGAATGCAGTCTTGACATCCATCTGATGTAGGTTCCATCCTTGTGAAGCCGCAAGGGCTATGATCGAGTAGATGGTCGTATATCTGGCAACAGGTGCAAATATCTCATCATAGTCTATACCTTCCTTCTGGGAGAAACCACAAGCAAAAAAACGAGCCTTATACTTTTCCGTACTTCCATCTACTGCATGCTTTATCTTGTAAAGCCATTTTGACGTGACCACTGTCTTGTCGTGGGGTCTGAGAACTACTTCCCAGACATCATCCTTCATAATAGACTCATATTCTTCGGTCATAACATCCTTCCATACTTGATGCTTGATGACATCTGAGAATGATGAAGGCTCATTTTGTATAATTGTGCTCATGATGGTCAGGTATCCCTGATACCTGTTAGGTTTCTTACTTTCACGGAAGGTTCCTCGGGGTGCAGCATGTCCTTCAGCATCATCAAGTATCTCCCTAAGCCATGAAGGCCTCTTCCTAGAAGAGGGAGGCTCAGGTGGATAAATAGGATCCATGGGTTCCTCCACATCAGGCATTGTTACATCATCTACCCATAGAGACAACTTCCACAATCGTACGGTTCTTCCTTTCTGCCACACCATTTTGCTTAGGAGTATGTGGTGTAGTAGTCTCCCTGTTAATGCCAGCCTCAGATATGCCTGAGTGAACTAACTGTAATATATCGAAGGTCTTGCTTTGACTTGAGGGGAATGGTCCCCTTTTGAGCTTTCCTTCGGCACATCCCGGACATACACCTTCTTTCTCTACTTGGAATTCGGGCATCCCTGTTACCATCTGTCTTACATCGGGTAGAGCTTTGTAATGAAGGTGGGCAAACCTCCGATGCCAAAGTTCAGACTGAAGAGATGTGTCATAAGATATGACACCTAGTGGACTCCCATCGACCTGATATAATGAATCAACACGAAATCCAAGAGTAAAGGCATCTTTAACATTACTTTTCCATATACGTACCTTGCCATCGCTGAAGGTTACCTTGTAGCCTTTGTCTTCCATTGCTGAGATGGACACCAGGTTCTTTCGGAGGTCAGGTGCATTTAATACATCCTAGAATTTCTAGCCTTCTTGAATGGTTGTCCTCTTCCTTGATTTCCAACATTCCTTTTACCTTTGCTATTGAATTTTCCATCCCTTCAATTACCATGAGAGGTATTTTGATCATCGTCACGGTGAGAGTCCTTTCTATCAGGGCATTCCCTTGCATAGTGTTGAGAATGCAACAAGATGATGGAGCTTAGTGGAAAGGAGTCGCCTTCACTAAGTGGGCCCGCAGGCAAATTATGGCGCAAAGTCTATTTTTAGACTATGTCTATTTTTAGACATATAGATCATGTCTATGAGTTGCAGGATGCTGTTTATGGATGATTGGTCATGTTGGGAAAAATAGATGGACTTCTATTCTTGGATCACAGCAGGAGTGATCAGAGTCTATTTTTAGACTGCTAGTCAAAAATAGAAAGTCAAATATTATTGTCTCATAATAATATTTAGACTATAAACTTTATCTTATTCTCTTGGAGCACTTCAGTTCGAGCTACGGATGTGGCACATGCAGCTGTCAGAAGGAAATACGCTTTCTTTGTGAGTCAGTTGAGCTATTGCATGCAGGACTTCAGTTAGAACTCAAGCAGTTGAGTTTGGTGGAGTTGGATGTGGAGTTGATGGAGTTGTGTTCAGTTTGACTTGGTTAAACTAGTTGTAATTAGTCTAACTGCAAATAGACTAGTGATGAGTTATGTGAATTAATTATCAACTCATAAAGCAACTAAAGAATACATCAGTTAACTCAGTTGCATGTCAGTGCATGTACAGTTCAGTGGTGACAGGTGTTAGAGGTTGAGATTGCTATCAGTTATGACTATAGTTGTGCATGAGATTTGCACAAGCAGGGATTGAGTTATGCCAATGAGTATTGCGCGGTATTGGCCAATGCCTAGTAGAATAGCCTGTGCTCACGTGATTTCCAGTGTGAGTGATTCTCAGCAGGTATTGTGCAATAGAGGCAGGCAAAGCAGTGGAGGAGATTTGAACCTGTGACTTGTTCGGATCTGAGCTAGTTTTGTGTGTAACAGGTGGAGATAGTGCTGGATACTTGTGAGGAGTATTGTACTATGTAATGTTACATGTTCTCAATCATTAATATACAGATAGTGTGGGGTTTTCAGCTGCATGCTTTCCCTGGGTTACATACTGTGTTAATGTGTGCATGCTATTGATGTTTCATTGTTTTTAATGCTGCTAAATTGATGATCAACGTAGAGGAGATTATGTATTGTGCTTGTATTCCGCAATAGTGTATAATGGGGATAATCTCTGTGAATAAGTGTCATATTATTCAAAATTTCTACACATAGTGACTTGCTTTATTGCAAATGTAACATCGTCCTTTTCTTCCACCCTTAGGTCGAGCTTTTCTTTTCGATTTAAACCCGGAATTATTTCTTTTCTTGGCATGAGAAGAAAAAGCAGTAGGAGGACCTTTAGGCAAGGGCATTTCTTGCTCTTCTACCCTTGTTTTTTCTTGAATGCATCTAGCCATTAATTCCTAGAAACTAGGAATTACATTATTATTCAGAAGAGTAGTACATACCATTCGGATGGTAATTCTCCAAGAGTCGTGAGTGCCATTTCTCTATTAGTAATAGCCTCCCTAATAGATAGGAGATCGTTCCTGATTTCGGTGATCCTTAAGAAGTATGCTTGCATACTCTCATCTTTACCCTTCTTGATTTCCCTCGTCTTGTTTCTAAAAAACAAAATTTGATTTGCATCATTAACTTTAAATAAACTCACCAATGTATCGTAGATTTCCTTGGAGGTGTCCAGTTCAGAGATGTAGGCCACCAAGTACTTGTTACTTGTCGATAAAGTCCCGGATGATCTTCTTCGTTTTGATTTCTCCATTTTTCCATTTGTTCCAGGCAACAACGGATGCATTTGATGGAGGCTCAACAATATTGCCTCTTACATGGTCCAACACTCCTTGATCTTCTAGGGTTAGATCGATAGACATTTTCCATCCGTGATAGTCAGCTTTCTCACGGAGCTTGTCTTCGGCAGGAAAGAGTGTTGAGGACCCCATAGTTCTTTTAGGATAGCCTTGCCAATCTTCTCTTCAGTGATTGCTCTTGCTCTTGTTCGGGTTTGTCTTCACCTCAGCTCCGATACCATGTTAAGTTATGGTATGTTCTTATGCTCATAACAATTTACTTCTTTTCTTATTATATTCCACAGGTTAGCAATCACATGTACATAAAGTAAAGTGCAGATAGAACATTAAACGATCGACAGAAAACAAGCCAAGACAAGAGACACAAGATGTGGCGGCTAGCCAGGGACAAACCCCACAATGTGTGGGGAAACCCTTTGATCAAATTTTCTTTTATCTTCAATAATTCAACAGAGAGAAATAGTACAATAAATCTGATTTATATCAGCAGTAGCAAACCCGAGATCAGCAGCATTAGCATTAGCCGATTCATCATCAAAACTAGGGTAGACGATATCTCACAAATCGACTGTTGGATTGGCTTGATTCCACCACCAAAAGTTGCAGCTTCCAAAGGAGGTTCAGATGAACCTACAACGCAGTTCAGATGAGGAGATTTTCTGGTCCACGTAGGTCAAACTTCACTTCCGCAGTTGCAGCTTCAGTGTCAGCAGCTTCCTTCAAACCAGGGTAGTCGATATCTTACAAACCGTCTGTCGGATTGACTTGATTCCACCACCAAAAGTTGCGGCTTTTAGAGGAGGTTCAGATGAACCTATAGCGTAGTTCAGATGAGGAGATCTTCTGGTCCACACAGGTCAAACTTCACTTCTGCAATTGCAGCTTCAATTTCAGCAGCTTCCTTCAAATTAGGGTAGTGGATATCTTGCAAACCGTCTGTCGGATTGATTTGATTCCACCACCAAATGTTGCGGCTTTTAGAGGAGGTTCAGATGAACCTACAGCGCAGTTCAGATGAGATCTTCTGGTCCACACAGGTCAAACTTTACTTCTACAGTTGCAGCTTCAGTTTCAGCAGCTTCCGGCTTCACATGTGTGAGGGAGAGACCCTTTTCTGCGCATTAGAGAAGAGACTCTTTTCTGCTCAGTAGAGAGACAGAGATGTTATGAGATGATTGAGTCCAAATGAAGAAAAGTCCTCTTGTATTTATACACAACGTTGGTGTTTGAATAGATGCGACTGTTGGGCTTCTGAGCCTACATGAGTTGTAGGTCGGCTTAATAATAATTCCATAATCAAAATAAATTCATATCTCCATGAATATTTATCGGAATCGGATGATCTTTCTATCAATTCTACACCTCTCGACGAGAGAAATCTAATAAAAATATTATCAGCCATGAATAAGATGACCCACATGAAGTTTGGCCCTAGTTGCCAATTTTAACAATTTTTTTTTTGGTAGGTAAGACCGAGGGGATTTGAACCAGTGACCTATCACACAGAGTTCCTTAACAATGCACCCATTTACCATCAATCCAAAGCCCCATGGGCATCCACCGTTGAATTTTTAATTTTAAAGAAAAATTCGATTTTTTTTTAAAACCCACTTTTAATTGATCCAATTATTAATATTTTGGATTAATTTCCTCAAAAATCTAACTTTGACTTAACAACCAAGGTCCAAGGGCTCAAATTTTCTTAAAATATCTATTTTTCCCTCTGTGGGGGGCCTCCAAAAATTGACTTTCATTTGACCCACGAATTTTTTGATTATTTCCCACTTGGAGAGAAATTAATCTTTATAATTATTTTTGACTCAAAATTAATTAATTTTCTGGCTTAGGATTTTTATTTAATTTAGCCAAAAAAATTAATTAATTGACATTAGAGGGGATTAATAATTTTCCACTCTAAAAAAATTCAGCCTTGGCATCAAAATATGAGGGACCATGCACTATAATATTTTTTACATCAGATTAATACAATATCAACCCTTGAAAGGGGAAAACTCATTTAAACTCGTACCCTCAATAATTTATCCAATTCTGTGACACAATATGATTTAGTATAGACCAAGTTTGTTTGTAATAAAATAATTTAAATTTTAGCCAATTGTGCCAAAATTATTCCCAAATACACTTTTATAAATGACTCAATATAACACTAGGACTCACCTAAGACCTTGTTAATGAATTTGTAATATCCCTTATCAGAGATCCCTCAAACACAAGCAAACTCCAACCAGAGAAATAACAGTAATGCAACAACAATAATGTATACATGGAATATAAGCAGAAACTCGAGAAATGCAGAGAGAAATTCTAAGCCATTTTATTATACTGAGTAATGGAAAGAGTACAAGAGGTGATTAGAAAGATAGCACCTCGACTTGCACAAGGCAAGTGAAGAAATACACTCAGAATGGTAAAGAAGTGGCCTCTCTCTGAATTGCGTCCAAACTGCTGGAGAACTGTTGTGCTGTTTCTACTGCTGGAATCAAATGAGGATTTGGGGCTGTTCCCCTCCTTGGAAAACGCTGAAACTCTGGAATCAACCTCTGCTCAATAAACTCAGAAAGATTTTCTAAAATAGATAACCTCCGAAAATCACCCCTTTGGGGATCTACGCAATCCCTCAAGGCTCTGCACTGCTCCTGAAGAGAATCCTCCAAAACTCCACCTGAAACTTTGCCAAAATCCTCCAATATGCAAGGGCTGATCCCCTACTCAATCTCCCAGCTCAAATCCTCCACAAAATCCAATCCAGAGCTCCTACCCAAGAGAACTGTGTCCTCCCCTCTCAAGACTGCGCAGTCATCAAAATACTCAGCTCCTCCTCAACTCCAGATTTCGCTCCTCCGGCAAAACACTGATGGAACTACCTTGCCCGAGTAGGCACTCTAAGTCCCCCATGGCTAAGGGTGAGATCTCCGAACGGAGACACTCGATGCACTAAACAGTGTTGCAGAGAGGCTAAATAGCCAGCGTGCTCTAAGTCGAAGTGACTAGCTCAAATGCAACATAATCAAATGATCAAAATGAGGAGGCTCCTCTCTCCTTTATAATGTTGGCCTCTCTCAAAACCCCAAGGCCACCTCCTCCAACGTAGCCTCTCTCTTGCCACGTGTTCCTTCTCATCTATGCAGTCCCTCCAAGTGTCTACGTGGGCCCTTTCTCTACGTGGTCCTTGGGCCCCCTTCGCTCTCCTTTTAAGTTACAATGTTGTGCTACTAGGGAGTGACTTATTCATAAAGTGAGTTATGTCCCCCTTTCCTCACTTTTTATTTATTAATAACTATAGAAGGCAAAATTGAGCAAAATCAAATATTCCAATTAGCCATGGCTAATTAGGAATATTACAGAATTCCACCCGCTTTGGGGTTTAAGCTGCAAGAAAAACTATGTGGATTATATGTGCTTAGAAACACACATAATTCAGTGAGGTTAAAAAACTTCCTAGGATTAAATCCTTTGCCAAAATCAGAGGCTTATCTAGGTGTTGTTACATATTTAAATGGTCATACTAGCATCATTTACAATACATTTTGCAGAAATTGGGTTTACAATGATACAATAGTGTTAGCTAATGACTTTGAACTTTTGGAAAAAAACCTTCACGTCTTTGTATTCCACTTCCTTGAACTGTTGACAAAGTGTAGTCAACAGGGAGCGATGTATATGGTGTCGGGAAGCATAACCACGCAACCAAAATCGGGGTTTCCCATTTAGTGCCACCCCTAAAGCTAGTAGCCAATAAAGGAGATCCCATGAGACTAGGTTACAAGGTTAACCATCAAATTGGTTAGAGGAGACAAGAGTACAAACCAAGCCCACACTTTAAGCCGAATCCCCCCACTAATCCATGCCCAAAAATGTCCGTGATAAGTAAACAAAAGTACCCAACTACGCAATGGAAATCCATACCTTCAGGGTCGGAAAGCCCAACTTCAAACATATGAACATAACAGATGGGCGAGGGACCATATGGCTGGCTCAGGTGGCGGATATAGCGGCACACTAAGCTATCAGGTGGCTGCAAGGGGCTATTGGCTGCCAGCTGAGGACCATCTAGTTGAAAAAATTTCTCCTATGGATACTACCCACAGGTAGCTTGCAATTTGTGGAATGATTTGGATGAATAAATGCATTTTGATGTGTGGAAAGATTTCGCTATCTCTCTTGGAGCTTCTTGTTGGCAAGATTGTGGATGGATATACTCTTCTTTGTCTTGTAAGTGCAATATAATGCTATATTTCTATTTTAATGGATGTCTAATGCATGGAATTATTTTCTTATGGTGAAATAATGTGCCCTAATTAATGTGAATTAGTGGAATCATTGAAACTATTGAAGATTTTTGCATGTGTTACTCATTGGACAAAGAATGAATGAATGTTCCTAGAGGATTGTTTGCATGTGGATCCTTGAAACTCCATAATAATTACCATCGAAGCATAAGTTTAAAGTTTTCATCCAATTGCATCCATAGAGAGTGATGCTGCTTCTTTAGGCCTCCTTGGAGAGCGAATTATCCCGAGTCTTGATCATTTTGACTCCAATCTTCCCAATAGCTAGGCACTAGTCCTAGATCCTTGGTGATCACAATAACTCAATGAGACATCATTCTTTTCACCCTTTTCTTCTTCCTTCTCTTCCTCCCTTCAAGGATTGGTAGCCTCTTTAGGGCTTGGTGTGAATCCTTTAGGAGTGAGACCTTGCAAAACTAATTGGACATACTTTTGTGCTGGTGTTTCCTCTAGTGATCCTTCGATTTTGGGTCATTCTCATGGTGAATATCGAGATAATTGATTCCTTAGCCTTCGTATTGTTGCTCCTGCTGCTTACACCTACCTACAGGTTAGTGAGAAAAGCCTTCAACCCCATAAGGTGTGGTTGGTGGCTGGGAACTAAGAGAAGGGGTTGTCACATTAAATCCCTTCTCTCTACATTTATGCTATCTCCTAGGTTAGCTATGGGGGGTGGTCCCTAAATGGAAAACTAACTTAAAAGAAATGTGAGGTTCTAGAAGAGATGTTAAAGTGAAAATGGATTACTTTTAAGAATTATGAGCAAAATATGATATGAGCAATAAAAATCATTAACATAATAAAACCATAAAACCAGTGCCTTAAGATAAATTGCTCAACAGGAATGAAAGATACATTTGCTCAAAACAAAAGTAGAATGCTTCCAACAATGAAAGAAAAGCAATCCTGAAATGGAGACAAAAATGTTAGCACGATAATCGATACAAGATATAAAATGCTTTCAAAATATAATCAATGCCTAAATCAAAGCATATAGAGATATCTTGCAAAAGGAAAAACAATTAGTGTTCTACTTGCAAAAGGAAAATGAAACAATGTTTGCCAACATAAAATATTCAATAATGACAAGTAAAATGGACAATTGCAAGTGAAATTATAAGATGTATTAACATGTGATGCACCTATACTAGATTTTAATGCAATTAGTCTTGGTTATTTTTAATCTAAAATGCCTAATCTAAGTGAGAAGTCCTCCTCTTGAGCTCTTACCAAAGGGTAAAAATTGGGGTGACTGTAAGAAAGAGGGGGCGAGAGCACAGAGGTGTCATTAACGATACCCTTCCTCTGAGTCTTACGAGATAGCGTGTGCCTCGTTCCTACAAGGGGACAAGCCACCTCCATAATTGTAAGGTCACAACAATTTTACCTTACTTCGTACCAGATGGAAGAACTTTCCAAGAAAGCATTTTTTCCTTATACTTTCTATCAACTAAGCTTATGCTTAAAGGTTAATTTTAGTGAGGCTTTGGAAGCCTTCCTATACTAAAATGCCTAGATGAGAGTGCAGATTGTGTTAATTGCCCAATTAAAATATATTTACATGCAAATGCTTCAAAAAATGAAAAATGAGATAGCTTGTAAAACTTTGAGCCTTTAGCATGTAAATGAACTCATGTGTGCTTTCATGGAAAATACGCAAAATGAAGTAGATTGCTTTAAAACTACGATTGTTCCAATAGAATTGATTCAAAAGTTGCCAATGTATATAATCGAAAAGTGAAGCATGACTTGAAGGAATGATCAAAACTTGCCACAATGTTGAATGTTTCGACATAAGATAAAATTTACTCAAAATCTACAAGTTCAAGCATATGCATGTGAGAGATTTAAAATTAGGAAAAATTGCATGTGGATTGGAATGAGTTAATTCTTAAGCATGAAATTAAGTGTTTAGAAGTTAAGAAAACTAGAAGCAAACAATCAGTGAAACCATAAGAGTTCTATCATCAAATGAGGAAGGGTTAAAATGTCTCCAAAGGGCTGCCGACAATATGAGAGAGATCTTTACAAAGTGCAGAAATTTAACAATGCTATACTCTCTCTCAAGAATATACAACAACAAGCTACAAGGCTCAAAGGCCTCCCTTGAGTGTTCACATCTTCCCTTGAAAAACCTATCTTTGAAATGGGTGGGGGGGTCTTGCATGCACACAAGTAAGTAGTTTTTCAATGTCTCTCCTCAAAGCTCTTTGTTGTCCAATGCTTCAAGATTATGGGCTGCAAAATGTAACATTCACGAGTTAGTTGAAAATTAATCAAAACAACAAATTAAACTACAAATTTAATATACAAAAATACTAGCTCAAGTATTGGGAGTAAACCACCATACTTGCCTAGTTCTGATGATGGCTCCTGAAAAACAAATATGACTTTGAAAAGCTAGAATAAAATAATTATTTAAATGATGATCAAGTAACTATAGAGTAAAGAAACTCCCTCCTGCTTTGTTGGATGGAAGACTTTGGAATGTAAGATGGCTAGGTGTTGGATCGCTATGGCTCCAGGAGTTGGTTGATCTTGTGAAGATTTCCCCACTTTCGGATGACTTCTTGCACACGCACTTGAAAGAGATATTAATTCATACATGGATTAGAGCAATATAATAAACAGGATAACCAAACATTTCTCCTAAAATGAGTTGGAAAGCCTATTCCTAGAATATAACTCTAAATCAATGGGTGTGCAAGATAGCTTGCACACACCAATCCAAATAAAATAACAAAATACAATCTAATATTCATTCAATATGCAAAAAGAAATGAACATAAAAGCAATAGCATGAAAATAAGTCATCTCATAACGCCAAGAGAACATAAGCCATGTATCCCCAAAGTCTTGATTATATTAAAAGTATGCAAGTACAAACAGGTAGAGTTTCCTCAAGCCCAATAACTCATAACATGATACAATATGAGAGCCCATGACTCTATTATATAGAGAGTTGAGAGGAAATCCCAATGTAGAGTGATTAAACAAGTGACATGAGGTGACAATCGCAAAGAGAAATTCAAATTTGTTGAATGGAGCTCCAATACCAAGTGTAAAAATCGATTTCTGGCAAGTGGACATCATTTTCTTCTTCCCTTATGTGCCAAATTCGAATTTTATGATAGAATGAAAAGTATAGAGGGGTGGTAACCCATGTAGGGACAATTTACCACAAAAATATCCACCAAATATTCTCCCAAATCCTCTTAAATGTGCATTAACTTCACAAACTCAAATTTCCAAGTAAGCAACTTTCTCATTTAATGTTAGAAATTCAATTTTATTTGAGCACATGTCCTTTCGTTGATTTTAGGAGTCCACATCACTTTGGGACTTCACTTTAACTCATCCATAATTATCCACCTCATTTCCACAACATTTAGCATGTGTGGATATTTATTTTTCTCCATTTATTTAATTTCTAGCTTAATTAATTACCAGATTTCCCACTAAACTTAGGAAAAATGGGTTTTGAGGATTCAAAACACATTTTTAACCCCTCAAAGTGTGTCATATAGAAAGTTGAGGGTGAGAGGTGCAAATTTTATTACTCATGAGTCATATCTTATACAATTTCTCTAGACATCACTTATTACATTACAAATACAATTTTTATTGCAATTTCCGCAGTGCGGAAAATCTAAAAAATTAAAAAATGACTACCTAGACTTAACCAAATTCCACGAATTTTTTTGTGTGATCTAGTATGGTAATATACATCGACTCTAGACACTAATATGTGTTAAGGGCTCAACCTTCAAACCGTCACCCCGGATTTGGGGTAAAAAGTGAGTGAAAAAACCTAGAAAATTATCTGCCTTTGAAAAAAGAAGGGATAATTAACTATATAAAAAAAACTCCAAGGTGTATTCATTTGCTGATCGAGTCCCAACATCCTAGGCCTGTTACAAACTCAAAACTCATCATTACTAGTATCACGTATTACAATTCCCCGCAGGGTTTGGAATCTGGGTACAAGAAACATGATGAGAAATAGAATTAGAGTTTAAAAATTTTGTTGACTGATGATATCTGATGGTACAAGTGTTCTTTGGATCATCCTTGGGCTTGGAGTCTTCATATAATCAATAGGTGCCACTCTAGTGGTCAACACGTACCAAGTGGGAACCCTTGACGCTGCTTTGATTTGGGGATTTCTTAAAGGTTTGCAAGTTATATCTTATCATTCAAAACCTTTTATCTTAGCTATATTTACCTTGGACGAGCCTTTATCTCAGCATATATCTCAACCCTAGGTCTCTCAACCCTAGGTCTCGCATGGTATCTCCCTCGAGGGGTTTTTGGTGGAAAGTCATCCTAGTCCCTCCTAAAGCTCACACTTAGTCTTTCCACTAAATGAGCCATCCTTGCCTCACTTTGGACCCAATCATAGACACATTAACCACAAGTGAGGGATACTGGGAATCCTCCCATCGGTGAAAATCCGAGAAGAGAAGGGGACATAGGCTATGGTGACTGTGGGCCTTTGTCCCAAATTGTTGTTGTGCCTTCTAGCTTTATCCTATTTATTAGTCTTGCTAGTTTGTGCAACAAAAAGGCCATTAGGTGAGAACTGATGGAGTTTTCAATCTGAATTGTGCCAACATTCATATCATAGCCCAAAATCCCATCCAATGTTGTATGAAGCGAGGACAAAGCGGGTGTGCTTTGGAAAAGTGAAGCATCAAAAGCGTCATTTTCAATAAATAGGCATATTCTTGAAGAGTTTAGGGGTCACGAAGAACTTGAGGCTATTGATGCATTCCTTAAGGTTGATAATAGTGTTCCATGGGGATGCATCCCTGTTAGGTTCCTATAATACTAGTATATCACCTTTATTGTTATTGTTAGTGTAGCCCCCTATTGTTATTGTTGTGACCATGTAGCCTCCATATTGTTATTGTTATGCCCCATAGAAGCCCACTATTGTTATTGTTGTGTACTTGCATTATTATTGTTATGTAGGCTTTAATTATACTGTGACCCCTTAGACTCCTATATATAGCAAGGAGGTCTATTCATTTGAATCATCCAAGAATTTTTCATTTATGTAATTTAAAGGAGGTTTACCCCTCAAAGTGAATAATTGTTAAGTCGTTAATCTACCTTTTCTTCTGCTTTGTGAGTTGGTTGATAACATTTGGTATCAGAGCTTTGAATTCTAGCATTTCGTTGCTTCAAAGAGGTCATCTTGGTATTTTCGCTATAAATTCTTTTCTACGAAGCTTTAGATGCTGAAATTGCAACCATGAGGAGCTGAAATTTTGGGGAACTTCTTGTAGAAAATTCAGATCTTGGTTCGCTATATTTTCTGAGATATGGGCCAAAGAAGTTAAGGTTTCTGCATGCTCCAAAATTCATTCTTAAACAAGTGACCGACGGAAAATCATCATAACTTTCTCTTCAAGAATCAGATTTGAATTTCATAAGAAGTGACATAAAGTTCATGGATTGTAGCTTCTTGTGTATCAATTTCAGGGCCAAAAGCTGAAACAGTGACACGTGGCATTCCATACAAGTTCGCTCCACTGAACCAGTCCATAACCAGGTCATCCTGGGAGATTTGGCATAACTTTACCTTGAGGAATCCAAATTTGGTTTGACTTATGGTGTTGGAAAGAAGACTCAGAGGGATACCATAGGACGGAATTTCAGACATTGAAGAGCCGAATTACAAAGATACAACAGTTTCAATATTGAGCTCCTTAAAAACAAGAAAAAAGTGTGTATTTTTTAAATTTTGCATAACTTTTGTTTGAAAAATCAGTTTGAAGTGATTGAAAGGGCATAGTGAAGCATAGATATTGTTGTTTGATTTCAAAATGTCTCGAAGGAAAAAAAATGGACACACTTAGTATGAAACCAGAAATATCTACTATGACGCATGAGGAAGAGGAAGAAATGCAACATGATATATCAAGATTATGAGACCAAGTGCAACAAATTTCGATTTCGCAAAGAGTAACCAAAAATGAAATGGAAGCTAAGATGGATGGCTTGAAGAATGGTTTAAAAGAAAACATGGAAGATTTGAAGGATGACATAAATGTTAAGATGGAACATTTGAAGGATGGTTTAAAAGCATAAATGAAAAGGGACTTGGAAGATTTGAAGGAAGGTTTGACAAAATTGCTACAAGAAATGCTTCCTAGTGGTGACAAGCTACTCCATGAAAATCATGATGAAGATAAAAGGTATACAAATTTTGATTATAGAGACTCCAATAGTGGGTTGAAGAGTTGCCACATTCCAAAGATTGATATGAGGAAGTTTGATGGCAAGGATCCAGTAACATGGATACTATAGATGGAGCAATTATTTGATCTACATAATGTGTCGAACACACAAAAGGTATGCATTGCATATTTATATTTAGAACAAAATCAATTTGTGTGGTATCGATGGCTTTGTTCTCGTAAATCAATTGTCACTTGGACAATTTTTGCGGAAGAATTGGTAGCACATTATGAGGATACAAAGAGAAATACCTTCTTTATCCAATTGATAAATCTCAAACAAAAGGGTTCAATGGTGGAGCACATTGAGGACTTCCAAAGATTGAATATCAAGGTAAATGATATTCCAAAGGAGCATAGGATTGATGTCTTCATAGGAACTTTAAAGGATAACATCCAACATGAGGTTCGCCTTTGGGAACCTGATTCATTGGAGAAGGCATTCAAGGTGGCAAGAAAAATTGAAAGCAAAATTATGGCAACAAGGAAGTCTACCACTCACAACTATAAAGAGGGAAGTGTTGTTTCTTCTAGCCTTCCACAACCTACAAGGTTGACACCACAACAATTGGAGGAAAAAAGAGCAAAAGAGCTTTGTTATAGTTGTTATAGAAAATACACTAAAGGTCATAAGTGTGCAGAGAAGAAATTGTTTTACATATATTGTGAGGAGGAGGAAGAAAAAGAACAAGAAACATCAAAATAAGAGGATATACACCTGGAACTAACCGTAGAGAAAGAAGAAATGAATTCGACCATATCTTGTAATGCATTGGTGGGAATTACCACTCCTCAAACACTCAAGATAGATGGATATATCAAGAAGAAAAATGTAATAGTGTTGATTGATTCAGATAGTACCCATAATTTTATTCATTGTAAGATAGCCATGGAATTAAATTTCTTTCTATATCCAACACCAGAGTGTCAATTGATGGTTGCAAATAGAGGAACTATAAATTTCTCTAGAAAGTGCCATAATATCAAGCTAACCATGGGGAAATATGTATTGAATAGTTCAATTCTTTCCATTCCAATGGGTGGTGTTGATGTTGTACTGGAGTCCAATGGTTACAATCTTTGGGGACACCAACGTTTAATTTTGAAGAACTTTTCATGAAATGTTTTTGGGAAGGAAAAGAAATTCAATTAAGGGGTAATGCAAGGAAACTAGTGAAGATAATTAGCTCTAATGGCATGACAAAGCTTTTGACGAAGGATCAATGATGCATAATTGCACCATTATGCTCACTAGAAGTTCAAACATTGAAATCATCTTTTTATCCAGATCTCCAAATAGTCCTGGACAATCATTCCAAGGTGTTTGAAACTCCCAAAGGCCTCCCACCTATTCGTGATTATGATCATGCTATTCACTTTATTCCAGGGAGTGTTCCTCCAAACATCAGGTCTTCTAAATATCCCTACGCCCAAAAGAGTGAAATTGAATGTATGGTTGCAGAAATGCTAGAGGCTGGTATAATACAACCTAGTCAATGTTCTTTCTCTACTCTAGTAGTATTGGTGCACAAGAAGGATGGATCATGGCGTATGTGTCAAAATTATAGGGAGCTCAACAAGCTCACTAATTTTCCATTCCTGTCATTGATGAATCATTGGATGAATTACATGGAGAAATTTACTTCACCAAGCTGGATCTTCATTCAAGATATCATCAAATTAGAATGAAGACTGAAGAAATTCTGAAAACAATATTCAGAACTCATGAAGGTCATTATGAATTTTTTGGTGATGCCTTTTGGTCTTACTTATGCACCTTCCACATTTCAAGGTTTGATGAATTCGATTTTCAAACCCTTCCTTAGAAAGTTTGTGTTAGTATTTTTTGATGATATACTAATCTACAAAAAGTCTTGAAACGATCATGTTCAACATGTTGACAGGGTGCTCAAACTATTATTGGAGGAAAAACAATTATATGCAAAAACCTCCAAATGTTTTCTTGGAGTACATGAGGTGGAATATTTGGGTCATTTTGTATCTCAGGAGGGTGTTAAGGTAGACCCTAACAAAATTAAATCCATTAAAGGATGGGAAACCCCACAACCCTAAAGCATGTTCGAGGATTTCTCGGTTGACAGGGTATTATCGCAAGTTTTTTAAGAGTTATGGAAGAATAACAACGCCTCTAACAACATTATTGAAGAAAGACGCATTTTCTTGGACTCCAAAGGCAACTAAGGTCTTTGAACATCTTAAAGAGACAATATGCGAAGAACCAATCTTAGCTACACTAGATTTCACAAAAACCTTTATTATGTAATGTGATGCCTCAGGAAATGGAATTGGTGCCATTCTAATACAAGAAGGAAGACCCATTGCTTTTGAAAGTCGTCCAATCAAGGGCAGTATTTACACAAGCCTATTTATGAGAAGGAAATGTTGGAAATATTACATGCACTAAAGAATTGGCGACCTCACCTAATGGGAAGACACTTCAAGGTAAAAACAAATCACGATAGTCTTAAATACTTTTTGGAACAAAGATTATCTTCAAAAGAGCAACAAAAATGGGCCACCAAGATGTTGGGTTATGACTTTGAAATCATTTACAAAAAAGAGAAGCAAAATGTTATTGCTGATGCACTCTCAAGAAAGGATAAGGATGTGGAAGCATTGCTCTGTGTCATTTCTATTATCCAACTTGATTGGATAACTGAAGCAAGGGATGAATGGAAGAATGACGAAGAGGTGTGGACACTCATTCAAAAGTTGCAGCAAGATCCCAATACATCTGATACATTTATCTAGAAAAATGATTCATTATGATACAAAGATCGCTTATATCTTTGAAAGAATTCACAACTCGAACAAAAGATTCTTTTGGGATGGCACACCTCCCCCTTAGGAGGGCACTCAAGATTTTTTAAAACTTACCGTGTGGTCAAGAAGAAATTTTTTGGGATGGTCTTAAATCTGATATTTAGAAGTTTGTGGCGGAATGTTTGGTTTGCCAACAAAATAAAGTTGAGACAATGAAGACCCCAGGTCTGTTACAATCTTTGGCCATTCCAAGTCAACGTTGGGAGGAGGTCTCAATGGATTTTATCATAGGTTTACCCAAGTCTAAAGAAAAGAGTGTCATCATGGTGATAGTTGATAGACTTACCAAGTATGCACGCTTTTGTGTATTATCTTGTCCATTTAAATCCAATACAGGTGCTATTGCATTTATGTAAACAATTCAAAATCTACATGAAACCCAAAGATTATTGTAAGCGACATAGATCCCATTTTCACTGGAAATGTTTGGACGGAATTACTTTCTTGTATGGGTACTCAATTAACTTATAGGTCCTCACCTTATCATTGTCAATTTGATGGGAAAACTGAGATAGTGAACAAATGTTTGGAAGTATATATTCGTTGTTTTGTATCTGATAAACAAACATAATGGGTCAAGTGGTTACTTCTGGCTGAATGGTGGTATAAAACTTCCTTCCATACAGTAGCAAAAATGACCCCATTTATGGCACTTTACGGATATCATCCACCATCCATTACATCATCTTTAAGGGAAAATTCTAGGGTTTAAGAAGTGGAAGATCACATTGAGCATCAACAACAAGTTCTCCAACTCTTAAAGGATAACCTAACTTTGGTGCAAAATCGAATGAAACAATACGCTGATCAACATCGTAGTGACAAAAGTTTTGATGTAGGCGATTGGGTATTTTTACGACTACAACCATACAAACAAATGTCCCTCAAGCAAGCTAAGAAGGATAATAAATTATCAACCAGTTACTATGGTTCTTACAGCGTGTTGCAAAAGATTGGTACTATGGCATACAAATTGGCACTGCCTACATCTTCCCGAGTACACCCAGTTTTCCATGTTTCATGCTTAAAGAAGCTTATTAGTGAAAAGCTCCTAATTAAAACATTATTGCCAAAACTTGATGAAGAAGGAAAAATCATATTGGAGCTGATCCATAAACTTTCGTGGATATTCCATTAGATAGTTCGTCACAACAAATCTAATAATATTAAACTAAAACTCTGAAAATTCTACACTATTACAGTTTATTAAACTTTAAGATTTATGGATTAACTGTAATTAGTGCATGCATGTGAATGGAAATTATGATAGAAAAGTAGAGAACGAAAAAATAAGGACACACACACACAAGACACAAGATATGCTCTCTGGGAAAGCCTTTCGGGAGAAAACCCAGCTGGAAGGTGAGGCCGCTTTGCTCTCTTTCTCTGTCTCTAAATATGGCTGCAGGTACAAAGAAGTAATGCCTGTGGTTCGTGGGCCGCTATAGTGCATAGATCCTCTGTGTGTGCTCTACCTCCTATCTCTCCTAGCTATCTTTGCTCAGCTAAGGAACAAAATGCTCTCGAAAGAATGAGATGCCTCTTCCTCCAAGTGGCCCGATTATAACACAACCCAATAGCCTACTAGTGATTAATTTTGACTACATCAACTCTTAATTAGAGTTACAAAATAGACTCTTCTAGAGTCTTTTACATCACAAACACATGGCCAACCCCTTTTCCATAAATAATGGGGGCTGACGCGACATCCTCCCGAACTATGGGTGTGAAAACATGAAGGTCAACTTCTGAGTGGCATAACTTTTGCAAACAGACTCTGATTGACCCACTTCTTGCACCGTTGGAAAGGCCTATGTGTGTAGAATAGCATGAAAAGGTGTGGCGCTGAAGTGGAAAAGTTTTACCCACAAAAAATGTTGTTTGATGCCTCAAAACGCTTTCAAAAGGTTTCAGATCCCGTTTCACCAAACTAGGTTTCGCTAATAAAAATGGTCCCGTGCGCTGATTCCTCCACTTTTTCCACTCCAAATGCATCGAGATGGATGACAAACAATATAATGATCTAATTCGGATCACACCTCCCCATTTTGGGAGGCTTTTGGTCCCCAAAATCTTTTACTAAATGAAGTGAGGGAATTTTTCCTCCACCTTCTCTTTGGTGTACCATTTAGCTTTGCCTGGAAGTTGTTCCTTCAACCCAATCTGCCAAAGGTCATGCTGCCCCTGTCTTGTAGTTCTAGACCTCTTCTGCAAAACTGTATCTTCTATAAACTCTGCCTGAGCATCTAGTGCCAAATCCTCCATAGAAGGTAGGACCTGTTCCTCTTCTTGATCTAACATGGAAGGCTCATAGAGTTTCAAATTCTCCACATTCACAACTGAGTAAATTTGCATATATGGTGGTAAACTGAGTCGATAGGCATTATCACCCACCTTTTCCAGTATCTCAAAGGGACCATACCTTAGAGCCTTGATTTTCTTACCAGGCCCCTATAGCCTCTCCTTGTTAAACTGTAGCGATACCCTGTCGCACACCTTGAATGATTTCTCTGTTCTGTGTTGATCATGCTTGGACTTATACTTCTCCTGCAACTTCCACAGTGTTTCCTGTACCTGTAGATGGATCTTCATGATCTTCTCTCAGCCCTCAAAGCATATCCTGTAAGATCTTCCCTCACTCCTCCTTGCTGCCCATATGCAATATCCAAAGGTGAAGGTGGCAAATATCCAAAACAAGTCTCAAATGGGGACTTCCTTGTAGAAGTTTGGACTATTTTGTCATAAGAATGTTGTATATACACCAGATTTTCATTCCAGGTCTTCGGATGCTTCTGGTTGTATCCCCTTAGAAGCTGCACCAAAGTCCTGTTGACTACTTTTGTCTGCCCATCTGTCTGTGGATGGAATGTTGTAGATATCTTCAACTTTGTGTCCATCTTCTCCCACAATGTAGTCCAAAATTCACTGAGAAATCTTGTGTCTCTGTCTGAAATGATGCTCCTTGGTATCCCAAAGTGCATCCAGACCTGTCCAAAGAACAAGTTTGTTGTTTCTTGTCGGCTGATGGTCTCTTCACAGGCCATCAAAACACACATCTTGTTGAACCTGTTAACTACCACGAACAGGTTGTCATGTCCCTTCCTAGTTGTCGGTAAACCTCCTACAAAGTCCATGGAAATGCTTTCCCAAGGATGAGTAGGTACAAGTAAGGGATGATATAAACCCTGTTTCCTGTTGCCAGGCTTGCTGGTACAACAAAGCATGCATCCTCTTACGAACCTAGCTACTTGCTCTTGCATCTTGGGCCAATACACATATCTCTGCAAGTTAGTTGTAATCTTCCCTACACTAAAGTGCCCTGCAATCTTGGAGGTGTTAGCCTCTCTAATCAGCTGCAAATGCTCACCTTTAGGAACACATAGCTTATCCAACCTGTAGATTAACCCGTCCTAGAGATGGTAGTCAATGGTGTTGTCGCCATCGTGCACATGCTAATGACTTTGCAACTACTAATACACCTCCTTGAAGTCCTCATCTTCTGAATATGCCTCTCAGTATGCATCATGGGTGAATGGCTCCATGTGCATAAGAGTCCCCAAAGCTGTAATCTTTGATGTGGGTGGCCTTGAAAGCATATCGGCCAACTTGTTTGTGTTGCCCTTATACTTGATCACTAAATGAAATTGTTGTAAAAACCCCATCCACTTGTAATCCCTGGTTTGCTATAGCTTACTTTGGGCCCGCGAGTACTGTAACAACTGGTGATCTGTGTGGATTACTGTCTCCTTTCCCATCAGATAGTGCTTCCACTTCTTCACAACTTGCACCATGGCATAGAGCTCCTTATCGTAGGTAGGGTAGTTAAGAACTGCCCCATGAAATACTTCAGAATGGTAACAAACGGGCCTTCCTCCTTGCAGCAAAGGGCCGCTGCAAGTTTGGTAATGCTAGAACTGGTGCTTGATTGATCTTCTTCTTTAGCTTCTCGAAAGCCTTCTGCTGACATTTCCCCACTGGAAACTCTTGCCACTTGCTATTATGGCGTGGAGCGGTGCTGCTACCGCTGAAAATGAGGCTATGAATTTCCTCAGGTACTGTGCTGCCCCAATGAAACTCCTAACCTCAGAAACATTAGTAGGCACCGACCATTTCATGATGGCCTCCATCTTGGAAGGATCTATCTTCAACTCTCCTCCACCGATCACATACCCCATATACACCAAACACTGTTGTTGCGCAAACTCACACTTATTGAGATTTGCTAGTAGCTGGTGCTTCTTCAATGTTTCCAGCACCTGCGTCAAATGTGAAATATGCTCCTCCCAAGTAGCACTATATACTAGTATATCATCTAGATAGACAATAACAAATGAATCTATAAAAGGGCGTAGTATATCATTCATTAATCTCATAAATGTAGTTGGTGCATTACATAGGCCAAATGGCATAACTAACCACTCATACAAACCTTGCCTGGTTTTGAAGGCGGTCTTCCATGTATCTTCTTCTTTGACTCGAACTTGGTGATATCCAGACTTCAAGTCTAGCTTGGTGAAATACTTTTCTTGCTGCAACTGATCTAGCAGATCGTCTATCCTGGGCAAGGGGTATCTGTTCTTGAGTGTGATTTTATTCAACGCCCTGTAATTTATACACATCTGCCAAGTCCCATCCTTCTTTGACACAATGATGATGGGTGACCCACATGGTGATGTACTCGGTCGAATGACACCCTGTTCTAGTAGCTGCTGCAACTGTTTCTTCACCTCACTTGTTTCTATAACAGACTGCCTGTACAACCCAATATTTGGAAATGGGGAGTATGGAAATAGTTGGATCTCGTGCTCCACTTCTTTCTTAGGTGGTAACCCTTAGGCTCTCGGAACACATCCTTGTATGCCTGTAACAACTCCTCCAATTGTTATTTATGTTTCTTAGAACACCCCTCCAGGGATGCCTTTCCTCTTATTGACTCCTCTTCAGTCTGAATTTCTCTTAAAAACAATAAAACATACATCTTCCTGGAACTGATCAATTTCTTGGCTTGGTTGGCACTTATCAGTGAAATTTTCAACTTGCCTTTGTGTGCATTGATGATGAACGATTTTCCCTCCTTGATGAGCCGGTACTGGTTAGTTCTCCTCATGAATATTTCATCACGCATGTACATGTATGGAATCCCAAACACGACTCCACATACATCAAGGGGAAGCACATCTAGCTCCACTTCATCAATAAAATCAGCACTAATTGAAAATCTAATTTTGCACTGTTTTGTTACCTTCAAAGTTGCATCCCTATTTAACCACCCCAGTGGATATGGGTTTGGATGATCACGAACTTCCAACCCCAACTTCTTGACCAACTTTGCTGCAATGAGATTCGCCTGTGATCCTGAGTCAAATAGAGCATCAACCTTTGTCTTCTTGACCTGTATCTTTATATGGAAGAGTTTGTTAATTTCTTTCTCTTCTTGTTGCTAAAGGCTACTCAAATTCACCTCCTTCTGCATCGATGTACAAACGATCTTCTCATCCACGTCCGAGCTGCTTTCAACTTGGTTGCTCGAGTCAGTGGCCATGAGATTGTTATTCTTATTATATTTCTTCTTGTTCTTCGGATTTAGCTCTGGATGCAACTTCCAACAATTCTCCTCTGTATGGCCATCAATGTTGCAGTGGTTGCTAGGATCTTTGCACTGGTGTGTTGTGGCTGCCATCTTTTTATCTTTTCCCCCTTTTTGCTTCTTCTTCCCCTCCTTAGAAGCTTCTTGTTTCTCCTTCTGCCTCAATCCACTTGATTGCGCTCTTTTCAGACCTATGTTCTCTAGGCACTGTGCCTGTACACAAGCCTCATCCACCGATTTGCGCTTGAATGACATCACTTGCTAACGCAGATGGTGGTGTAGACCCCAGTACATCTGGGTTCTTTGGAGAGATACCCAACATTATAGCCATCTTTCTAAATTTTGTGGTGTACTCCTGCACGCTTTGGCCTGACTTTTGCGTGAAGTAATGCCACCGGATCCACTGGTCCTCCACGTACCCAATCAGATAAAACTGTGACTTAATGAGGGTTACTTTATGGCCAAGTGCCATGGTCAAAGGGACAACTAATGAGAATCCATATCATGAGTATATAAATGTAATGGGGGGAGCAATCATGGAGGCATGAGTTATGTCTATCAACCTGCTTTTTCCACCCATCTGGCGTGCCTTTTACTTCATTTTGATAATGCTTTTTAATTGGTGCATAGCTCAAGGATCAAATATTGCTCTTTATGATGTAGCCTTTGTTTTAACCCTTAAGATGAAACAATTTCTCGCTCATTAGGATTGGGACATGCAAGTGTTCCTTTTGATGAGATGGAGCATCAAGTGCTCAAGAACAGGTTGATGGCTAATAAGGGGGGTAGAGCTAATGCTAGGCTTTTGCACATATGCTAACTTATTCCTTGGCCATCTTTTGCATTTAGCTTTTCTTTTTCTTTCATTGTGGCCATATTATGCTTTTTCATTCTTTTAGCTGCATCAATCTCCAAGCCAATGCTTTTCAGCCCAACCCAAGGATGTAGATACGTGACTGCCAAATCCCAATGAACCAATGATAGTTAACATGAAGAGTGGAGATGATATCAAGAAAATGGTGTGGCATGGAAAATGCTAAGTTTGGAAAAGGGTAATGGACACCCTACTTCAATCCAAGTTTCCCATGTAGTGCCCTCCTATGACCCTAAGGCCTTAGGGGAGGTCCAACTGGACTAGGGATAAAGATTAACCCCCCTAGTAAGGTGAGAGAACAATTTTATAGTTAATATTGGTCAATCATCTGGATCACCCCTTTTTCGATACTAAAATGCCCAAACATTAAGTAAAAGTACTAGATTGCAAAATGGTCAAAGTACCTATTGATTGGTAGCCCACCTTCATCCAAGACGAATGCTGGATGGTGAGAGATGTATGACCGGTGCAGACAGCAAAAGAAATTGGCATATCATCATCAATGAGAAAATGTGCAGGGCTGTTGGTTGGCTGGTTGTCCAAGATAATAGAAAAAGTTTTCTCCTATGGGGTTACAGATTTTGGTGGGTAATAGTGTTTAAAAAAAAAATCGTACATCGTAACTGATGACTGATATAGTAATTACATCTTGAATGAATAGTAATTAGATTGACTACATGTATAAAATTTAAATCACTTTTAAGACCAAATAGATTTCACAATAAAGTACATTGACACAATTGGCGTTATCATTTCCAGCCTTGGTTAGTTTTGGAATTTGAATATTCAACTTGTCTATATGTACAATTTTAACATAATGTACACATTTTTTCGAAGTCAATTTTTATATGTAAATATGCCTTTTATTTGGTTAACAACGATTTTGTATTTTCTATATAAATTTTAGCTCATGTTATATGCATAAATCGGAATGCTACAACCTTCTATGTGAAGACTGACTTTGAATGGATATCATTTAATAAGGTCTATGCTATCTGGTGTATCCTGGAGCAATGCATTCTCGTTTTGAACATTCTCTTGGTGTCTATTGGCTTTCCAGCAAAGCAATTGAATGTCTTCAACGATACCAAGTAAGCAAATATTTGTGGATCTTGTTTGCAGACAGTAATTTGTGAAGAGATGCATTATATGAATATAATGACATATAACCAAGAACATCTCACTGAAGTATTTTATCGTGTATAGAGATCGGAGCTAGATATTGACCAATCCGATATCATGACTGTGAAGCTAGCTGGTAATTTTGTTCATCATGGATAATTTTAATTGAGTCTTATTTCAATATTATTTGTTCAATTGGATGGAGTGCTATTATGCATATTCCTTCCTGATGCATTAGGCCTTAAGAAAAAAACATTGATTTTTGGCATTGCAGGGCTACTTCATGATATTGGTCATGGGCCATTTAGCCACACATTTGATGGGGCTTTCCTTCATCGCGTTCTGCCAGGATCAAATTGGTGAAGTCTCTAGCTTTTGTTGCTTTTTAACATATACTTAACTGATATTTGTTTGTATTGAAATTTGTGGTTGTAGTCATTGTTACTATCAAAGTAGTTTAGAATTTTATAGATATCTAATTTGTTGTGTTACCTTTATATTATTCACTTCAAAAAGATACAATGTCCAATCATCAAGCACAAACCCTAGGGAAACTCGAGGACATCACCCATTGTCACTGCAATGATTGCCTTCCTTACTTTAGGCCAGCTCTCCTTTGGTACAAGTGGGGATTCCCTAAATAAGGCTACAAATGTGACCTTGTGAAGCTGATTTAAAAATCAGATTTGTAGATTAAATTATTTTGTGAATTTTAGTTAGTAAAGTGAGGATCCAAGAAAGACCTAGTGCCTTATTATTTGGGTGAATGGAATCAAGAACATAATTTGATGAAGAAGCTTGATGTGTGATGGATAAATCAGCAAAGCTATGTAGTACATAGGCCCTACCAATCAAATCAACCACATGGATATATAAATCTGAACGAAAAGCTCATAAATTCCCTCCAATTAAACATCAACTTGTACATTGTGCAACCATTAATGTGAAAGAGAACAACAAACAATCTTCAACAAATAGAATAACATGTGGCATTGTCTTCATTAACAAATTTGGTTACATCAAGAGATCAAGGAGGACTGACTGCCTGTAATATCCCCCTTTAAATATTCAATACTATTTCGGACAAATTTCTTCAAGAATTTTTCTTGTAAACCCTCGACAAATTAAATTGCAAATAAAACAGGGAATTTGCTGGAAATATCCCTTTCTAAATTATGATCATTTCTGGACAATTTCTTTAATGAAAATACACCATAAAGATTTGCTGCAAACAAATAAAATTGCTAGCCTTTAAATTACCAATTCAGAAAATTGGAGAGAAAATAAGGCAAAAAACCCAATTTATTAATTAAATTATTTGAGAGGGGTTTAGGTCAATAATTCTCAGGAAAGCCTGGTACCAAAAACTCTAATTTCTTCTATATTCCACACGATCTTCAAACCCCAACAACTACCTCAATCTAATTTAGCCTTCATAAATTTGGCCCCCTCCAGTGATGTGCTATGATAGAACACAGCCTCCTGTTTTCTCCTGATGAGCACTACTAAAGTACCTGAATTGGTTCTCCCTCTTGATTAGCTAGGGTAGAATGTTTCATTATCAAAACTAATCACCACCAGCTACAGTATAGGTAAACATGAAACTGGGAACTATACAAGGGTTTCCCCTCACGTGGTAAGTTACTAGAGATTCCGAATCCAATTCATAATAATCCAAATCACCATGTTCTCAAATGATCCTCTGCCTTCCTTTTATTGTGATGGCTATCAGAATATCATGGGTCAATACCATGGGTCTTCCAAAAACCATGGGTTCTCCAAAAACCATGGGTTCTTTTCTTTCTTATAATGAAGTGGCTTTTTTATAAGGTTTATTCTTTAATTCTGGCTTTTTTATAAGGTTTATTCTTTAATTCCTTTTTAAGACACTTAATAATCACTTTTATTGATTTAATTACTCAATATCACCTTAGAGATAACATTAAATAATTAAATTCATTAGTCGGTTTTCTGTTCTCGAAAAAGGACATTATAGTCCTCCCTTCCCGAGATTGCTTGTCCTCAAGCAATTCTAATATGTAACTCTGGAGTCCTGATGAGTTGCCTGAATGCCAAGTCCAATTCCTGCATCCCAGCTAACTTTGATGAAGGCACTTCTCAATTGCTGCTGCATCAATGGGACACAAGGGAAACCTATAACTACTGCTACTTCTGATTCAGGGTGAAGCAATACATCCAACTCGAAAATCCCTGGATCCAAAACAAGTATGTGGAAGGTTTCAACACATATTTGTTGTTTCATCTCAGTGCTTCTAGACTCCACATCTCGGTCACAATCTGCCATACAATGGGATGAATGTGAAAATTTCTACGAACTTTCTATTGCAACAAATGGAATTAATTCTTCTAATTGTAAAATAAATTATGCAGTTTGTTGCTATAGCAACAACGAATTAATCACATTGCAATCTTCACAAATAAAAAACTGCAAAAAATAAAAGCGCAGGAAATTGAGAAATGCTAGTACACACAAAAATTATGACACCATTATTTTTGGACAAAAGTCCCCGGAAAAACCTAATGTGGGAAAACCGGTTGGAGCAGCTGAGGGTTTGTATTATTATTATGCAACAAAAATTCTGAGTACAATAAAATGTCGTCGAATTGGCGATTCTACCTAAGAGAAATACTGGCAAAAATATACTGAGGAATTTTACGTTCTCTCCAAGCAATCCTGACACTTGACAACCTCTGAAAAGCAAGTCATCCACCCTGCTCTGTGTAGGCCCTACATCACCCTAGTGCAAAACCTCACGCACAGCTCGGAATTGATGCTAATCAAGTCGTCTTGTTCGCTGCTGATTGGGAAATTGTCTCTCTGACACTCTGGAAAATGTTCTTGCCTCTGGAACTAAAAACGAGCTTCTCCTTGGCCAAATCGAACTGCTCACTTGAGGCTCTGCATTGCCCCTTTGCAGCCTCCTGGAGATAAATTTTGGACTTCCCTTTTTGACTCCAGAATTGGAAACCCCGAAATACTGCTATGCTCCTCCTCTGCCACATGCCACTCACCCAGTGGCTCGATCTCCACTGTTGAATCACTCCTGCTACTGGGAATTCGAACTTCCTAGGCAACTGAGTATCTGCATTGGTGTGTTCTCCATCTACCCATCGACCTCTTCTTATAATCTCCAGTTGGGACTCCAATGACCACAATTAAAACTTAATCGATGGTTGAGATCATCTCCAAATCGATTCGTGTGAGTTTCTAGATAATTGAACCCTTTCTCTATTAATTCCTATCAACTAATCACTTTTCCTAAGTTAGACTTAGGAAATCTTTAATTATGGTCAATTAATTTAATTGGGTCATCTCTAGGTGGAATTTCCAAAAAAGATTTTTGGGTTTTGGAAAAATCTTGTGTTTGAGCCTCTTCACCAAGTATCGAGACTAAAACAACATTCTATGCTACAAAAAATAACACTCCCTCTTAGCGAGGAAGGTGTTCTCTCCAACTAGTGTTGCACAAATGCACAACACCCTGTCTCTGCAACATCCTCCAACCACACTAATGATGTCTAACAATTGTAGCTGCTTGCCATTGTCCACCAACTATTGCACTAATTTTGATTCATCTTCCACTAACTGTAGCTGAACCGAACTACTGCATCTGTGTTGCTGTTGACACTGCACTGTACATCCTGTATTGCTGACAACTCCACATCTGCACTACAACTCAACTCCCTCTCAACTGTTATTGTTGCTACTGCAACTGATAAGCATCCAAAATATTGAATCAACTGTGTCTCTATGTTGCAACTGTCTCCTGAGCATCTGGCTGCTACTAGCCTCCGCACTGTCCACTGGGAAATCTGCCCTGCTACTAACTTTGCTACTGATCCCCGTGCTCTTCTATTAACACTGCTCTGCGCTCCTCAACATCCGACTGCCACTAATCTGCAATTGTCACTCTGGAATCTGACTGCACCAACTAACACTGATCCCCCTTCTAGTGAATACTGTGGGCCACTATAGCTAGAGTAATGATCAATGAGAAAACACCATTCAATGCTTACCTCGATGGACCCTGCCCAACTTTGTGCAACTCTCACTCTGATCTACTCATACTGTTGTTGCTACTACTGTGCTGTTATCTTTGCACTACAATAATGAGTCTGATCTCCCCAGATCCTGAAGCGCTAGCTTCCATTGGGCTTCTCCCTCTAATGCTAGACTCCCTCTGAGTCTTGATCTCCCTATGGGAAATCGCTCTGCTCCCTCTTGGAAACTTGTACTGTCCTCCTGTAATGGAAACTAGACTGCATAGCTCTGCATTGGGAATCTACTGTGTAATATCCTGTTTCAGGGATATCCCTCAAACCCAAGCAAACTCCAACCCAATACGTGTAAATGATATAGTAACCGGGAAGCTCAAAAGAAAATAACAGTGGTGCAACATATAATAATATAAACACGGAATACAAGCAGATACTCAAGAAATGCAGAGAGAAATGCTAAGCCATTTTATTATACTGAGCAATGGAATGAGTACAGGAGGTGATCAGAAAGATGGCACCTCGACTTGCTCAAGGCAAGTGAAGAAATACACTCAGAATAGCAAGGAAATGGCTTCTCTCTGAACTGCGTCCAAGCTGCCGGAGAACTATTGTGCTGCTGCTGGAACCAAATGAGGATTTGGGGTTGTTCCCCTCCTCAGAAAACGCTGAAACTCTGGAATCTGCCTCTACTCAATAAACCCAGAAAAGCCCAGAAAGCTTTTCCAAAATGGCTGACCCCCGAAAATCGTCCCCTTGAGGACCTACGCAATCCCTCAAGGCTCTGCGCTGCCACAGAATGGAACCCTCCAAAACTCCGCCCGAAACTCTGCCAAAATCCTCCAATATGCAAGGGCTGATCCCTTGCTCAATCTCCCAGCTCAAATCCTCCGCAAAACCCTCAATCCGGAACTCCCACCAAAAGAACTGCGTCCCTCTCTCAAGATTGCGCAGTTATCCAAAAATGCTCAGTTCCTCCTCACTCCAAAGGTCAATCCTCCTGCAAAAGACTGCTGAAAACTACCTTGCCCGAGCAGGCACTTGAAGTCCCCCGGGGCTAAGGGTGAGATCTCCGAACGGAGACACTTGTTGCACTAAACAGTGCTGCAGACAGGCTAAACAGCTAGTGTGCTCTAAGTCGAAGTGACTAGCTCAAATGCACATAATCGAATGCCAAAATGAGGAGGCTCCTCTCTCCTTTATAGCATTGGCCCTTCTCAACCCTAAGGCCCACCTCTTCCAACGTAGCTTTTCTCTTGCCACATGTTTTTCTCCATCTACGCAGTCCCTCCAAGTGTCTACATGGGCCCCTCCTCTACGTGGTCCTTTGGCCCCCTTGGCTCCCATTTAAGTTACAACGTTGTGCTATTAGGGAGTGACTTTATTCTAAAAGTGAGTTATGTCCCCCCTTTCCTCACCTTTTTATTTATAAATAACTATAGAAGGCAAAATTGAGCAAAAATCGAATATTCCAATTAGCCATGGCTAATTAGGAATATTACAGTCTCCCCCGGAAAAATGTTGCTTATCCTCAAGCAACTGAAGTGATGGATGCTGCAAAATTTTCTCACTCTCCCAAGTGGCATCCTCATCTGGTAAATTCTTCCACCTCACTAAGAATTCCAGGACCGTCCTGCTCTGTAGCTGCCTCTCCCTGGTATCAATAATAGCCTCTGGTTGCAACACGAAATGCCCCTCATCATCTGTGGGTGGTAGCTCATCTGTCATTGTCACATGCTGTCCCAATGCCTTCTTCAGGCATGATACATGAAAGATGTTATGAATCTTGCTGCCTTGGGGCAGCTCCAACTCACACGAAACCTATCCAATCCTGCGTATCACCCTGTATGGCCCATAAAAGCGGGGCTTGAGCTTTTCAGCCCCCTTCTGCTTCAGTGACGACTGTCGGTATGGCTGTAATCGTAGGTAGACCAAGTCCCCTACCTCAAACTGTCTCTCCACCCGACCCCTGTCAGCATACAGCTTCTGCTGGTTCTGCGCTGTAGCCATATTATCCTTGAGAGCTCAGAGAATATCCTGAATCTCTTGGATCCTGTTGACCACTACGTGTCAACTTCCCATAGCAGTACACCCCCTTTTCTTTGCAAAAGGGATAGCGCTTGATTGACGTGTCCGTGCCATTCGACAGTCATCGTCGACTTGATCATTTTATGTTGTAAACCCAGTCTGCATGTGTGAATTGTAAATAATCTTAGCAGAGTTGAATCATGTATGTAAATTGCTTAGGTGGACCTAATTTTCTAGTGATAATCTGATAATCTACGTTCCGGAAGGTTTTTTGTCTCACCGATCTATGATCGGCAGAGTTTTCCTTCAGCCTAACCCCAAATCCGGAATGGATTTTGTCATTAGAATCTTAGGAGAATCCTAGTATGTTGATATGCTAGATTATAGTTGTGTCGCAGAACTGGGTGGTCTATGAGGGTCTATGTCAAATGGGTTTTCCCCCTTTAGATGTAAAATTGTAAAAGTCATGATGTAAAGTGTCTTGAGGGTTAGAAAATGTTTTAATCCCCTCATAAGTCCTAAGTCCTAGGTCCTAGGTGATTTTTCCAAAGGCTAAGTTCGAGGATCCATTTAAAAATAAATTAAAAATTAAAAATTGAAAAATTGAAAAGATAAAAAACAATAAAAAAAGAATATATATATAAAAGATATAAAAAAAAAATAAAATAATAAATAAATAAAATAAATAAAAAATAATAAAATAAAATAAAAACTTAAAAATAATAAAATAATATTTTTGAGTAAATAAATGCAGAATTTCAATTTTTTAATGCATTAAAAATTCGACGGATGAGATTAAGAGATATCTTGATCCTCATCAACAGTCGAGATCGTTTTGACATGGATCACTCGAACTAGCCGTTGGAAATTTTTCCTTTAAATAGGGTGCTAGGGGTCATTTGGGAGCAGATTAGATCTAAGAGTCTAGTGCTAAAGAAAGCTCTTTTGTAGTCATTTTTTGTGCAATAAAGAAAGACTTTGGGGTTAAAAATCTTGCTGGTGTTACTCTTCTGGAAATGCTGTAAGATTGTTTTATTTTTCTGCATAATTTTATTTTCAGCCATTGAGGATAGCTTAATGAAGATTGATCTAGGCACAGGTATCTTGTCTGATCTTTGGGGTTTGAATGATAGTTTAGATTCTGAAATATAGTGGCAGGTATCTCCATTTGATCTGGGTTTCACTATTGTTTTCTCCCTCTATGTTAATGGTTGATTTTAAGTTGTGCAGGAAATCCTTTTTTCAGATTACCGGGCGTTAGGGGAAGTTCTCGGCTGAACCAGCCAACTCCCGGATTGTGTTTTCTGAAAGAGCCCAGCCAGTTCTTGATCCCGGGCTTATCATTTGAAATTTTTTATGAATGCATGTAGGGTTTTCTAAAGTGTCTCACATTAAAATTAAATTCTAATAATACTACTGTGATTATTGACAAATCTGGCTACTAAAGAGCCTTAGATCTGTAAATACTGTAAATTGTTTAGCTGGTCTTAGGGTTTTAGTTTCATTTTCTGCACATATTATTTTTGGGTGTTTGTCTTTCCATTACAGGTTGCAGGGTTTTCTGGAGATTTCCGAGGGTTTATCCAAGCTGTTTTGCTGTTCGAGGGTTTCAAATTCAGTCCCGGAAATTTTGGTGTGATTTTCTGAGCTTTTGGGTTTCCATGTTGGTGGCTGAGAAGTTAATTTTGTTTTGAGAGGCAAATTGTGTTCATATCCATGCACCTGGGCGTGATTGTTTCATTGCTGCAAAACCCTCTGGCAGCTTCAACATTTTTCCACATTCGTACATCCCCTTTGTCTCTCCACGTAGTTTATTTTTTCCGCTCTCATTTTGCTACCTGCGTCCAGCAAATCCATATCTCCCATCCGCAGTATTCTCCCTCAGAAAACCTGCACGTTATTGTGCCCACGTCCCTCAAACCCTCACGCTTTCTGCCTGTCCATTGCAACACCTCCCTTCGCACCTGCAAAACTCATCACATCTGTGCATTTATGTTTCGAGATCCACGCAGTCACTAAAGCCCCTCATCCGTCCTGTCCATTTCGTTGCCATTGTCCTTCACGCAGTGGTCACCTGCATCCTTTTTCCATTTCTCTACTGTAGCTTGCTCATCGCTGCCGTCAGAGCCTTCTATGCCTGCGTCCTTTGCGTTCTATCTGCTCCTCATTTGCTTCCTGCGTTTTTCACTTGCTGCCAGTTCCTTTTTCCGTCGGCTCTCCTCCACGCTAAACCTGCAAACCTGTGTGGGCCTCTTCTCTTTCACGCTGCTGCTACTCATCTCTGCCACCCTCACTGCAGTTTTCTTCACGCTCCACCTAACCTGCAGACAAAATCGTTGCTCGTGAGCTCTTCCTCCTCACGTCGACTCCCCTCCTCGGCTTCTTGGAAACTGACCTGCTTCACATGCTCCGCTTTCGGCCGTCGAGTATCCAGACCTGCACATACACACCCGTGGCTCATTTGATATATACGTAAGGTTAAGCGTGGGTGATTTATTTTTGTTCCTGCGATATATGGGCATACGTGGTCTTAGTTTAGTCTTAGGTTAGATAGCTCTTTTATTTAGTTTAATTTAGAATTTTATTTAAGTTTTGTTTAGTTTTAGGTTTATTTCATTTAGTTTAGGTTTGATATAATAAAAAATAAAGTTTAGTTTGTTTGATTTTCATTTTGTTTATTTAGGTTAATGTATATTTAACTCAGGACTTTATATGAAAAATAAAAATAAAAAAGGTTAAAAAGGGTTAGTTTATTTTTTAGGATTTATTTAGATTTAGTTTAGTTTGATTTTAAACAATAATTAAAAAAAATCAATAAAAAAAAAAAAAAATTTCATAAAAAGATTAAAAAGTTCCTTTTTATTTTTATTAGACTTTAGTTTAGATTTAGATTAGATTTTAATAATTTCAAGTTTTGTTTTAGTTTTAGTTTAGATTTTAATTTTAAATATAACAATAAAAAATTCATAAAAATTATAAAACTTTAAAAAGCATAAAGAATTTCTTTTCTTATAGTTTAGATTTTGATTTAATTTTGTTAGAAGTAAATAAAATAAAAATGATAAAAGGTTTCTTTTTTTTAGATTTTAATATATTTTTGATTTAAAGGTTTCATTTAGTTTTAAGTTTTGTTTTATCTGAAAAATATAAAAATATTTTGGGAAATTTTTTGCCAATTTCAGTCTTGGCTCGGGAATTTCTTAGGTTTCATCTTTTCTGCTGAGGCTAAAATTTTGATGTGGGAATTAATGTTTAAACATGCTTTAATGTTCATTTGAAGATTAACTACATGAATGTGATCTCTGGTTAGCTTTTTACGTGGTTGAAGCACTTTATCTTTCGAAATTTTAATTGCTGGAGTATCATTAAGCCATTAAGCATTTATTGATTATCTCACATGTGGTAAAAGTTAATCTTTGTTGTTTGATGGTAAAACGATTGTTAATGAGTTCATATTTCCGCAACATTTGATAAATAATCGTTTAATCATTTTTATTATAAGGCACTGGTCTATTAATTTAATAAAATCAATTTAGTGCTGGTTTCCCTTCGTGTCTCCCAGCCCAACTGGTTCACAGTTGGTCATCCATTTTCTATAGGGTCTACCCCCCTTAGCCGCGGGAGACAGGCTTAAATGAAGAGATCGGGGATCAGAGTGACAACCCCCGGTCTGAGCGTTGTCGTGACAATCTGTGCGACAACATTTTTTGGCGCCGTTGCCAGGGATACTTTATTCTCGGTGTTTCAACGACAATCATCCTTCTCATTTCTTATCTTTTCGTCTGGCCCAGCAACGCCAACATTTTTTGGCGTCGTTGCCGGGGATAGAGTTTTTCTAGCCCTGGCGTTTCAACGACATTTATCATTCTTTCATCTTTTGCATATCTCATTTGAGCTGGCAGAGTCAACATTTTCTGGCATCATTTGGATCTTTTCATCACCTTATCTTTCTTCATATTAGCAACTTCTCTTCAGCTCGTTTCTTGTTTGGGTGGCGACTCCATTTTCTTATTTTTCCCAGACAAGAAGCCTCCCTCATATCTGCTTATTGGTTGCTTTTTGGATCCTAGAATTAGATTCATTGTTCAAGTGGCGACTCCACTTCTTTCATCTATTGATTTTCTTGAGCAGAGATCTCGTTCTATCATCCATTTGGTCCCTCGTTATTCATCATGGATTATTTGTTTAAACCATGTCATTTTACTGATGACCTCCATGATATTCCGGAAGTGGCCATTTCTACCTTTGTTCTCAAGTGGTGACTCAGTCACTGTTAAAAGACATCTAGGCTTGTTTACTCATATAATGATCATATATTGTAGACCCCCTCAATATAATCATGAAGATGTCAAAATGCGTCTTTTTGTCTTTTCTTTAGAGGGTGATGCCTTGAATTGGTTTAATAATTGTCCTGGAGATTCTTTTACTTCTTTACAAGACATTGTCAATGCTTTTAAAGATAGATATGGTTATCCAGATAGCTCGCCTTGTGCCCCTAAAATTGTGCAACAGAATGGAAGTAATCTTATAAAAGGTCCAGCTGTCGGTGAAAGATTCCAAGACAACTCTTCATATCAGAATGTGCAATCCACATGTACCATTGCAGATCAAATCCATGATAGTGGAAACGCAGGGACAAATGACAATGAAAAGGAAGATCAAAGGCAAATTATACAAGAATTAATGTTGCTGGTAAAAAATATGGAGATAAATCAAACTAATTATGCCAATGATGTGAGAACTTTGTGCACCCATCTGGAAAAACGTAATAGGGAGATGGAGATCATGCAAAATCAGCATACTAAGGAAATTGAGGCCATGAAGATTAATCATGATACAGAAATTAGTTTTATGCAAAGCAAGATGTCACGCTTAGAGGAAAATATGATGACCATGAAAGCTAATCATGATAGGGAAATTAATTCTATGCAAAACAAGTTATTAGCTATGGATGAAGAAATGACTATCATGACATTCGATCATAATAATCAGTTGGCTACCATGCAAGCAAATCATAAGGAAGAAATATACTCTATGTAGTATTGCTTGATGAACATAAAGGAAAAGAACGATAAAATAATAAAAGATATGGAAGAAGACCATGCTAGGCAAATCAGTGCTATAAAGGTTGAACACTCTAGTCAGATAGATGCCATTAAAATACAGGTTCAGTAGTTTCAACAATGGTCAGAGGATAAAAGAAACCAGGAAACATCAATAGATCAGGAGCCTTCTCATTTGCTGCAACAAGCTCCATCTTATTATGAGGAGGTCATTGGTTCGATTGAAAGGTGGTTAATTGAAGGTGATCCAGATAAAATTAAAAACGATAAAGATCAGATGCAAGATGAAGAAAGACATGTCACACATATCTTACATACTTCATCTAAGAGCTTTGAAACAGAAAGTTCCACGTCATCAGTAATACAGCCTGCCACAAAGAAAAAGCGCAAGAGAAAGAAAATGAGAAGAAGATTTGATGCATCAGACGGCCGCGAGCAGCTTGATTTTCGGATAGGAAAAAGTCCTACCATATGCAGAATTGGACATGGCACATTCGACAAGTAGCCGACAGATTTGCCTGAAAGCAGGCAAACGCTCAGTATACACTATATTGAACACATCTAATGCCATGGGGCATCCTTTGTATTGTATTTCTAACCCTACTCCTTGTCATTTCAACACTTCATTTCTGTTTTAGGATTAGATTTTCGTTTCCAGATAGTTAATAAATGAAGAGCTTATATCTTTCATGTGCTTAATGTTATATGATGATTTTTGGATGGACGCTACTTATGTTTTATTGTGTATTGCGTGGATGCAGATTCTGGATTCTCACATTCCTGCAGTGCAGCAACGTGTCCCCAAGTGGAGCCAGATGTTGACCACTACGTGTCAACTTCCCATAGCAGTACACCCCCTTTTCTTCGCAAAAGGGATAGCGCTTGATTGACATGTCCGTGCCATTCGACAGTCATTGTCGACTTGATCAATTTATGTTGTAAACCCAGTTTGCATGTGTGAATTGTAAATAATCTTAGCAGAGTTGAGTCATGTATGTAAATTGCCTAGGTGGACCTAATTTTCTAGTGATAATCTACGTTCCGGAAGGTTTTTTGTCTCACCGATCTATGATCGGCAGAGTTTTCCTTCAGCCTAACCCCAAAGCCGGAATGGATTTTGTCATTAGAATCTTAGGAGAATCCTAGTATGTTGATCTGCTCGATTATAGTTGTGTCGCAGAACTGGGTGGTCTATGTCAAATGGGTTTTCCCTGTTTAGATGTAAAATTGTAAAAGTCATGATGTAAAGTGTCTTGAGGGTTAGAAAATGTTTTAATCCCCTCATAAGTCCTAAGTCCTAGGTCCTAGGTGATTTTTCCAAAGGCTAAGTTCGAGGATCTATTTAAAAATAAATTAAAAATTAAAAATTGAAAAATTGAAAAGATAAAAAACAATAAAAAAAGAATATATATAGAAGATATATAAAAAAATAAAATAAATAAAAAATAATAAAATAAAATAAAAACTTAAAAATAATAAAATAATATTTTTGAGTATCCACTGGTTTCTTCTAAGTCTCACACCAACGACCTTTTTGATTTCTTTAACAACGTTATTAAGGACAAAATCAAGGATCTGAAATCTTTTAACAAAGGTCTCAAAGCTGTCATCAGAAGGAGTTTTACCTGGAAGATCAAAAATATCTCTATTAACATGAGCTTTGTTCATTTCTCTGGTGAGAGCATCAGCTAAATAATTGGAGTTACCAGGAACCCATTCAACATCAAAATCATACATCTGAAACCACATTTGCCAAGCCAAGAGTCGTCCTCGTGCAAGCTGTTTAGAAATCTTGGTTGTCAAGAAATATTTAAAATTCATAGAATCTGTTCTGATTAAAAATCTTGCTGGAGCTAAGTAAAGCTCGAATTTCTATATACCATTGAATATGGCAAGGGTTTCTTTTTCTGCTGGAAAATAATTCTTCTGGTGAATTAAAAATTCGCCAGATGCATATGCACATAACACTTCTTCTTTTTCTTCTCCTTCTCCCTTTCTTTCAAAAAGGACTGCTACCCAAAAATTATCAGAGGCATCAGTCTGTAAGATGAGAAAACCATTACCTGGTGGTTTGAGTTCAGGGAGATTCTGACATTCAGCTTTTAACAATTGAACTGCCTTTGTGGCCTCAGGTGACCAACCAGAATGTAAATGTTTACGAATCGGGGCAGTTTTTTCAGAGAGTCTAGGAATATATTTATGTACATAGTTCAAGATTCCTAGAAAACGCTGAATCATTTTAACATCATGCAATTGATCAGGGAATTCAGACAACTTGGTTAGAACATGGGGCTGCATCTGAATTTTCCCATTGCTAACATGAATACCTAAAAAATCAATACTATCTTGAAATAGAAGCAGGACTAGAACCCTGTTCTAGTCCTGAGTTTATAAACTACAGACAGAGTCTAAAGAAAGCCAGGCAGCCTTCGAAAAGCTTTTGTTTTTACAACTGCTGAGTAGATAAACGCTTCTTTAGTCGATCTCTGGTCTAGTTTGTAAAACATGGCCAATCTCTTACGTTCTTTCTCTACCATTGATCGTAAAGTCATAACTGAAGTTTCTGCTTGTTCTCATGAATCTGAAGTTGAGAATACTGAAAGTCATGAAGTCATAGAAACTCCTGAAAATTGGAATCCTCCTGCCCTTCATGCTACTGATGTTTATAAATTGCCTCTGACTTTTGTTCTTAAACGCAAGTCTTTTTTGAAAGAGGTGGAAGTTACCATAAAAAATTTTGGTCCTTCTGTTCAAATCATTGCATCTGAATTTATTTTCTGATGATGAGATTAAGAAGTTTCGACAGTACGTTAAGGATAAAAAGTATTCCTATCTCCATTTTGGTGGAATAAGAATTGGTCTTGCTCCGTTATTCCGACATGGGATAAACACTCCTTGTATTGCTGAATTATTTGATACCCGTCATCAAACATATGATAGTGCACGAATAGGAACTATCATGGGAAATTTGTCCACTGGATGTCAATATGGAACCATATTTCCTGATTATTCTATCAGTTTGAATGATGCCCATCTAAAAGATTGTTGGAAACTTTTAACTGGAGTTCAAGGTCTCAATATGATAGAAGACAGTGAATATCTTTCTACTATAGTTCAAGCTTCTTTCCAGTTAACAAATACTGCTCATCCAAAGTTGAAACAACCTGTTTTGAAAGATTGTGTTACAGTTGGTTTGTCAAATGCTCAAGTTGAAGGCGTTCTGTATGATCCTTCTGAATTACCAAACAATTGGTATTTCCAATATAAGTCACTGGCTGACGAAAAATCGCCTGAGTCTAAGCTTAAACGAGTATCTATTGATAATGGTCAAGTAAAGCTTATTCCTGCTAAACCCAGAATTCCTAAACCAATTACCAGGCCTCGTCGCTATGTGTTTCCAATAGCTCCAAATGAAGCTTCTTCTAGCAATAATGGTTTATCTACAGTTGAAGAAATTAATCCTGCAGAACCACAGTTGTCTCCAACTGATTTGTATATACCTGAGTCCAAGCCTTTTTTACCTGTAAATAAAATGCATCGTGTTCCTCATACTAGATATCCTCCTGTTGAAGAATGGCAATATGCCAACCATCGCTTTGTCAAAGGTGGTAAATGGCCTCCTAAAACCAAGTTCTGTACAACTTCTTCATCTTCCAAGCAGCCAGCCACACGAGCTGATTGTGCCCCTCTCATAGAGCATAATGCACAAAACACCACAGATTTAGATCAGACTTACCAAATTGGTAACTATCTTACAACATGGTGTGCACATGCAGAAGAAGTTCTAGATGATTTAGGTTGCCAGAGTGAGTTGATTTTGGCTAATCTCCAGCTGTTGCATGATGAACAGCAAGCAGATAAACATAGAAGAGAAGCCAAAGAAAAAAGAAAACGAGAAAAGAAAAGGAGAGAATCCCAAGCACCTAAATTTTCTAAATCAATGGATAGTCCAAACTATTGGGATAAAGATGAAACCCAAGAAGGAAGTGAAGCTGAGTCAAGTGCTCAAGCCGAACAGAGAATAGAACCAGCCAAGCCAAATAAATTCCAAAAGGCTAAAAGTGAAATAGCCACTCTAGAGAATGCTGCTTCTAAATTCCCTTCATTTATATTACCGTCTCTCCAGAAAGCTAATGTTTTTAGTGAAGTCAAAAAATACCCAAGGGTAGAAGAAGATTTGTTTGCTGCAAATTCATCGGATATGTGCTTGATTTAGACAAATCTACAAATCCAGCAGAATCCATTAGAATCTGGATTGGTGCCCTTTATCAGATGCAAGTTGTCTCAAAATTGGACAATATGTCTATATTTCTTTTAGCAGAAAAAAGAATGGCCGGAATTGTTCATGACTGGTGGATGGGGCCATCAGAAGAAGAAAGGTTAAATGTAGCTGCAGCAGGTCTAGCCACATTAGAATTGCTACTCCTAACTCAGTTTGTTCCTGAACCAGCTGATGAGAAAAAACAACTCATCACTGATCTAACAAGAATGGAACTAAAAGATCTAAAGTTTTTAGATCAATTTGGAAATGAGTATATGGCAAAGATCTACAAGGCTAATCTTACCAATGATGCAACTCAAAAGATTTCCTTTTTGTCTAAACTACCTGGAAATTTAGGTGATATGATAATGAAAGACTTAGAAGTCCAAGGCAAAAAGATTGATCAGACTTACTGGATAGATCTCTTGTTTAGATGTCAAGAAAAAGTCAAATATCTTTGTTGGCAGAAGAAAGCCCAAGATTTTTCTCCTGGTTTGAATATTTGTCGTTCTGTGTTACCATGGACACCTTTTAAAAAGAGAAAATCCAAGAGATACGGTAAGTTCCGACCCAAGAGAGTTGCTAACCCCAGAAGACCTTTCAGAAAGTTCAAATATTTGAAAAAACGTCGACAACCAAAGAGAGACAATGCATGTTTTATATGCAAGCAAGAAGGTCACTTTGCTCGAAAATGTCCCAAAAGTTCTTCAAACAAATTGAAAGCATGTATAGAAATTGAAGATTTTGTAGATAACTGGTCTATTGTTGATTCCCAAGATGAAGTGTCAGATGTATATATCTTAACTGATGCTTCCTTGTCCGATACTGAGTCTGTCCTAGATGTGAGTCAGAAAATGAATATTTGCTATTACAATTGTTCTGAATCAGAAGATGAACATGATCTGCACTATAGTGATGAATATAGCTCAGATGAATACACTGAAGAGACATCAGAAGAGTGCTCAGATGATACTGTCCCCTCTACAAGTCAAGGACCTGAGAATTCAAGCTCCGTTTTTATTTCCCAGCCTCCACAGTCCACTTTGAATTCTTTTTGTCCTTACCCAAAGACAGTTGCTTCTTCATCTTCACCTTTGTCTATCTCTTCCACTATTAGCCATGATGAAAGCTCTTTCCTTAAAAAGATTGTCAAATCTAATAATCTCCTCTACATTCCTGTAGAAGTTCTTGTTAAAGGAGATTGGATCTCTGTTGATGCTTTCATTGATACAGGTGGTTCCAATAATTTGGCTCGACCGTCATTATTTAAAGGTTTGTGGAAACCTTTGCAGAATATTTTAGTTTCTGAGACCATTGGTGGCTCTGTCAATCTCACCCATTATGTTGATAATGTTTCTTTAAAAATTGGGGGGAGTATTGTAAAAATGTCAGCGATTCAACATTATGATGCCTCTGCAAGCTTGTTCCTTGGAATGCCATTTATCAATTCTGTATTGCCTGTGACTATTAGTGAAGATAAGATAATTTGTAATATCAAGAAAAAGGCAATAGCAGTCCCAAGATTGACTCTAGCTAATTCTGAAGCTAGAAAAGAAAATAGTCAAAAGAAAGCAGGCATCAATAAAAACAAAAATGAATCTCATGACTGGCAAGAAGTTTTGCAGATATATGAAAAAAGGAGTCAGCCAAAACAAAAAGCCAATAGAAATCCTGAGTGGTCTCCCGAACAAATGAATCTTTGTGATGAATTGTTAAAATGTTGTTCTGAAAATCCTAAAGCATTTTGGAGTATAGAGAGTCCTCAACAAGATATAATTACTCTCCATGACAACGGGGTAACTGGAAAACTAATACCCTGTACTCCAGCAGATGAAAAAGAAATTAGAAAGCAGATTGAAGAATTGTTGCATCTCCAGTTGATTGAACCCAGTGCTTCGCATTATTCTTGTTCTGCCTTTTTGGTCAGAAATCATTCTGAAATTGTCAGAGGAAAAGATAGAATGGTCATAAATTATAAACCTCTGAATGCTATAACTAAAGGTTTTAATTATCCTCTGCCCAGACAAGAAACAATAATGCAGAAAATTCAGAACAACAAGATTTTTAGCAAGTTCGACATGAAATCTGGTTATTATCAGATTCAAATCAAAGAAGAAGATCGCCATAAGACCGCGTTCACATGTCCCGCCGGTTTTTATCAATGGAGAGTTGTTCCATTTGGATTGAAGAATGCTCCCGCCTTCTTCCAGAGACGAATGGATCATATCTTTGGTAAATATGATTTCATTGTTGTATATATTGATGATATTTTGGTTCATAGTCCTGATCTTGAAACACATTTGAAGCACTTACAGATCTTTCTTGAGGAAGCAAAACAACATGGTCTTGTTTTGTCAGAAAAAAAGATGCTTCTATTTCAAGATAGTATTGATTTTTTAGGTATTCATGTTAGCAATGGGAAAATTCAGATGCAGCCCCATGTTCTAACCAAGTTGTCTGAATTCCCTGATCAATTGCATGATGTTAAAATGATTCAGCGTTTTCTAGGAATCTTGAACTATGTACATAAATATATTCCTAGACTCTCTGAAAAAACTGCCCCGATTCGTAAACATTTACATTCTGGTTGGTCACGTGAGGCCACAAAGGCAGTTCAATTGTTAAAAGCTGAATGTTAGAATCTCCCTGAACTCAAACCACCAGGTAATGGTTTTCTCATCTTACAGACTGATGCCTCTGATAATTTTTGGGCAGCAGTCCTTTTTGAAAAAAAGGGAGAAGGAGGAAAAAGAAGAAGTGTTATGTGCATATGTATCTGGCGAATTTTTAATTCACCAGAAGAATTATTTTCCAGCAGAAAAAGAAACCCTTGCCATATTCAATGGTATACAGAAATTCGAGCTTTACTTAGCTCCAGCAAGATTTTTAATCAGAATAGATTCTATGAATTTTAAATACTTCTTGACAGCCAAGATTTCTAAACAGCTTGCACGAGGACGACTCTTGGCTTGGCAAATGTGGTTTCAGATGTATGATTTTGATGTTGAATGGGTTCCTGGTAACTCCAATTATTTAGCTGATGCTCTCACCAGAGAAATGAACAAAGCTCATGTTCATAGAGATATTTTTGATCTTCCAGGTAAGACTCCTTCTGATGACAGCTTTGAGACCTTTGTTAAAAGATTCCAGATCCTTGATTTTGTCCTTAATGATGTTGTTAAAGAAATAAAAAAGGTCGTTGGTCTGAGACTTAGAAGAAACCAGTGGATACAGAAATGCCAAGCATGGCAATCTAAAAATGTTGGTATTCTTTTAGGCTTAGATGAAGAATTAGTGAAGGTATATCCTTTACCCAATATGAAAGTAAAGCTGTATTTCAAGACTCTTGATGATTACTGGACCAAAAGCTATACTGATGACATGATCAGAGTTTTGCAGATTTTAAATTATTATCAGATAATTGGAGGAGTTGATTTTGCTTTTGCTGTATATACTACTGCCAAGATGTTAGACTTAGAAGAAATTAATATGAATGAGAAGGTTGAAAGATTCTTGAAATCTTTGAGAATTCCTGATCTTTTTGAAGAATTAGAAGCTGCGTTTCTCCAAAGAAACGATGAGAACTTTGCAGGTACAGATTCCTTTCCCCAGTATGAGCTTTTTGCACCATTTGCAGATTGGGAAATCAGAAATGGGCAATGTCAGAAAAAGATGCAAACTAGAGCTTCTCAATGTGTTGAAAGATCGCTACAATACTTGAGAACTTTCTCTGCACCATGGGATTACCAAAGTATGGAATTCAAAACTCTATAGTGCCAAATCCTTTTGCACAAGTATATGGTCCATGCAAAGTTGAGGCATCCAAGATTGCCAATAATCAAGAAGAAATCAAGAAAATTACGCTATGGCTTAAAGAATTTCACACCCTGAAGCTACCAGAAAAATTGTCAATGATCAGAACTTTGGAGACGCTTCAAGGAAGATTTGGCGTAATTAAATTGTTAATTAATCAAAAGACCTTCATTACGATTAGTGTAATGTCTGGAAATTGGACTGATGATGTAATTTGCCTGATAAATTTGCTATTATCAACCTCAGTTTGTTCCTCTATGATTTTTGAACTAGGATGGCAACAACAAGAAAATATCAGTCACAACTGTAAGCTATGGGTCCAATATGCCATCGAACGATCGGTCAGTATGTTCTAGATCTTCAAGTGGGAACTATTAGATGGAGTGGAGTTGTCAGTTCAAACAATGCCCGAGTTCCGTAAAAGTAAAAAAGATTCTTTCCTTAACATAGAAATCGATCCACTTGCCTATGTTAACAGATGGACTAAAGCTGACAATGAATATGTTTTTCCTCAAAAGAATCTTTATGTCACAACAGATACAATAAAGTTTGATACGGACAAACTTCACGGGCACCACTCAAAGGCGAATCTTCTACAGTAATAGCCAACTCAAAAGGAAAAGAGAAGGTATCTGAGGAAAAGGAAACAGTGTTCGTAGACATGTACCAAGATGCTCAAGAACAGCATGACCCCACATGGGAGGACGAATATTTGAAGTGGCTGAACACCTCTTGGTTAAAGCAAAAGCTTCCGTCTCAATCATCCGAAGATCATGATCCCGGATCAGATTTTGATAGTGACCATAGTCCGAAAGGACCTTGGTAGCATCTTTTTAGTGCATTTTCTTTAAATTGTACTCGAGAATATTGGGTAGACACCGTCATGACTAAGTAATGTCAGACAAGGACCCTCAATAATTCTCTTATGTTTTATAAATAGAGGTTTCGTGTGTGTGTATAATCATCGAGTGCGAGTGTGAGTGTGTGAGTGTAAGAGTGTTGTATTCTGAGCTCTAAGAGACCAGAGACTAGAAAAGCTCTTCTCTTGAGGCTTAACTTGGTATGTAATATTTTGCTTGAATTAATACTGAAGCCTGCTGGGCCACCTGTCTGAGGACAGTTTGTTCCAAGATCATCTCAGAGTAGGAGATTGTAAAGCGCGTTGAAGAAGCGAAAGGGTCGCGTATGTCCGCGTATATCTCAGGTTGATGTGAGGAAGTTCTGCTACAGCATGCTCTTCAGAGGTTCAAGTAAGTTACGGAGTCCATAATCTTTATTGGTAAATCCCAAGGCCTTGAGCGCATTATCTTTTTGTAGTATTGAGTCTTTTAGTGCCTTGGTTCTCTCCTTTATTGCTGAAAGGCCTTCTTTTATTTCTTCCTGAGTATGGATGTCCCTTGGAAGTTGTGGAGGAGAGATATGTGAAGTGGTACTATCATCCTCACCTGTGAGGGAATCCATACAAATCTCCTCATCCTTTTCCTCTGCTTCCACCAGTTGCTCGTCAAACAAGTGAAGTTTTAGCTTCCCTTCACATTGTCTGACAAAATTGCATACTTAGTTGTAAACAATTGTAGAAATTACTTGTTGTTGTTTTAGTACAACCACTAACAAGGACATAATGGGCTGGGAAATCTCATCACTCTCATTAATAATGGTAATCATGATAGCTTTTATGTGATCTTGGATGGCTATGTCATGGGCTTCACTGATAGTATCAAGAAAGTGATGAAACATTTGTAGAATAAGATCATCACAATCTAAATCAAGCATGATGACATATGATTTTACCTTAGCCATCAACTCTAGAACCTTAGTCCTACTAAAGGAAGGACTTTTGATGTCATTTAACCCATAAAAACTTTCCAAAATCAGCTGCAAGATTTCCCTCATTTTATCATCCTTATAAGGAGCATGTTGTGCTGTAACCCTTGGAAGTTCACTTAAACAATGTGCAACAACAAGTCTTACCTGCTTATCATCATGTCTCAACAGCATGTGCTCGCTCCAGTGAGTCACCGTTGGAACCATTGTTGCTTGCATTCACTGGGAAGGTGTTTGATTCATGTTTTATAAACATTCTACTACCTCTTCCAATGAGCTAAGGAGGGTTTCTTTGATGGAGACCCCTGATCTAGCTTGTCTCCTACAATTAAAAGTTGTTACAAAATCTCCATCTTCCTAATGTGCTCATTAATATACTCTAGTTGTATTCTTCTGATATCAAGAATCTGCTTCAAATTTTAGGCATGCAATTTTTATTTCCAGAATACCCTAGAACTCACAATATGATACATCAGAATTCACTAGCAAATTAAATAAAAGTTTTGTTTAAATTGACAACTAGGGCCAAACTCCATGTGGGTCATCTGATTAATGGAAGTTGATATTTTTCTTGGATCCCTCTCATCGAGAGGTGTAGGATTGATCTAAAGATCATCCGATTCTGATAAGTATTCATGGAGATATAAATTTATTTGTGTTATGCGACAATTCATCAAGGTCAGCCTGCGACCAAATAAACCCCACTTGTGCTCAACGTTTTAGTATAAATAGATGTGGCCTTCAAGTCATTTAAACACACTTGGGATCTCTTCCTCTCTACTTGTCTTTGGGTTTTAGTAAGAGGAGAGATCCTTAGGGGTAACACTGCCCTAATCCAGAGGGCACAAGCTGGAACTGCCAGGGAGGTATAGCTGAAATTGCCGGAATTGTCGGGAACTACCGGAACTACCAGGAAAAGTCGGAACTGTCGGGAAAAGCCAGAACTGCCAGAACTGTTGGGAGCTGCCGGAACTGCCGGGAATTGCCGGAACTGCCGAGGAAAAGTCGAAACCGTCGGGCATAGCTGGAATCGCTAGAATTGTCGGAACTGCCAGGAATAGCCGGAACTGCGACGAGAACAACCGGAATTGCCGGGAAAGCTGAAGTAGAGGGCAGAAGCCGGAATTGTCGGGAAAGCTGAAGTAGAGGGCAGAAGCCGGAATTGCCGGGAAAGCTGACATAGAGGGCAGAAGTTGGAACTGTCGGGAACAGCCGGAACAACTGGGAAAGCTGACGCAGAGGGTAGAATCCAGAATCGCTGGGAACTGCTGGGAAAAAGCGGAAATGCTGGAACTGCCTGGAATAGCCATAATTTTCAGAACTGCCGGAACTATCGAGAACAACCGGAATTGCCGGAACTGTCGGAACAGCCTGAGCATCTGTCTCCGAAGGAGAGCAGCATGCAAGGGACAACTATCTAACATTGGGACAGTTGTATGGTACTTAGCAGCAATACACCAAGCATGCAATGTTATAGCTAGCATGCAAGGGAAAAACTATTATACAACAGCAAGCATGCAAAGGACAACAAGCATGCTAGGGACAACAAGCAAGCAAGATGCAGCCAGCAATAGGTCAGTATGGCAACATGTGCAGCAATGGCACAATGCAGTACAGTGATGGGT